>OY757550.1:22255580-22343080 GCA_963584105.1 Alviniconcha strummeri | reverse complement strand
GCTCCTATGAGATGGGGCACCACAAATAATTTATCATTTATTATTATCAGGACACCCAGACACTTTCCACTGGTACCCCTAAAGGGAATTTACATTTTATTTTATTTTTTATTTTATTTTTTCCTCTCACTATACACTGCAATTCTGACTGCAGAAGTTCTCAGAACTCATGCCTGATTCGCAAGTTTGAAGACATTAATACAGAACTCATCACAAACCACAATGGTCAATGACTGTCACCACCAACAAGAAGTTGAATTTTTTTTGATTGGTGTTAGATACAGACATTCAAACACACACGTACCTGACAGGCAGCATCTGTAACCATCAGACAGACAGAGACAAAGAGAAATGACAGTATACATGTACTTGCAAATGGTTTGGTAAAGGTGCTTAGATCCAAGAATGTTACTTTTGTGATGCTGATAAATGATTTGCTGTGGGGATGCATGTTTTGTTGTTCTCGTGCATTAACTATGTTTAGAAGTCCTTTAATTCTTTACTGTTACTCATCAATTCCTTACTTTTTCTCATAAATACGAACCCTGAAGGGAGGCCAAATCTGATGACTCCCATCTGTTTGAAATCTCAGGGCTGTCCTTTGATTCCCTTTTAATAATTATAATAATAATGGAAATTTGTAAACCACCTACCCTGTGGCTCAAACCATCTCATTTTTCTGCCTACTCCTCTTGCTCTTTCTGGTGTGTCATTTTTCTGCTAACAGTCCATTCTCTTGACCTGTCTGGAATCTCAGGGCTGTCATTTCATTCCCCTTTCCTTTCTCTTCTCAGTCCTCTTGCTCTTTCTGTCCTGTCATTTTTCTGCCAGTTGAATGGGCAGCTAGCTGCATATGGCACTGCTATTTGGTATTATGCATTTAATTTTTTTTTTTTTTTTTTTTGCTGCTTCTGTCCATGCCTGTTTTGAAATTCTGGCATTGATAAAGTAGATGGTATGGTTGACAATATCATCATGTATTGTATACCAGCATGTCTTAATGCTGCTTTTTTTCTTCTTCTTCAGAAGGGCAATGTTAAAGGGACATAAAACTCAACAATTTGTGTCTGATGTTTGTGTATACATGTATGTTTTGTTTCACAGGTGTAGGGCTATTGATTTTGTGGCTGTGACTTGAGAAAGGATTTGTGACTGACAAGTTTTGAAATGTACATTTGCTTATGGTGGAGTTTGATCACCCTGTGGAGTTTACGGGACGTTAAAATCTAATTACTAACTCATAAATGTAATAATTATTGTAATGTTTAGGAATGTTTATGCATTTTTGTCTCTTTTTATTGTTCTTCACATTTACTCCTAATGATGTGTGCATTAATGGCAAGGTATCAGGATGTGTGCAAGAGTGTATGAGTGTGTGTGTGAGCAAACGTGTGTGTGTGTGTGCGTTTAAACCTATGATTAAGTGTATGCTGTATGACAGCATTTTGTGTGAACAAAATGGCCACCATTGTGAGTAAAACTGTGTATGTCCTTTTTATTTACTTGTTTATTTGTCAAAGGCAGACAACAGAATTTCCATTTTAGGGATTATGAAGTATTGCTGTATTTGCTACTTTTACACTATAATTACAGTAGAAATGGAACCTACATTGTGTCTTATTTCTTTTTATGTGTGGATATGTGCAAACATAACAATACTTGCAGTATAGTCCAGAATGTTACTGTGTTGAATGAGACTTGAGAGAGAGACACAGAGACAGAGAGAGAGAGATAGTGCTGCTGGATAGAGATTTTTGAAAAATAGCCTGTTCTTATAATCTTCTCTGCCAATATATATATATAAGCATAGACACAGATCAAAACAACACTGATACAAGTTCAAACACCAGTACTCTATGAAATGATTGTGATGATACAAATGTGAAAGAGAGGCAAACAGAAACAATATAAAACTGTCTAACAACACAAAACCATGGAATGGTACCAACATTTATTTTCAGTTCCTGTGAAATAAATAACTTTGCAGCCCTGCTTCTCATATTTCTCACGCATTTTCATTCTGGATTTTTCACCAACTGTTTCAAGTTCATATCCTTTCCTTCATCCAAAAGCTAATAGTAATATTATATATGGACCTGAAAATAAGAACAAAGGATTTATGAGTATCACTTCTCAGTAAGCCCAACTGTTTTTCCAGGAATCTATCATCACTCGTGCACTATGGTGAAGGCTGTAATCTGCCACACGTGGAACTGCATGCATTTTGTTGTTGTCGCTGTTGTTGTAGTAGCAGTGGCTGTGGTTGTTACTTGAGTTATTTATACTTTAAGTAAAAGATTTCTTCTTGATACAGTGCCTTTCTCTCTGAAGTGTTCTACCGAATGTTAACTGCACAAATCTGTGTGAACTGCTGCCCAAGGCCTGTGACCCAAGCTGGAAAAAATATTCTTCAACTAATTCACAGTTTCATCCTTTGAAGGAAGATCGTTGAGTACTTCCTCTTTTGTTACAGAAAGACTTCACTGATCCATGTGAATTTAACACAAGAGTTTTTCTCAGTGCAGTAAGTCACCCAACAGGCATGACTGCAGTGTTGTGTGCATCAGACCAGCGCTGACATGATGCCATTTATATGGTGATCCAGGCGATGGCAAATCTAAGGAAATCACAACTCATGGATCCAGTTTTAACTTTTGTCTGTAAAATTAATGATCAGCTGCAGAGCTTTTCAAAATAGCTTCATCTTAAGTTTTGACTGGGAAATACGAGTCTATAATTACTATAATGATCAGTGTTTGGCTGTCTGCCCATCCTTTGAATGTGACTTAGTCATCTGAGCTTTTGCTGGTCTCATTTATTTGGATCTCTTCTAAAGCCCATTCTTACTATACAGCGAAGTTGCTCGACGAAGCAGTTTCAGTTACTTTGTTGTAACTTTGAAAAGGCTTTTTTTTTTGTTTTTGCTTTTTTCTCTCCATTGAAGTACTTAGTGAGTTGTATTTAGCAAAGTCTAGGCAATGTGGTTGAGGCCGACCGCTGAATGGCCAGTCAGTTTATCACTATATAGGCTGTGACGCTGTTGTCAGCCATTGTTTACCATGAGGCATATCGACCACAGGCAATGGAAGAAAAAGAAAAAACCCACTGAGGATAAAACGACAGACATTTTTACAGCCCAGCTGCAGCATCAGTGGATGCATCGGTGGATGCTGCAGGACCCATCAAATCACAGGTTAAGAATAAAAAGAAAAGAAGGGATGTGTTTCTGTGGCAAATAGACATCTCTGTGAAGAAGTATATTGACAGGCCAGCAAAGCTATATTAAGAATGGCCTTAACCTTGGATCAAGCACATTTTGAGATTGTTGACTGTCCACACATCACACCTCTGAAAACAAAAGGTATATTCACGTATGTATTCATACATAATATGTCTGCATGTACATGTGTGTATATCAATAGACACAAAGCACCTAGTATTCTGTTTTCATAGATATATATATAAACTGATCATTATACTAAAATAAAATATATACCTGACAGCATCATCTGGAGGTGTGCAAAATGGTATCAAGGGAGACGGCCATAACCGTTGGAAGCTAGGCAGAGACCAGCAGGTATTCTCGTTACCTGTTCCATTGCTGTCACCTTCATATTTGGTCACGGTCACCATAGCTGTTATGAACAGGTAGCATCCACCACTGGTTCCCATCATGCAATTTTTTGTTTGAAGGCCTTAATCCCATCAAGCAATGTTTTGTTCGAAGGTCTTAATCAAATAGTTTGCAATAGAAGTGCAGTGTTAAGGGTTTGACCACTGAACATTAACCATCACTTAATCACTTAATCGAACATTTTGCAACAGAAGCCCAGTTTTAAGGGTTTTACCATGAAACATTAATTGTCACTTAAGGCTTTAATTGAACATTTTGCAACAGAAGCCCAGTTTTAAGGGTTTTACCATGAAACATTAATCGTCACTTAAGGCCAAGATACACGAGCTACCTTCCCCATGTACCTCACCCTTAGGGGTGGATCTGACCTTGTCCGTCAATCAGGTTGAAGTGTATCTGCAATACACAACACACCCTTGCTCCACTTCAACCAAATACTGAACACTTTGGACAGAAGAAACTCACTATCACATCGGAAAAAAGTGGTGCTGAATAATTTAAACCATGCGACAATGGTATTTCACTATTAGGTCAAAAGAAAGAAAAAAAAGTAGGGAGAATAATTTAAACCACAAGACAATGGTATTTCACTATTTAATTAGGTCAAAAGAAGAAGAAAAAGTGGGGGGAATAGCTTTTCACTGAAGCAAAAAGGGTGTGCAGAATCTGCAACACTCCACTCTTTGAAATGCCTGTGAACAGCGGTGGGATCATCCATGATGCAACACACTCTAACTGGCTGCAATGTCAGTGTTGCGTGGACTGTTCTAAGTCCTTCGCCAGTGCAAGTTACCTGTGGTGGGATAATTGGAAACAGTGACCCTGCAAGCACCAGGTATGCTTCATAAACACTCTTGCCCGCTAGATGACATTTACACGCATGTGTATAATAATAATAATGGATACTTAAAGCATCCTACCTGCACAGGCCCTAGGCACTTACACATTCTTAACATGCACAGATTTTCAAAATTCAATGCATACAACACAAACGCACACACATATATGCGCGCACGCACACACAAACACACGCATGATCCCCTGCACACAGAGTCATACATCAGGGCAATGGGACTGAAGAAAAGGTTTTTTTAGAAGAGAAAGGCTCTCATGAAAGAACTGACAGGTAGAATGACGCACAGAAACACGATGCATTTGGATGTAAAATGGCATTACTCTTGTCTCAACAGGCAAGTGGGTTAATGCATCTTGGCCTTAGGCATTTCATGGGAGTCAACACGGTGGGAAACACAATACATAAAAACCAGTCTTAAAGATAGGAATAAATGAAAATGTCTGCTGTAAAAATAAAACCTGATGGTGAAAAAAGTTGTAGAGATTCTCCTGGCATGAAAACAGGAGAACAGCAGAGAAAATATTCTTGTAAAATTCCTGGAGAATGAAAGTTACATATGCCTGACCAACAATGAGGTAAATAAAATGTACTACAGGTAGACAAAAGCTCCATCACTGCCCCAACCATAAGAACAAACAATGCTGAAAATTTACATCATTATTCTAATCGGTCTATCCCTTCAGCTGCCGATTGTCTGCAATTTCTCCAAACACTGTCAATGTTGCTACAGATTGTGTAGGTCAATGGTGGACTGATTGTTAGCGTTCCTTGGCTAAATCCTTGAGCCCGATGCTGGATGAGCTGGAAGCATGCACAGCCATTTCCCCACACCTGTACATACTGTTGTACATGGATACAAGTACAATGTTACCTGTCACTCTGGCTGTTTCCCCACACCTGTACATACTGTTGTACATGGATACAAGTGCAGTGTTTCCCCATACCTACATTCTGTTGTACATGTATACAGATGCAGTGTTTCCCCACACCTGTACATATTGTTGTACATGGATACAAGTGCAGTGTTTCCCCATACCCACATTCTGTTGTACATGTATACAGATGCAGTGTTTCCCCACACCTGTACATATTGTTGTACATGTATACAAGTGCAGTGTTTCCCCACACCTGTACATATTGTTGTACATGTATACAGATGCAGTGTTTCCCCACACCTGTACATATTGTTGTACATGTATACAGATGCAGTGTTTCCCCACACCTGTACATACTGTTGTACATGTATACAAGTGCAGTGCTACTGGCCACTCAGGCAGCTGCATTATGGCTTCGGGGATTTCAATAATGGGACTTTGTCATTAAGATTATTACAGCTAAAAGTGACCTCACAAACTTACACGGCTCAAAACATTTTGCTTTAGCCCCAGTGTTCTGGCCAGAGATAACAAGATGCCAGTAATGATAATGTCAGTTGCCTCTGGTTGGAGCCAGGGGGCAGATTAACATGAATCTCAGGCACGCATACAAATGACCATACTCGCAAATGTGTGCATGCAAGCACACTCCTATAACACGTAAGCTAACACACTCAAATGTCCACACACACACACACATCTGAATGCCCACATCCACACCCTGTCATCAAGCAATCATCCACATCCACAGTAAGGCAGCACAATGCTGTGAGATCATGAACACTTGTTTGCTTGAACACCCACTTGTAATGACAAGCCCACAGCCACACCAGGGTCACAATCCTGGGTCATCCGTCTCCCACTGGCTGAACAGCATGTGGGTCCTCTTTTTTCTTTTTCTTTTTCCATCTGAAAGACTCTACAGTGAGGGCAGCACCCAGACACTAAAGAGAGCTGAGAGAAGTTACTGAAGGACCTGACACTGAATACAGCACCCAGACACTAAAGAGAGCTGAGAGAAGTTACTGAAGGACCTGACACTGAATACAGCACCCAGACACCAAAGAGAGCTGAGAGAAGTTACTGAAGGACCTGACACTGAATACAGCACCCAGACACTAAAGAGAGCTGAGAGAAGTTACTGAAGGACCTGACACTGAATACAGCACCCAGACACCAAAGAGAGCTGAGAGAAGTTACTGAAGGACCTGACACTGAATACAGCACCCAGACACCAAAGAGAGCTGAGAGAAGTTACTGAAGGACCTGACACTGAATACAGCACCCAGACACTAAAGAGAAATTGCCAAGCACCCAGACACTAAAGACAGGTGAGGAAAGATACTGAAGGACCCGACACTAAATGCAGCACCCAGACAGTAAGAGATGGGAATGACGGATGAAACCCTCACCCTCCAACGCTGAGTAAAGTCTGCTTGGTCAGACCACGCCGGCTCTCGCCAACTGAGCCACTGGCCACCACAAAGATGCCTCAGTGACAGCACCAAGTCAGAAAATAGCTGCACAAGGAAACAGTACTACCAGCACCCACCTGTCAAAGAATGACCTTGTTTTGCCATGCCCCTGGAAGGCACAGCCACTTGGCATAAGTTAATTCTTTGCCCAGTACCCTTAACACTGAAGCCTTACTTTGACATTCAACAACCCTAAGCCAACTACTACAGGGACAGGTAAAAAGCATTTTTTTTAAACCCAGGCAACTACTATAAAGGGCAGGTGAAAGCATTAAAAGAACAACAACTAAAAAAACACAGTCAGCTACTGTAAGGACAGGTGAAAACAAAAACAAAAAAACCAGTCAACTACTATAAGGACAAGGGAAAGCATAAAAAAAAAACAACAACAACAAAACAGTCAGCTACTATAAGGACAGATGAAAACATTAAAAAAAAAAAGTCAACTACTATAAGGACAGGTGAAAACATAAAAAAAAAAGTCAACTACTATAAGGACAGGTGAAAGCATAAAAAAAACAGTCTCAAGCTTCTGCAGGAAGCTGCCCCCCCCCCCGCCCCCCCCTCCATTCACTTCAAATTCCTTCTCTGAGGATGACTGAGTAGAGAAGGAGTTGTGCCTCACCAAGCTGAGTCCAGTCAAAACCTCTGTGTTCTCAATGGCTCTCGCTGTCCAGGCGCTAGGGGCACACAGAGTTGACGCCACCACCTTCACACTACATGAAGATCCCCAAATGCACTTCAAAGTATTCTGTCAGTATTCAAAAGGCACAGAGAGCCTTCTGCCCAGAAAGACCCCCTGATATAACCTCCACGGTTGACTAGATGTTAAATACTCGTGGTTGGACCCAGCTTAGCTCAACAATATTCCAAATAAACAACACAGGGGAACAGAAAGAGAATATCTTAATAGCATCCTGTCACAATGTCGTGTTTTGAGACACTGCCCAGTTGGAATGCCTCGGGGATCCTGTGAACTAAAAGTATGTTTTTCCCTACTGCATTCTACCACGTCAAGCAGTCCAGTATTGGCTCCACTTCAAACTTGAAGTTGAGCAAGGCTTTGGAGTGAAACTCATCCAGGCGAAGTTTTCCAATGTTTGTAGGCTTGTCTGTGGCCTTGGTTTTGGATTTTCCTACAAAAACAGAAAACAAAAACTACAAAGAACAAGAGAAAAATGACAGTAGAAAACAACCAAATCTTGACATGAAACTTTAAAATTCTGACTAAACTCCATCTGCTTAGCCCAGATACCTGAACTTGCAACAGCAATCATGGAGCACCTGGCTCCGGAGAGATGACTGCATCACATTAGGTCCTGCACTTGGGCAGCTAACAGACAAAACACCGAGAACACCAGTAAGAGGAACAAGTTAACGCTGCTGTAAGTGTAAGTCAATGCAAAAACAAAAAAAAGCTTCTCACATCCAAAGCTATACCATGTCAGATATAATATATATTCTCAGTCCAGACACAAATACAACATGAAAAAAATCCAGTACAAGCCAAATGCAACGGTAATTTTAGGGCCAAAAAAAATAAAATCAGTTGCTGGTAAGTCTGATTCACTGCTTACTCCATGGCACACCTCATGTTAAAGAGGAGTTGGATCAAGTGAAGGTGAATGAGCTGGGAAGATAGAAATCAGGATGGCACCATTCCCAGCAGTGGGTGAGGCACGCAAGAGCTATTTTCTGACCTCCTTCCGACTTAAAGGAGAACCAAGGCAAAGATGCAAGTTGTCCCGAACAGGCACAAAATGTGCAGACATTTCCACTGGCAGGCTTGAGTTGGTTCTATCAATATCTACACAAAATGTGCAGACATTTCCACTGGCAGGCTTGAGTTGGTTCTATCAATATCTACACAAAAGAAGTACTTTTCTGCTCTGAATCTGAATTCCTCAGGTTATACTATATAGCCATGTTGGTTCACTTTTTACCAAATGAGAGCAGAAACAGGTTGGCTTGTGACATACTGGTACTTTTGCAACATATTCCATCCTCATTTGTGACACCATCACTACAGACTAAGTGCACAAAATTGCAACACTTGTGTCTAGTTTACCCAACTGTCAAAGAGACTTTAACAAACAGCATCTGAAATTGAGTGAAAACTGCTGTGTGTCAGTTTGTTATTCCACTCCTGCCGATTGGGCCTGTTGCACTTCACTTCACTTCCCCTTTAAAGCAAGAAGCTTTGGTCTCAACAGAGGGGACCTCTAACTTCTGCATTTGCAATACCCAAGTGCAGGACAGAAGAAGGAAAAGTCATGGCTCCCTGAACAGGGGTCAAGGCAGCACGCTCTAGACCTTGAGTGAAGCAGCATAACTCCAACGCCACCAGCCTTCATTCAGTTTTGTGTCCACTGACCTGGTTTGGTGTCTGCCTCCTGATGCTGATCTTTCCGGCCACCCCCACCTGATGCTGCACCCCCTCCTCTGGCCTGGCAAGTGAAACAATACAATACAGTGCCATGTAGTGCAATGCTAATACAATGTAAGACAATACAACACAATGGAATGCAATGGAGGTCCTCACTTAAGTCCACCCTAAAGGTCAAGCAAGAGATGTTTGAAGACCATCCTAAATGCCAAGCAAGAGATGTTAGACCACTCTAAAGGTCAAGCAAGATGTTTCAAGACCATCCTAAAGGCCAAGCAAGAGATGTTAGACCGCCCTAAAGGTCAAGCAAGAGATGTTTCAAGACCACCCTAAAGGTCAAGCAAGAGATGTTTCAAGACCACCCTAAAGGTCAAGCAAGAGATGTAAGACCACCCTAAAGGTCAAGCAAGAGATGTAAGACCACCCTAAAGGTCAAGCAAGAGATGTTAGACCACCCTAGAAGTAAAGCAAGAGATGTTAGACCACCCTAAAGGTCAAGCAGGAGATGTTAAACCACCCTAAAGGTCAAGCAGGAGATGTTAAACCACCCTAAAGGTCAAGCAGGAGATGTTAAACCACCCTAAAGGTCAAGCAGGAGATGTTAAACCACCCTAAAGGTCAAGCAGGAGATGTTAGACCACCCTAAAGGTCAAGCAGGAGATGTTAGACCACCCTAAAGGTCAAGCAGGTGATGTCAGTCCACCCTAGAGGTCAAGCAGGAGATGTTAGACCACCCTAAAGGTCAAGCAGGAGATGTTAGACCACACTAGAGGTCAAGCAGGAGATGTTAGACCACCCTAAAAGCAGATGTTAGACCACCCTAAAGGTCAAGCAAGAGATGTTAGCTAGACCACCCTAAAGGTCGAGTAAAATATGTTTTAAGACCGCCTAAAAGGTGACACAAAAGTTGTCTCTGAAGAGTCCCAAGCGGTCCTTGGTCAGAGGTTTCTCTGCATACAGATTTAAAAGGGAACAATTCTGCATCAAAAAAGGCCTCGAAAGAGAGGTGGCCTCTCATCAGGGTGACCTTCATCACAGGCCTACTGTGGTGTAAGTGCACAGCCCAGTGCCATTGCCACGCACCTTCTGGAGCAAGGCCTACTTCTTAACATGTAAATGCAGCCCACATGAAAGGCCACATGTGTTTAAAAGACATTTTTAGGGCGCTCTTAGGCCAGGGTTTCTTGTGGGAAATATCACACAATACCATTGCAACATATATTTTACCAACCAGATCTCATTTAGGTAAATGCATCTAAGTTTGTGTGTGTGTGTGTTGGTGTGTGTGTGTGTGTGTGTGTGTGTGTGTGTGTGTGTGTGTGTGTGTGTGTGTGTGTGTGTAATCAAGTTAATGCACTAGGCCTACACTATTTATTATTTATATTTATTTTGCTTGTGGCCATAATTCAACTTTCCTGTATCTACTGAGGACCAATGCATGCGTCTGTCTGTACTTTTTTTTACCACATGCATTCCTCCCACCTACAACACATTTTTTTCATCATTGTGTGACACCTGACAATACACTGCTGGTCACAAAAGACAATACCTGTAAGTCACAAAAGACAATACCTGTAAGTGTAACACACACACACACGCCCAAGAATACAAAATCACATAAAACCCCTCTCACAAAAATTCAAGCACTTAACTGAGAGAGGTCTGTTCAGGCCCCCCCAACTCTTAGCTGTTCCTTTTCCAGTCCCACCACAAGTGCTCTGAGTCTCGCTCACAACCAGCCAAGATTTATGCATGCTATGTCACAAATAACTCTGCTGCATAATAGATCTACGTGTCCACCACCCGTCAGGCAGCTGTACTCCAGCTTCAGAGGGCCCTCTTACCAGTATCTGGATGCGTTTGCCTTGCTGCCTGGTTCCCCCTACTGCCACCCCACTGAACTGATCGTTACGGTTCCTCACCACCTGACCCTGTCGACTGCCACGACCTTGACCTTCCCTGCTTGAGGGGGCATCACCATGGGGACCGGGGGGCCCTTGGCGCCTCTGTCCATCCCTGTCCTTGCCACGCCGGCCCATGGCGGTGAACTGGGAGGCTGGCATGGGCTGGTGAGGACCCAGCTCCTTGCTGATCCATGCACGCAGTTTTCTGCCACAGAAAAGCAACAGCTAATTGTGATGATAATGACATTAAAACTGAATAAGCCAAAACAACAAGCATTTTGTGCTGCAATATTTTTGTTGCTTTTTTCATATGTTTTAAACTGAAATGACCTTAGAAATCATAAATCATAGTACAAATACATTGTTGTTGCTTTTTTTCATATGTTTTAATTGAAATGACCTTAGATATCATAAATCATAGCAAAAAAATACATTGTATTGTGGCTCAAATCGGCAACATTTATTGGAAGCAAATGTTCAGCAGAATGTAATAGTAATGACGGATAGCTCTTATACAGCACAAATAAATTAGTTTAAAAAACAAAAACTCATTGCGCTAGCACACACCATTCATGCACATATTCATATGCAGATCTACACATAATCTACGATCAGAGAAATGGTCTGCAGACTGGCTGGCAAGAAATTCCAGACAAACGGAACAATGAAAATGAACAGTTACTCTCCAAAAGATTTCAAATTACCTTTCAGAATTTCAAGTTTGTGCTATTCCCTGAGTGCAACTAGTGGCTGATTACACTTTAAGTGTAATTATAATAGTTTTAATACTGCATTGTGCAAAATGGCCACCTCACAGTACTGTGCAGGAATAGCAGTCATTGTCTTGATGATGGATAGTGAGGCTGTCCATGTTAACAGATCCATCTCCCCCACCCCACCTCCATACACCATGTCCGCCATGTACAACTCCTCCAAACCACCAAACTTCCCCTACTTAACCCCCCACCCCACCCCACCCCCCCTCCACAGCACATACACATTCTCCTCATGTATTTTTTTCATTTTTCAAATCAGTGACTTCTTAACACACCCCCTCACACCCCCCCCCCCCCTCCATGGTGAGGAAATGGTACAACCCTTGCCTTCAGGTGGAGGGGTACATACACACTGTTCCTTGTGGCTGGAAAAGTTCATTTTGGATGGATGGATACATATATATACATATATGGATATATATATATGGGTTCTTCTTCACTGGTGGTCCTACTTGGTAGTCACTCACTTTGCAACAGTTTTGTTGTAAACCAGTTCCTTTTTTTCACACCAAATGGATAAGATTCCCTTTGTTATACACCCAAGAAGCAATGAGAGCAATTTGGTGGGGAAAAAAATGTTTTGTTTATTTTTTATTAGAAAAATATACTCCCATGTCACGCAAAAATGGCAGCCAAAAACGGGAATGGCGATACCCTACTGCTTGTGTTGGAAGCTACTTCATACCAGACGAAAATATTCAGACATATCTAATTTGTTTGCAAAGTTGCAACATGCAAAAGCACCAGAAAGCTAATTTCAGGCCTGCTGAGTATGTCTGTGTACAATAATGATGGTTGAAAGTGAGCATTACGCATGTTTCATGACCCGTCACATCATGAAACACGCGTTCACTTCCAACTTGCACAAGATCAACGATGCCAACCGGGGAAAACACTGTTGCTATAAATAACAAAGCACTATTGATGCCGAGATCTGAACACCAAAGTTGCCATATTATTTCCTAAAATGCATTAAAAGTGTAATGAAAATTTTGCGTCACGGGTAAAAAGTCCATATAGGCAAAAAAAATAATTCGCGAAACAAATCCAACAAAGACAAAAAATCTTCTAACTGCGATTTTCAAATGTACCATGGGCATCTACACACATAATGATGACGTTGTGTCATGTGATACGCACGGAATTTGTGAAAAGGCATTTTTACCACTGCATGTCACACTCTGACGCAGGAGAAACATGCGTCGCTGGGCTGTCATCATTGTCTGCTAGCACACGATTTCACCCAATTTGGAGGCTACCAATGACGCAGGTAGGTGAAATTATAAGCAGTTATAGTTACTTGATCATTTCAGACTTGTATTTTATACAGTAGCACTCTTTATTTATAAATACAGCATTCAATGTGTTCGATGCACCCTCTTGCAGGCTCATCTCCGTTTCGTCACATGAAACATACGTCTCTTGCCGAATCATTATTTCGTGGTTAGGAACCACAATTACCAAAAAGTAGGCATACGTAGGATCAAAAACAAACATGTTTAGTAATGGTTGCAGTCATTTCAAATTATTTCTCAGTCCATGAACAGGGAGAGAAGAATTGGTCAAAACATAACGTTCGTTTTTGGTGACATGGAACCGGACGGAAGTTGATTCCGTCACACAAAACGTGCGTTGTATCATCGTGTTGCAGAACGTGCGCTGAACAAATCTTCCAAACTTTGTTTTGATTTCTGTGTGAAACTGAGACTGTGCTATAGTATTAATGATGATGTAACTTTGAGATTCTTTTGATTTAAATTTACCATCTTCTTTAGGATTACAAATGATACTAACTTAACACGACATGGTGTGCTTGCAGAGTTTTTGTTTGGAATTTTTATTGTTGTTTCTTCTGTCCTGTTTTAGTAGTGACATAGTGTGCTTGCAGAGTTTTTTTGTTTTTGTTCTGTTCATTTTTAGTAAACTTTACTAATTTAAGCTGGAAAGAATTCAACATAATATTAATATACTGAGTAGGCTAGAACTGTACTACTACTTGCGTGTTTTTTTTTTTAATTCATGTTTTTTGTTTTGTTTTTGTTTGGTTCCTGGGGTGGGGTTGGCACACCTTCTCCCAAGCAGCCCTTTAGTTTTCTGGGCCGGCTAGCTATAAATAGCTATTTAGCTCTGTGTCAGCAGGAGTCTGACTCTGTTGCCTGTGGCAGTGCATGGCTGACAGTACACAGTGGGGGATGAGGTTACAGGGTCATATGTGTGTTTCCGTCTTCATTGCAATTAAAGAAGTAACTGAGATATCTTTGTAGAAACTGCAGATGTCAAACATAGCACTTTTGACACTTTAGTGTAATTTGTTTTGGAAGGAAAACAACAACTGTTAGTGGAGTCAAAAGGGGCATGCATGGTTGAATCTTTACTTACTATTACACTGATGTTTTGTACCAATAAGCACCAAACAGAGGTTTTTGCACTCAAACTAAGAACGGCACCGTAAAGTACAACTACTACTAGACAGACATGCAAAGTGGTTTCAGAAAGTAAATTGAATTACCTTGGCTATGGTGGTCTGGTAGTCCACACCCTTCAGCAGTGATAAGCAGAACTCAGCTACTCTACAGCACACCCATTGTGTACTGTTATATTCCTTACACTTTACTTCTATAAAGTTTTGTCAACAAAACAACTGAAATAGAATCCAAAACATCGCCCGAGTACTATCAAAAACACTGGTATCCAAGCACAGGTATCCATTCCACAACAAGGTGTTGTGTGTCTGCCTGTGGGCAAGACCAGGTGGTAGGGATACTGACACCGGGTTCTCATTTACATCCCCTCCTGACCTGTCAGCTAATTACTCCCATGTTTGTCAGCATGCAATGTGACGAACAGAGCCTGGAGAGTGCAGAGACCACTACACACCATCTGGGAAAACCTCTGGTCTTGATTTATGAGGTCTGATAATTTCCCTCAAATGAAAAGGAAGGGAGGAATTGATTGTGGCACCATCAATGTTTACAACCTAACAAAACATAAATTACTGCTGTCAGACTTGACCAAGAGGTGCCAGGGGACAGTCTGGCATGTGAGTAAACTGGAGATAACATCCCAAAGATGCTGAGGTGTGAAGAGTGGTGCACAATCTTTGTGAAAGTAAGAGGAAGGGGATTGAATCTTGAAGCTGCAGCCGCCATTTTGAAACCGTCTTGTAGCCAGGCAACGGGCCCCTAGAAAGCCCGCGCTGGCCTGAAACTGACCCCAGCAGGGCTAATGAGGTCAAATCAGGCAGGCGGCAGGGAGCAACTAAAGAGTACACTCTGACTGTTGCACTGAGAAGGTGTGTTGGAGGGGTGCATTAGCATTCATGAAAAAGACAGGGGTCTGAGACAGCATACTATTAACTATATATGTACTAGTTTACTACATCTTGTTTTTCCATTTCCTCCAACTTTGATTGCTGTCTCTGAATGTGATGTGTTGTGGACTGCAACTTGTACTGTGATTTCACTTGTTGGCTCTGTTAAATCTAGGTTCTAGTTTCTACTTCTAGTCTACAAGGTTTCATCTGGAGAAGTGCAAATAAAGTTCCTGCATGAAAATCAGAGCAGCTTCTCGTTCCCTGCAACTGATGACATCCCTTGGGTGCCTGCTGATCAGCTTGCAAAACTAAGCCACTACAGACCGGTGTCAAATGCAGCTGGGTTTTTTGCAGAATAAAAGTTGCTTGAAGTTGTCATTGTTTTGCATGAGAACAGATGATTGATTAAATTTTCATGTTAAATTTCAGTCAATTCATGTAAACATTACTAGTACTGCTCATCACTTTTCTTTTCTTTTCTTTCTTTTTTCTTCCTTTTTTTCTTCTTCACATAAGCAAAATTTGTCAAACTAAAAAAAAAACCTTGTCAAACTCAAAACAAATGCTTACATACATGTAATGTGTACAAATACTCCAAAAAAATACATTTTCTACATGCTTTTAACAGTTTCCAACCTGAGTGATTATTGAATGTCATGTGAAACATGCGTTACATGTCACGCGAAACATGCGTTACAATTCAAAGAACATCTGAAGTTGAGGAAGTGTTCCAATATTACTTTGGAATATGTCCACAGCATCAAAAACTAACAAGAATAAATACTTGTTCATGAGCCATGGTGTTTGTTTGATCTTGAAGGAAAAACTTTTCTTTCCATGTCACACGTTTCAGTGTCACAGTTTTGCGGGTAGGCTGTTCTACTCTCAAGTGGATGAACCCTCTTAAAAATTGCACTTAGTTACTCCTAATGATTGTTATTCAAAACCTTTCTATGAAATAATAAGGTTCTTGTTCTAAATATTACATAATAATACTGTCATGTCACACCGAAACATGCGTTATGCTCTCCACTTGGACATGTTTGAAGCCACCCTAACTTGCAGTCGGGGTCCTAACTGCTTTTCTTTTAATTGTGCCTTAAAACAGGATGTATGTGGAACACAACAAGCCTAATTGGGATAAGCTGCAAGCTGTTTCAGTTTTGACCTCTGATTCCCCCAAACTAGGACCAGCACTGAAGAAGAACCCATATATATACAGGTCTCATTAAATGATTAATCTAGCAGTCTACCTATGCACCTACTTGACAAATGGGATGACCTTGAAGAAGTGGTTGGCTTCCATTCCAATGGCGTTCTTGGTGGTCTGGTCATTCTTGGATGTAGGGAGAGCTTCCACAGGATACCATCTGTACTCCTGCAGACCAAACCAACAGCTGAACCAGCAGGTCAGTTATACTCCTGAAGACCAACAGCTGAACCAGCAGGCCAGTTATATTCCTGAAGACCAAACCAACAGCTGAACCAGCAGGCCACAGTTATGTACCTGAAGACCAAACCAACAGCTGAACCAGCAGGCCAAACAGCTGAACCAGCAGGCCAGTTATATTCCTGAAGACCAAACCAACAGCTGAACCAGCAGGCCAGTTATATTCCTGAAGACCAAACCAGCAGCTGAACCAGCAGGCCACAGTTATAGGTTCAGCAGGCCACTGTTACATCACTGAAGACCAAACCAGCAGCTGAACCAGCAGGCCACTGTTACATCACTGAAGACCAAACCAGCAGCTGAACCAGCAGGCCACAGTTATATCACTGAAGACCAAACCAACAGCTGAACCAGCAGGCCACAGTTATATCACTGAAGACCAAACCAGCAGCTGAACCAGCAGGCCACTGTTACATCACTGAAGACCAAACCAGCAGCTGAACCAGCAGGCCACAGTTATATCACTGAAGACCAAACCAACAGCTGAACCAGCAGGCCACAGTTATATCACTGAAGACCAAACCAGCAGCTGAACCAGCAGGCCACAGTTATATCACTGAAGACCAAACCAACAGCTGAACCAGCAGGCCACAGTTACTTAGTCATTAACTGGATTTCAATGTCCTGTCAACCACACAGAGTCATTTCAGAATGATCAAACTCTGCCATAAGCAGATGTACATTTCAGAACTCTTGTAAACTCTTCCTAAGTCAAACTGAAAGGAAAAGAAAAAGAAAAAGAACAACAATTCAATCCCTACTCAAAAATAAACCATGCATCCACAAACATCAAACACCAGTTAGTCCCTTCAGTGCTGCCCTTGTCACAAAGTCACACCGGAGGCTCAGACATGCTCATATTGTCAACCATTCCAGCCCATTTATTGAGGCCACATTAAATAAAAGTTTTAAAAAAAGAAGAAAACAACAAACAATCCGACATTTAAAAAATATTACATAAATACATCCTGGTAAACACCAAGACAAAATGGCAGCAAGTTGTCCATACCACCAACTGTCATTTACTGGCTGCTCAACAAGAGCCGTACAAAAATGCCTGTCTCTTGAGAAAAAAGAAAAACAAAAAGAAAAAAAGAGAAGAAAAAGAAAAATGAGAAAAACAGAGGAGAATTTTCTGTAAAACCCGAGGAGACCTTCATCTGTATCATACTATGAGTAGAGGGGACCTCCACCTCTGTGTCAGTTTGTGAGTAGAGGGGACCTTCATCTTTGTGTCTAACTGTGAGTAGAGGGGACCTTCATCTTTGTGTCTAACTGTGAGTAGAGGGGACCTTCATCTTTGTGTCTAACTGTGAGTAGAGGGGACCTTCATCTTTGTGTCTAACTGTGAGTAGAGGGGACCTTCATCTTTGTGTCTAACTGTGAGTAGAAGGGACCATCTTTGTATCAAATTGTGAGTAGAGGGGACCTTCATCTTTGTTTCTAATTGTGAGTAGAAGGGACCATCTTTGTATCAAATTGTGAGCAGAGGGGACCTTCACCTCTCTGTCAGATTCTCAGGATAAAGGACCTCTACTCTGTGCTGGCAGAATGCTACCTGTGCTGGAAGATGCAGCAGAGTCCAGTACCCACCCTGATCTCTTTGCGCAGCTTTGGTTGCACCATGCTGTCTGTCTGTATCCCTGGGATGATGTACAGCTGTGTGAACTGGTCCTGGAACCAGCACTCAATCTTGGCATCCTCCTGGATCATGTTGGCAACATCAATGCCTGTCTCCTCATCAATCTGCACAAGCAGCAAATCACCATGCGATAAACTCACCTCAGTTTTGATGCGTGTCAAAAATGAAAGTCAGACCACTCTGAAAAATACACAAACTCATTGGCAAGGAATTTAAAGCAATAACATGGCAACCTGGAGAAGACTTTCAGAAAACAGGATCTCAATGACAATGGAGAGCTGGATTCTGTGAGACTTTGACTCTAACAGTGGTTCTCACCAGAGTCTCCCTGGTGATAACCTCGGGTCCAGCTGGAGGATTACAATCAGTCTGAAACAGCTGCTCACTGTCACATGATTCCCAAATCCAAGACCAGTTAAATGCTTGTGAAAATTAATCTCCAAACAGTACACATCTGACCTCTCTAAATCTAATAGCCCACTCTGTCTCAAATTCATGAGATTCCATTCTTTCCTGAGGAGGAAACTGCTTTACACTGGTCTTACCTGTCTAATATTGTGATAGTAATGCTCCCTAGTGTACTCTATTTCACTGCAATATGCCAGTCTTACCTCTATAATACTCTAATAGTAATTAATACTCTCCAGTGCACTCTGTTTCAGATTCACAAGTTTCCACTTTTCCCCAACAGGGAAACCATTATAAAATCATCTGACCTCTCTAACAGTAACAGTAACACCACACTCTATTTCAGATGCACAAGTTTCCATTTTTTCCTGCAGAAGCAACTGCTATAATGGTCTTACTTCTCCAACAGTAACAGCACATTCTGTCTCAGACTCATGAAGGAGTCCCACTTTTTTCCGATCAGGAAATAGATATGAGCTGGTCTTACCTCTCTAACAGTGTATTCCATATCAGATTCATGAATGAGCCCCATTTTTTCCCCGAGCAGAAAACAGCTATGAACAGGTCTTACCTCTCTAATAGCGCACTCTATTTCAGATTCGTGAGTCTCCATTTTCCCCTTGGGAAACCCCCAGCTGGTCTTGCTGTTGTAGCCTTGCACCATGAGTACCTGTTCAGTAAACAGCATGTGAAACCAAAACACCCAAAAAAAAAAAAAAAAAAAAAACACACACATGTAGCTTTGCACCAAGAGTACCTGTTCAGAAAACAGCATTTGAAGAAAAAGAAAAACACGCACACCAACACACACATTATGTAGCCTTGCACCATGAGTACCTGTTTAGAAAACAGCATTTGAAGAAAAAGCAAAAAGAACACACAGCCATACTATGTAGCCTTGCACCATGAGTACCTGTTCAGAAAACAACATTTGAAGAAAAAGCAAAAAGAACACACACACACATGTACACACATACACACTATGTAGCCTTGCACCATGAGTACCTGTTCAGAAAACAGCATTGAAGAAAAAGAAAGAAAAAAACCCACTCACACACACACACACACACACACACACACACACACACACACACACACACGCACGCACGCACACTTTGTAGCCTTGCACCATGAGTACCTGTTCAGAAAACAGCATGTGAAAAAGAAAAAGAAAAAACACTGTAGCTTTGCATCATGAGTAGAAAAATGAGTTCATGTTCAGAACAAAGCATGTACAAAAAAAAATTAAAAAAATTATGTAGCTGTCATCATGGCATGATGGGCTATACAGAAGATGAGTAACTCTGCTGGCGTAACAGGCACATGAAACACCAAAAAACAGAGTACCTGTTCAGAAAATGCTGTAGGGAGGTACCTCTCTCACTAAACAGGCCTTATGAACCACCTTCCACTGTTCCAAGTTTTCAGGTTGATGATGTTCACAAATGGTTGAGAGTCATGAAATCAAAATGCTTACTGGTTTATTTATTTTGTGGCTGTTCTGAGCAGATAAAAATGTAACATTACTAGCAAACAATAAACAGTGTACTTGGTAAGAAAGTAGAGTAAAATGCACAGAAAAATCAAATCCCAATTGCCCTAGTAGTAGTACTTCATTTTGTCATCCCAATTTGCTATGAATGTATCACAGCATCAAAATAATGTGCAAGACAGTGTCTACAAGCAAAATCAACAGTCCCTGCTTCTTTTAAGAAACAATTTTCCTGACATTTTCCAGAGGACTGATCAGCGTAAAATTAAAAAAAAAAATCAAATCCATATATGAAAAAGGAATCTACACTCACTGGACACTAACTCAGTCTAAAAGTAGAACTAAATGTAAAACACCAAGTAGGTTCCAACAACAAAACTCTCTGCCACTAGTGCCACTGCTACTGCTGACTGTTGTTAAGTTGATTGTTGTTTTTCTTCAATGATTGTGATCTGTTTGGGACATCAACGTTTGTCTTGCTTCTTTTGTTTCAAGTTGTTGTTTTTCTTTAATGATTCTGAAAAGTTCCATACTTTTGAGATCCAGAAAGCCCATTTTCCACACTTTTTCCTCCATTTTTGTTCGCAGACAAACACTAGAATTTTCAGAAATGGCCTTTCAAAATGCCAATGCTTTTCAGATTGCCAAAACTGTGGAAACTCTGAACCAACACTTAAAAGATTCATGTAAATGCCAAGCTGAAGTGGACTTAAGCACAAGTCAACAAGGCTTAGCCAAGGTCATTGGCACCTTGTCCCGCTCAGTTCATTCACGCAAAAGCCAACTCCTACTCACATGCTTGTAGTCAGGAGAGAGCAGAATGCCTCCATAGGATGGAGTACTGCGCTTATGGGCACTCCACTCCTGGTATAAGGTATCGAAGTCTGTCAAAAAGTGGTTCAAGTCAGGCAGGTATGAGAAGACTGACAACAGGTCAAGGTCAAATTAAAATGGCATTTTAAAACAAATCATCATGGGGACTGCACTATCGTAATAATAATAATGAAATATTCATATTGTGCGCACAGTTCTATAACACAAAAATAAAGCTTGCCGCACTGTACAAAGTTCAAATATCAACTACATATATATATATATAATATTATTATCCTTGTTGCGACACCTCAAGCAAAAAATGTCAATAACATTAACAAAGACTAAAAGTTACAACAGTACAACTACAAACAATTCAAATCACAAGAACTAAAGAAATGAAACAGGCAAGACCTACATTACACACATATCTATGCATGTATGTATACACATGCATGCACGATATGCACACACACATGAAAGTACACACACACATACACACACATGTACATGTATACAACACAGCAGTCAAATGACTTTATTGAATTTTGGGGGTAGGGGAGGTGAGAACTTGCTACCACTACCACTGTAGGTTTTAAACACACATGCAAGCACGCATGCACCCATGAATGCACACACACACACACACACACACACACACACACACACACGTCACATGTACAAGCAGTTACACACACTGTACTTACAGTTACACATATGCACTACTCCACACACACAATGTAAAGTTTACAGACACGTAAAGCTTACAGACACGCAATGTACATACACACGCAATGTACACACACACACATGCATGCATGTACATGCAAGCAACACAGATAAAAGGAGAGCATTCAGCTTCAAGACTAGCATTTAAATGAACAATAAAAGTCTGGATGTACATCAAGGATACTGTGTTTGGTCAAAACCTTGTGGCCACACTTAGGCAGCTGGGGTTGTTCATTACAGTAGAAGTCAATGTAGTGCCAGTACGCATGCTCTGTCATGTAGAAGACCCGAAGAGGATTCAGATGAAGGTTGTCACAGTTTATCACAAAACGGCTGCCAGAAAAAACAATTCACAGCTGGAGGAACAGTTTCATCAAGAACAGTTTTCAAATTTGATTATAAATTCCAAGCGATAACAAATTAGTCTTCTTTGCAAAGTAAGAATGACAGTATTAATATTGATATTAATATAATAATAATGATATTGGTTACTTAAATTACAATGCCAATCCTCACACAGAACATGGGCAAGGGAAGGGGTGCAATACAGAACTTCAGAAGTCAAACACTGTCTCACTGTGTCTTGTCAAGTTCTGTCCTGTTCTGTCCCCATCTAATTCGTAACCAGGGATTGAAATTCCCAGAAATCTTCCACTGGTCTCAACCATTGAATCACAAACTTCACCAGTCCCACCCCCCCCCCCCCCCAGACTTTCAGTGGTCCTCAAACACGAGTAAACCACTAACGAAAGAGACAGAAAGGCTAGAGACAGATGGGGACTGTTTTTAGAAGAACAGACCCCCCCCCCCCCACCCCCCACCCCCTTTTTCTTTCTTTTTTCTTCTGTGAGTGTGATCATGGCCTGTCACTGCCATTTGCTTATTAAAGTCTACATATACAGAGGTATAGCAACACAGAGACGTGTTTATAACTGTGGTTTGGGCTGAGAAAAAGCTTGACATTTTCTGATTTATTTATTTTTAAATAATAATAATAACAAAACAATCACTGGGCCCGCGGACGACAGTTTTACTGGTCCACCGGCAGTTTTAGTGGCCATGGACACGGACCAGTCAGTGGGGGTTTATGACACCACACTAAGGTTATAATTTTACAAGCCAGTAAGAACTAAGATCCACATGGGGTTGACAAGGCTCACATTTCTGGGCTTGATCACATACTTCGATTGCCAATCCACTTCTCGACTTTGCAACATTACAAAAGGGTGCTAAAAGGACGAGAAATGTAGTCAAGTTGCTTTGCACTTCCAATCATACCTGCACAAATCACTCATAATGTGAGTAGGTATGTCAAGTTCACCCTTTTTCTTTGATTTGGCCATGATGCTAAGATTATAAACTCAAGAAACGCGAAGTTCTCGAGTTTCTTGTGGAGTGCTTTTCATTTCACATACTACCTCCCTTGATTCTGTTTGCCGTTTTACCAAAAAGATCAAAAAAGCAGACTCCAATAATTTTTCTGACAATAGTGAACACACTTACCAATACATCAAAAAGCGTTTCTTTTCATATGTCTAATTCTTACATAAAAAATATGATCGAAAGAAATCAAATCATTGCAAAATGCTGTTTTATTCTTCGATTTATTTCGGGTTCGTTCCTGTAAAAAGACTTTCTTAACAAGGGAAGCTACGCTGGACACATGTCAAAAGCGAAAATGCTGTCAGGACGATTTCTGGTTCAAAGTTTCCTTTCAAGCAATTGTATGCCCTTCATTCGTCTTCTTTCGTTGTCTTCAGCTACTAACGGCCGGAAGAGACACCGAGCGCATCGAATAAAAGGTCCTGGGGCAGACAATGTTTTTGCACAGGATGAGGCAGACAATTTAGAAGCTCTTGAAGATTTCATCAACCAAGGTGGGACACAAGGCCATGGTCGTCTGCTTGAAGAAAATACACAGCATACGATTCAGAGGTTGGTTTTCAGAAATTACACTGGTGTGTGTTAAAGATTACCTTGACGAGCAGTATTTGTTGTTTTCTGATCAGGTATGTTTTGGAAAACTTCTTTATTTGTTTTCCTTAATATTTTGTTGTTGTTTTTTGTTTTGTTTTTAGTCCTCAAGCTGTTTTCTTTCAGTCCTCTGAAACTAATACAGTAAGAGGATTAACCACAATTATTCTAGTGATTAGTATGGTACTGTTTAAATTTATATGCCTTTATAAAATACCAATGACCATTATCATGATTATGGCTTCAAAAGGGGTAGAAATCAAACTCAAAGCAGTAGAAAAACTAGAATGCATCATTACATATATATTACATATATATATAGTGCATACCGCTTCTGATGGGAACTCATGACTGTGTTTACTTTGAGCTTGGCAGTATGGAGGAAGAATGTGATGTTTGTTGCAAAATGTTGAGGATCTTGAGACAAATGTGTAGGCACAAAGCCAAGGACATCACGCCATCAGTCACCTGGAGGAAAGTGGCATTGAAAGAGGAAGCATTCAGTCAATGATCTTCCTGGTCTCTGGAATTGGAAAGGAATAGAAAGGGTCATCATCAATCAGACAAACATTGGAATGATTTCAAAGGCAACACTGGGGAAGTTTCTGAGAGATGGGGTGGAGCTCATGATACTAATAAGGCCTTTTTGAGTGATAGCACACAGATACCACAGAGCTGAATTGAACTTTCATTCACTGTGGCAGCTAAAGTACAGTATGTATGTGCTGTGTGCTGTGGTGGCTTCTGCTAGTTCCAGTTCCATAACAATTTTTTTTTTTGTAA
Source organism: Alviniconcha strummeri (assembly GCA_963584105.1). Taxonomy (NCBI): domain Eukaryota; kingdom Metazoa; phylum Mollusca; class Gastropoda; family Provannidae; genus Alviniconcha; species Alviniconcha strummeri. The sequence goes on along the minus strand of OY757550.1, from coordinate 22,318,570 downwards.
TTTCAGATCAGGGTATTTTACAAATGCTCATCCAGTGGAGATATAGTGATCAATACAACAGTGTGGGGTGCATGGTCCGGCATTTGTGCTGTAAAGTCAGCTGCTTTGGCTCTCAGAGAGTAGACTACAGACTACTGCTTTTTCCTGTGGTTTTTCTCTTCCATGTGATTAATGGTGCAACATCTTCAGCTTATGGCATGCCGACAGGTTGTTTGTTTTTGGAAGCTCCCCAACTCTTAAAATATACCCGCACCGCACCCACTGTCTACAGCTTAGCCTCATCACCACCAGAGCACAGTACAGATGTGGTTCCTTTTTATCCCGCACCATCAGGGACTGGAACTCTCTCTCCAAGGATGCAGTAGAGGCGACGACTGTTGACACTTTTCTGACCAGTCAACTAGTTGTTGTTTTTTAAGAAGGAACTTGAGACAGTGACAGTGTAACAATTTAAGTACTTTTTTGTTTAAATTCATTTTGTGAACATCCCCAAAAGTGCTAGAATAATCATCAACATGATTGTGGGCATTTCACACAAGTGTATACTTGATCTTATAAATGCCACAGTCATTTCCTTCAACTCTTCATGTCCAGGAGATTCACAGAGGCCTCTGAAGTTGAATGTTGAATTGTAACAATAACATGCTAGCTGTCATCTTATAATTACTTAGACTACTGTAACTCTTTGCTTTCAGGTTGCCCTCAGTACTTACTAGACAAACTTCTAAAAGTTCAGAATGCAGCAGCAAGGCTTGTGTGTAAAGCTAAGAAATCTGACCACATCTATCCTGTTCTTGAAACTCTGCATTGGCTACCAGTAACACATCACATTCAATAACACATCGCACATTCTCTTGCTTTGGACCCCACATTTGGAATTCACTCCCACAAGACCTTAGACACTGCTCAACCCTGTCATCTTTTAAAGCCAAACTGAAAACCTTCTTCTTCTCACAGTATTTCCATCCAAAATAATATCGGTACCCAGTTTCTGCTACAGTCACTGTGTGTGTGTGGTGGGGGGGGGGGGGGGGGGGGTTATAGTGCATGATAAATTATTATTATTAATACCAAATTTCAACTATCTGCTTCAATTCCATCTCTGGAACTGCCCCTCAGTATGTGTCCAATCTCCTTCAACCTTTACCTTATAGTTATACTCCAGCAAGACAGTTATGATCTGCATCTGACACATGAAGTGATGAACCTTTGTCACCCCCTGTGTAAACACAAAAACATTTGGTGAAAGATCTTTTACCTATGCTGGCCCATCTGTCTGGAACAGTTTGCCTCAAACACTCCACCACTCTGATTCTGCCTCCTCTTTTAAAGCCGCCTTCAAGATGCACCTGTTTAATAATTATTTCTGAATTGTTTTTTTACAGCCTTAACTATCCCCTCGTCCGACACTTGAGTGTGTGTGTGTGTGGTTACTGTTAATAAGTGTCATTGTAAAGCGCCCTGTGCTCCCACCTTGTGTGATAGATGGGTGCTCTAGAAATCCTCTTTATTATTATTATTATAACAGAATATCAATTATTAGACAACAGTGACACACAGCAGCAGTGTCAGCAAAAGCTAGAAAATAATAGTTTTGCCACTACACTAGTAAAACGTAATAATATTTGTAGTAAGCAAGTTTTTATTTTATGTGCTGTTTTTTTATATTTTTTATTCTTTAGAATTAGAGCACTGTTCCTTATTACGTGCAATAATCTTGTCATTTAAATGGCAATGAAATTGTATTTTAACTGTCTAATTTTTAGATACAAATCAAAATTACTTAGAAATATTGAGGGGAAATTAGAGTTTGCAAACCATAGGTGATTTTTGTGCTGTACTGTGTTTTAGGCATGTTCTGCGATACCAGAGGAACCTGAAGAAGAAGATCGTGGAGCGAAAGTACTTCAAGCAGCCCCAAGAGGTAAACCTGCTGACATGGAAGGCGAAGGAGCAGATTCGTTACCTGCACAGTGAGTTCCCTGATGAATGGACGCCAGAAGTTCTGGCAGAGAGTTTCCCCATCAGCCTCGAGGGCGTACACCGACTGCTTGGTAGTGGCTACATGCCAAGGTAAGACAGACACTGCTTGACGGTGGATTAACAGATTGGCTGTGTGTGTGTGTGTGTGTGTGTGTGTGTGTGTGTGTGTGTGTGTGTGTGTGTGTGTGTGTGTGTGTGTGCATCTTCCACATGTATAGGTTATGCTTGAACCCTTGCTGATATATGTTTGTTCAGTGCTTTGAGCTGCGGGGTAGGTGCTTTACAAATTTCCATTATTATTAGTAGTACTAGCAGTAGTATTTTATTTATTTGACTCTGAGACCGAGTGATGAGTGCCCTGACACAATTGTTCCCTGTGGTTGGTTCATATGCACCAGTGTTGACCAGGATGCCTGAAAAGTGCACTGCTTCAGTCTTTCCACAGTCTTGGGTCATTTAGGCTGAGGAATGGATGATATAAAACTTAAAAGAAAAATTATACAAACAAAATTCATTCATCTTGAACCCACTCCAGAAGATGGTTCACATTGGAGTATCATACAAGCACTCAAACTGTGTTTGTAACTGAGCAGAAATATGTGGTATGGAAAAATATCTAGGAAATTTTGAAGTAAACATCTGTATGAAGCCTGTCAGTTCATTGTGAAAATGTGAAGGGAGCGGGTTTGAAAAAATGGTCTGACAAGAGAAGGAGTGGTCTTTGGCCGGGAGTGCAGCTGTACTGTAGTCTGTCCTACTTCTGTCCGTGTGTTTGCAGGACGGAGGAGGAGATCGAGAAGCATGACATGCGTGTGGCAGCACACTGGCGTCAGCTCAAAAAAGCACTTTCCCTGGAAGGGGGCCCCAGGGAGATACAGACCAGCAACTTCCAGCACATCATCGACAGCGGCAAACTTCCCCTCATGATCAATGCTGGGGGTAGTTCAGCACTCCCAATGCCAAGGCATGCTGAGAAAAAGAGGCTTGGTGAAGGACAGAAAACGGTGGGTGTGTTTGAGGCGATTGTTGCTGGATCAGAGAGTGTTAAGGCTCAGGAGGAGAAGATGGTGAAGAAACAGACTGAGCACAGCTTGGCCAATGAATATCTGCTGAAAACAATTGCTGATTCCAAAAGGACACATGTGAAGTATGTTTCTGGATTTATTCAAGGTGGTGTGAAGAAGTATCAAAAGTAAAGGAGTAAAAATGGAGAGAGAGAGAGAGAGAGAGAGAGAAATAAAGACAGGGAGAGAGGAATATTTGTTACATAAAACTGTTGTAAAAATTGTAGAATAAAGATTGCAAAGGAGAATGCTTTGAATATATATGTGGCTTTTATTGTAGAAAAAAAAAAAAGAGAACATCATACACCCACAAAAATAGGTTTGTTCCCTATTTGTTTCAACAGATGATCATTAAAAAACACACATTTCTAATGCACTGAATCCATATTCCATATATACAAATTATAATACATATGTATGAGGTTCAGACAAATCAAAGGCCTATACATGTTGAAACATCAATTGATATTAACAAACAAGTCCAGGGAGCTGGGGAAAGGCGGGGAGGGGGGGGGAGGGGGAGGGGGGGGGGGTCAGTATAGCCCCAAATTGGTAAAACAGCAAGACCTAATTAGCATTACATAGCTCTCTGCATCTTTTCTCTCTATCCCTCTCTTTAGTACACACACACACACAGTGACATACACTCACAGTCTCTCCACCCCTCACCTCTTCCTTCCTCTCTCTCTCTCCCCCCAAGTTTCTACTCCCACTCCCCCTCCAACTGATCAGCAGCCTATGGAGAAAACAAATCACTCATTACTGAGCAACAAAAGTAATGCTACGATGCACGTGTGTACGCATCTACAAGTTAACATACCTGCACACACAGTGCATAAGCACCTAGTAATTCAACCAGAAAGATACTTTGTCTTGCGTTTAAACTACAGGAAAACAACACAGAATTCTGCTAATGCTGTAGTAAACATGAAAACCACAAACCACAAAGGTGGAATTATTGGTTCCTCTCATAATGGTTCCTCTCAGTCAAAGTACTTGTCTACTGACTAAAGAAAGTGGCAGATGCAATGATACTTGACAATTGTTCACGCAAAGCCTTCTGAGATTGCGCCAATTTCATCTTGAGTAAAATACAATTGTAGATATATATTTATTGATGTACATTAAAAGGAAACAGCAGCAACGAAAGGGAACAACAGCAAGAGACTAATAATAACCAATACTGTAAATTGTGTAATATCTATGGCAATGTCTCATAGTCATACATGCAAACAACAACAAAAATAAAAATATTCATGCATTTGTTTGTTGCATCATCATTGGAAGATTGCATGCACTCAAAGGCATACTCAATCAGTAAACCTGTCCATTGCTCTCTCTCTCTCTCTCTCTCTCTCTCTCTCTCTCTCTCTCTCTCTCTCTCTCTCTCTCACACACACACACACACACATAAAATTCTGGTGAAAGTGAGCACCTACCAGAGGCTTAGTACAGTTCATCTGATCCATACTGTGGACCCAACCAGGTGATTCATAAACCAGAACAATGCCGCTTCAGTCACCCGAAGTTGTAATGGATTCACAGTTTCACTGTATTCACAAGGGAGTTCATTAGCACTTGAAATACATTACACAAACAAACCTGAGGCACCTACAGTAACTCTCACCTGGCATGTGAGTGAACACAAGGTACATAAACTCCACCAGAGGTACATACATTTGAGGTTGTACCTCTGGTGGAGTTTATGTTTATGTACCTTGTATTCATTCACATGAAAGGTGAAAATTACCATAGACAACTCAGGTCTTTGTTGTGTTTGTGATGTCTTTCAAGCACTAATGAACTCCCTTGTTTGTTGATTTGCACAGGCACTTTAGGCCTTGTTCTGTTTTGATTTTCATTTTGCTCACCAGCACAGTTCACCTGGGATAAGGTTGTCCTATGAACGGACAGTTTTAACACAATAATTATGGCAAAACTTTGATACCTGTCACACAGACAAAAACAATATCTGTTTTTGTGTGTAACATTTTACATATGAAATGTCATATGGGCTAAAACTAGTTTTGGTTTGCTGCATTTCAAATGGCACACACAGAACTACTCCATAAATGACACACAAAACTACTGCCATAAATGACGCACCAAACTACTGCCACAAACGGCACACTGCACTACTGCCATAAATGACGCAAAACTACTGCCATAAGTGACACACAGAACTACTGCCATAAAAGGCACACAGAACTACTGCAATAAATGACACACAAGCTACTGCCATAAATGACACACAGAACTACTGCCACAAAGGACACACAAAACTACTGCCATAAATGACACAGAACTACTGCCACAGATGACACACAGAACTACTCCATAAATAACACACAGAACTACTGCCAGCAGTCTTCCGCTAAGGAGGCATTTGCAGAGCCTTAGTTTACTGCATTCTAAACGAAACACAGGAGTTATCTGCTATGAATCCTGTAGTTACAACAGTCTAGATTAAAAAGCAACAACTGCCTGGAGTCTTCAGCTAATAGTCCTTTCGTAGGGCTGTAGTTTGCCACATTCCAAATGACGCAAAGAAAACCACTGCTTGGGCTTGTTCTGGTCATCTCTGGTTTGCCATATTTAGATGACAAATACAAAACTACTGCCAGGAGTCTTTCTGCCACCACTTGTTCTGGACAGCTCTGGTCTCCTGTGTTCCAACTGATCACACACACATGGAACTACACCTAGAGGTCTTGTTGCTAGGAGTCTTTCCGTAGAGCTTTGGTCAGTCTGGACACGGAGCGATCCACTCTCAGCATCAGCAGCAGCATCAACAGCAGCACGGCAGAGATCAGGATGAAGTTGGCAGCCTCAAACACAAAGCGGGGAGCAAAGATTTTCCATACCATCAGGTGACGTCTGTGCAAGCCAGCAGCACACGCTGCCCCGAAGACCTAGACACAAAGCGCCAGTGAGAGAGGATGTTGCTGTTGCTGTTGTGCTTGCATGCATGTGTGTGTATGGCTGCACTGACTCAGTGGTTTTGTATCTGGTGTACACATTAACACATAAAATGTTCAAAAGAATGCTGTTTATCACGACAAAACACAACACACAAATTTTGGGGGTAATCCCCTTTATCAAGCTACAAAACGACACTTAAACAACAGTTAAATGCTGGAAAACGATGAAATTTACATGTTGTGTTTGTCCTAATAAATAGCGTTCTTTTGAGCCTTTTATGTGTGGATCTTGTTTTAGAATGCTAGCAGACATTCTTGTTTGAGATTTTTGATGTAAAATCAGTTATAGTGTCAGTAACCCAGTTTCAACATTTGAATATCATTTATTCCTTGTGCTTGCTTATGTGTGACCATTTGGTTAGCTGATTTGTCCAGCACTGCCTTTGTTGGTTTTTGTCTGTAAAGCGCAATAAGCCCAGTAAAAGAGGTGTGCGTCAGTGTAACATTAAAAAAAAGAAGATTATAATTACAAAAAAGGCACAGATTTAGTCATTCAACCAGTCTTCATGATAATTAGAAGATATCTCTGTGGTGTACTTCTCCTGGCACTGAACTGTTTAAAAATGAAGTCCATATCTTGATGGCTGTTTAATGAGGCATGATTGTTCTCTAGTTCACCTGCTTTAGGTATACACTTGGTACAGCATCACTAGAAAACTCTTCCAACCCAGCAATTCATTGACGGCAGCAGAAAACTAATGTGCTGTAAAACCGCTTTCTAAAGTCAAAGAACAAAACCATATGAGTAAATTAAGAGAAATGACCCTCACTTTAAAAAAATAAAAAACAATCCCCATCACACCATGAACCAATCATTTTACATATTTTCTTTTGCTGGAATTAAAAATAATCTACTCGGCATTAGTGAGACACACAGTGTGTGCATTTTCGTATGTGGAATTATGAGTGTGTGTGTGTGTGTGTGCACGCCTGCATGTGCACACAGAAATGTACCTGCATGCAGACATGCTCCAACACCAATTCCTCACCTTGACGGCGTGAAAGAGCAACATGCGACAGCTGCTGGCGAACAAGTTCTTCCTGAGCAGAATGCCGTTGTCAAAGAGAGCAAAGTCCCCCCTCCACTCCTCCCTCTCCTTGCCCCGCCTCCCGACCACCATCCACCCGCTGACAGTGCCCTGCAACTGCGGCCACAACAACAGCAAGGGGGAGACCACTGCGAAGAAGATGGGAGCTGCGAAAGTGTTCAGTGTGATGAGGAGAGCTGGTATGAAGTTGTTGGAGAAGTCACCATGGAAACCGGTGAAGGCTGACTCGAAGCGGATGGAAGGGATGGTGGCTTGGTGGCCAGTTGCGTAGAAAAATGTGGAGGAGAGGAGGCCGTGCGTCACCACTGCTATCCAGGGTACTGGTTGCTGGGGAACGCCTGGGAAGACAATATTTTCAATGACACCCTGCATCTCTGTTTACAAACAGTCAAATGTCTGACGTGTGTAGTGCAAGCCAAATGCAAATAAAACCCAAAGACAGAACAGGCACAAAAAGTCTTCCTATTCACTTTTATGTTTTACTTTGTTTTATTCTATTTTGCTCTATTTTATCCGACTTGCATGCTTTTACTTTTACATTTTTGTTATTTTGACCTGTTCAGGTGATTAGTGTTGGACTGAGTGAACCACAAGATGCATCTTTATTTTATACAGTTATTATGAACAATAAAGTTCTTTTGACTTTAAACATGAACTGAATTCTTCTTCAGACTTTTGCTTTCTACAAATGATGTGAAGACACATAGACATACTGCACATTTGGCTCCAGCAATGATATGCCCATGAAGCACAAATTCATCATACACTTGCATTAACGCCAAGAGAATTGAGAAGACAGAAAACGGTTTCTTTTTGTTGCCACCAAGTGTCACATCTGACTAGAGAAAAAAGCAAACCAAGCATCAATTGAACTCCCTCTCTCTCAGAATGCCAACACAAGCTTCCTTACCTCCACCCAACTCGGCGCCAGCACAGTACGCTGACATCAGCTCCAGAAAAAGGTACAGAACCCCAACCGCCAGCACCAGACTGGGCGCCACCCCATCGCCTAGCAAGAGGGCCAGGAGGAGGAAGAGGGGGGAGGCAAGAGCCACCACGCTGCTGCTGTAGACCGACCCCAGACCAAAGGCGGCAGGCGGCGTGTCGGACTCCTCCTTGTTCCAGTGCTGCTGCAGCTGCTTGTAGACGTAAGGCACCGCATGCACACTGCCCTGGGCGACGAGTGGCACGCTGACTGTGCTTGATGGTGAGGTTTGGAGGATGAAGACGTGCAGTGGCTGGAGAATGACTACAATGATGTGGACAGCAATGCAGACGTAGACGATCTGTGCCATGATGGTCTGCTGCCACGGTGGCAGAGCGTCATGCTCTTTCTGAGGCAGGGCCTGCACTGCCCAGAACAAAATGCAAGCGATGCCCCCAAGAGGAAGGACAAACTTTGCACACAGGACGTTGACCCCATCTCCGTTCAGACTTCCATAATACTGCAGCCATCTGTGGACTAACCACAATGTAGCTAACAAACAAGCTGTGCTGAAAAAATAGCGCTGGTTTTTGTAGCTTGTATCATCTTCGCCAAAAGAGGAGAGGTGTTCGAGAAACGATGAAGGTTCACAGTCCCACTGCTCTTCTCGGCATGCTCGGAAGTAAACAGAAAAACGAAGAAGCAGAGAACAGAAACTTGTAACAAAAAATGTCACCATTATTGGTTGGGTGAGTCGTTCCAAAATGTCAACAAAAGACAAGTGTTTCAATTTTTTTGACATTCTACCGAGAACATCTTTACTGCTCAGATCTGATGACTTTGAACAATTCATCACGACTCGGACTGCTGTATACCACAACAATGACTGAGCCAGGAAGTGAGTGAAAGTGTCCTCGTGCACAACAAAGCTGTTGGAGAAAAAAGCTGCAAAGTACATCAACATGACCAGAGCGGCAAACCCACCATCAGCAAGCTGACTCCTGCTACTTTCCTGCAAGACCTCAGCAGCTCTCTTCTTCAGCACGATCCCCAGTGCATACACCAGCACCAGCCCGATGACGAACCCCATGATGGGGGGAACCGAGGGAGGGAATACCATCACGTGCACCACGTAGTACGTGACCTGCAGAATTATTCCACCGACCATGAATGGAATGTAGCCTGGAAGTTCCTCTGCTTCCCCTGTCCAGCAGACCCCCAAAACCAGATTCATCATCATGCCACCCAGAACCATCACCACACCCAGCCAGACAGAGGTCAGGTCAAACTTGGCCCAGACATCCTGACACATGGAACGCACACGGGACAGGTAGTCCAGGTACTGGTCCTGCAGGTGGAGGAACCGGTCCAGCAGACCCTGAGAGCCTGCCCCCGTGGTCACGCTGGTCACCAGCGCCTGCAGCTCCACCTCTGCACGCTGCAGCGAGGCCTGAAGGGTACGGAACTTGTCGCCGGGAAAGTCGGAGGACACAGCTGCGTAGGCGGTAATATACTGAGACACCTGCAGAGCGTTCAGGTGCAGGGCTTTGACTGTGTGAAACACCTGAAAATAGATACAGGTCATGTTGACTGTGTGAAACATTTGCAAACAGAGACAAGTCATACTGACTGTAAAACACCACCTGCAAACAGAGACAAGTCATAATGACTGTAAAACACCTGCAAACAGTGACAGTTCATACTGACTGTGTAGACATCTGGCTGCTGAGACAGGTCATACTGTGTGAAACACATGCACAGACAGGTCATACTGACTGGAAAACACCTGCAAACAGAGACAGATTATACTGTCTGTAAAACACCTGCAAACAGAGACAGTTCATACTGACTGTGTAGACATCTGGCTGCTGAGACAGGTCATACTGTGTGAAACACCTGCAGAGACAGGTCAAACAGACTCACTGTGTAGACACCTGGCTGCCGAAACAGGTCATATATAAACACCTGCAAACAGAGACAGTTCATACTGACCTTCTGCTGAGACAGGTCATACTGTGTGAAACACCCGCAGAGACAGGTCATATTGACAGTGTAGACACCTGGCTGCTAAGACAGGTCATATATAAACACCTGCAAACAGAGACAGGTCATACTGGCTGTGTAGACACCTGGCTGCTGAGACAGGTCATACTGTGTGAAACACCTGCAGAGAAAGTTCATACTGACTGTGTAGACACCTGGCAGCTGAGACAGGTCATACTGTGTGAAACACCTGCAGAGACAGGTCATATTGACTGTAGACACCTGGCTGCTGAGACAGTCAGAAATAAACACCTGCAAACAGAGACAGGTCATATTGGCTGTGTAGACACCTGGCTGCTGAGATGGGTCATACAAACACCTGCAAACTGAAAAAGTTTATTGTTACTATATGAAACACCTGATTGTGAACGGAGACAATTCGTATACATTTACTGTGTAAAATACCTGCAGGTCATATTTATGGTATGCAACACCTGCAAACAGAGACAGGCCATATTGTGTGAAACACTTACAACAAACACAGAGAGTTCACAGTTACTGTGTGGAACACCTGGAAACAGACACAGGTTATACTGCCTGTTTGAAACACCAGAAAGCAGAGGCCATACATATATATTTACTGTGTGAAACACCTGGAAACAGAGACAGGCCATATTTGCTGTATGAAAGTGAACCTCTTGACCTTCCAACATAGACACAAGGCTCTCATATTGTGAATTCTCTTTTTATTTCCTTGCTAACGAGATGGGGCATAGTGGCAAAAGACTCAAAGGGAGGTAAGTGATAAATTTCTCAAACAGGAATATCTCCACTAGTCATTTCTCTTCTAATTCTATGCTGTTGAGAGTGACTTGTATTATTATTAACTGTTTAGCAGTCTGGACACTGTAATTTGAAAGCAAGAAAGCTCTTCAATGTCCATATGCATTTTCAAAATATTTGTTCAATTTATTTTGAATGCAGTTGCTGTGCTACAGGCAAATGAACACTTACCTGTCGAACAGCATTGTCCTGCGTGTCCCACCAAGGACAGTGGTTGAACAGGTCTGGAATGACTGTGCCAAGGTTGGAGAAGGGAATGGGCACACCAAGCAGCAGGGCCAATGTTGGCACCAAATCAGTCTGCTGTACCACTGTGGCTTTGTCCTGCAACAACACGGAGGAAGTAGAACAAGAGTTTATCAAGCAAAAAATAGCCACTGTCAGTGCTCAGCTAGTCATTCTGTTGTTTACAGAACTGTTGCATTGTTCTAAAATATGGAGGGAAGAGGGGGGGAGGAGGGGATCATAAACAGTTACCTACTTGAGGTTCTCAGGAGGAGGCTGAAAGTGTGAACAGTGACTTACCTGAGGTTCTGGGGAGGAGACTGTAAGTTAGTGTAACTAGTAAATGTGAACAGTGACTTACCTGAGGTTCTGAGGAGGAGACTGTCACTAGTAAGTGTGAACAGTGACTTACAGTGACTTACCTGAGGTTCTGGGGAGGAGACTGTAAGTTAGTGTAACTAGTAAATGTGAACAGTGACTTACCTGAGGTTCTGAGGAGGAGACTGTCACTAGTAAGTGTGAACAGTGACTTACCTGAGGTTCTGGGGAAGAAGCTGAGGAAGTGTGAACCTGATGTTTTGGGGAGGAAAATGTGAACAATGACTTACCTGAGGTGGTGGGATTTTGGAAAGCTTAGGGAGGCTGTGGGTGAAAGTGACTCACCTAAGGTGGTCGAATTTTGGAAAGGTTAAGCGAGGCTATAAATGTAAACTTTGAACAGTGACTTGCCCTTGCCTGACTTTCAGAAAGGTTATGCAGGCTGTAACTGAGTGCTCAGTGACTAACCTGAGGATTTTGAAAGGTTGAGGATCATGGATGTTAAGGAGACTGTAACTAGTGTAAGTGTGTAACTGTGTCTGTGATTTAGTTACTTACCTGAGATGATGGGATTTTGGAAAGGTAACCGTTAAGGAGGAGTGTAAGTGTGAACAGTGACTAACCTGAAGTGGTGGGATTTGGAAAGAGCAAGGAGGCTGTAAGTGTGAACAGTGACTAACTTGAAGGGGTGGGATTAAGTGTGAACAGTGACTAACTTGAAGGGGTGGGATTAAGTGTGAACAGTGACTATCCTGAAGTGGCGGGATTTGGAAAGAGTAAGGAGGCTGTAAATGTGAACATTAACTAACCTCAAGTGGTAGGCTTCTGGAAAGGTTATGGAGACTGTTATAAGTGTGAACAGTGACTTAGTCATTTACCCCAGATGGTGGGAATGGGATTTTGGAAAGGTTAAGGCAGCTGTAATTAAGTGTAAGTATAAACAGTGACTTACCTGTGGAGGTGGAGAGGAGGCTGTGATTGGTGCTGGGCTGTATACAAAAAGACCTGCAGTCAGCTCATCCTCACTGTCACCACCATGGTCACCAGTGCGTGTCATGCCATGGTCACCAAACACAAACAGCACTGTGTCATCCTTCATCAGTTGGGTGACATTCCTGAGAAAAGAAATGAAGTAAACATGCTTACACTTACACTGTTACAGCACTAGACTGACTAGTAACAAACTTACTACTTAAAATATATATATATATCACTATCATAGTATCATTAAATTACTGATACTGTGATACTGATAGTAATACACATTTTAAATAATAACTAAGTAATGTTACCAATCATTCAGTGAAACAAAGATTTATTTGATGGGAAACAAAAGATATTACAGATCAACAATGCTAAGACAATTGATATTGATAAATTAATGCAGTGTTCTGGCAATATTTTGTTACACTTACACAGTTACAGACTTAAATACTAGTTACAGTTTACACACATTTGATCAGTGATATTGTAACACAAATTAACACTGTCCAACTTAACTTCTTATAATCTTAAGCTCTTTCACTGTTTCAGGGACTTTTAAATTTCATCATAATATACAATTAAATCTCTAAATCAACTACATCTAACAAAACAGCTTCCTGATTCTTTGAGCTTTAGAAGTATGCACTGTACATCAAATTCAAAAGTACAACTGGTTTAATTTATAATTCTATAAAAATAAAAAAAATCCTTCTAACAAGTATTATAACAAAAACAAACAAAAAACTAGTTAATTAATCACTAGTGAATAGCTACAGTAAAATTGTCTTCTAATTTTACCTAATAACTTGATCCATTTGGTCCAGTTTATCAGCCATGGCTGGATGGTATGGTCCAAACCTATGCCCACAGTGGTCAACTCCCAGAAAGTGAGCAACAATAACGTCCCAGTCTTTTCGTCGTATTTCTGGGTACAGATGACCAAGGATCCCATTGTCAACAGTGTGCAAATCTTTAACATTAAAGGATGGGAAGGGGTAGGATTTGTAAAATCGGTTTGGAAAAAGACTTTCCCATGTTTCATCCCCAAAGAATTTGATGTCTTTTCCTTGAGTAACAAGTTGATCAACCCAGTTGTCTTCAGTGATTTCGGACGAATCGAAATTTGCACCAGCATCAACAAAAGTTGGTAAGCTCCCTGTTGTGAGACCTTTGAGGCGTTGCATTGTTGTGGTTGGTGGGTCTGCCATAAACTTGTACAAGCGTGCCTTCTTAGGGTGGCGACTCAGTAGCTCATTCACCGTTTTCAGCTTGTTTTTGTAATGCGGTGTATCTGATTTTAATGAAGTATTGTAGGATAGAAAATCGTATCTCAGAGCATCCACAATGATGACAATGGCTCGTTTAAAGCGAGCGTGCGTCCAGCAGCCAGTGTGTCCTCCATGAAGATCGTCTGCTCGAGCCGCAAACTCCACAACGCAAGAGTTGTTCTGGTGGATCATTGTCCGCACCAATAAGAAGCCTTTTGTAAAAATCAGCAAACCCACGATGTATGTAAGCATAAGAAAAACAAAAAGTAACACTGTTTTAGTCCCCACCCTCATTTTGCCCTGTTCCTAAAGGCGTACGGGTCAGTGTTTCACTAAAACAACTGCATTCAAACGGAGCAGAGTCGTGCCGATGAAGGGCGCAGACATTTTGTAGTTTCGCACTTCCAATAACAGCTAAAATCTGATTGGTCGAATCTGAGTGTACGTCAAAGACGGCCATCTTAGCTAAACAGCAGACCGCTCGGAAAGGTGGGCTGTACATTTTCTTTAAAATGGCATCAGAAGAGGGCACAACGCCTTCAACTCAGCCCAAAGTCGAAGAGAAAAAGGAACAAGGAGGTGGCGATACAGAAAAAGAAGTAAGTCTTTCTTTTCCATTTGCCGGAACTTCGGCGTAGATCATGATGTAAATAAACATTTTCCATTTTGAGCAGTTTAGCCGTGGCCATGACACAATTTTTTAGGCTACATGTGTGCAAGGCGGGTTCGGTTGTTGCTGAAGGAGCAGTAAATCTGCTGTCAGCTGAAAATTTACATAACAGCGGGTGAAAGGTCATTAGACTATACAGGTCGAGGATTGCATACTGTATGACGCAAAAAAACAAAGGCACGTCATCCAAGAAAGTTGACAAATATTTTGCTTCTTAGTGGCTTTTGGCTGTCAGTGTCACTGTCACTAGTGTCAGTGCCATGCTTTACAGTTTTGTAAACCAGACAAAAACAAAAATGAAGGGGAAACCCTAAAATTTGGCAGCCATACTTGGGTAAAATCCAAGGAGACGGCCGGAAATTCCTGGACTATTTTAAAAGTTATTTTGGGTCACAAATATCATCACAATCATTAAATGAGGGTCCCTATATGAAAAAAATCACCCTTTGTTGTGGATTTGGCTGTAATCGGCATCACATTTAATGATTGTGATGATATTTGTGACCCAAAATAACTTTTAAAACGGTCCAGGAATTTCCAACCGTCTCCTTGGATTTTAGTTTTTACCCGTACTTGATGTTTGTTGACACCATATGACAGTCTCACAGTCACATTCACACGAGTCACAGTGAGTCGAAGTGCACAGTGAGACAATCAGTGTCACAGACTCACAGTCACACACAGAGACACACACGTTTTGAGACAGGCATTATAAACTGGTTTTCAGATATTGTCCAAATACCATCCAGTGTCCATGCATTCCATGATTGGTATGCCAGTATGACTGTAAGTGTAATTGTGTAAATAGTGATTTTTACCCAGCTAGTGGTGGCATTAGCACACAGTAGGATTAGGAATTTAAAACAGATAATTTACTTATTTAGAAATCTAAATGCTTGCCTCTGTGTATTCATCTCATGTGTGTGTTACTGTTAGTGTTACAGTACTTACACTGTTAACAAATTTCTAGTAAGGCTTGGTGACCACCTGCACTTTGTTTGCCACAGGGTATGCTGTGTTCAGCTTGATCCTGTAGGAGATCAGTTGCATCTCCTCCCCATCCTTGTCAAGCAAAGCCTGCTACAGCACTAACCTGGCATTGACATTTATTAAAGACTTTAAAGTGCTGCATTCCAAGGGGGACATGCTTTTTGCTGTGCACAATTAATGGGTTTAAAAAAAAAAAAAATCTTTAACCTGGCTACTTCCTGACTGCTGCTGACAGTTTTTGCTTTGAAGAAACTGAGCATTTTGTAATGCCCAGTTTCATATCAATTATCATAGATCAGTCACAAGAATTCATTTTTCAACTTTGAGAGAAACAGTTGTTTCTATTAAGATGTCAGGCATTTTTCAGCCATGGAATAATCTGTCAACTGTTCCCTTGCTCATTTCATTTTCACCCATCTCAGGGTCTCTGTTCTCAAGAGTTAGATCGGAATTGTTGTGGGCTAGTCCACAGTACACATGCATGCAATTAGAAAAAACAACAACAAAAACACCACATGATGACACACTTGCCACAGGGACAGGCAACCAATTTATAAATCATTTTTAATCATAAATGATGAAATGATTTTGTTGTTATTGTCTTATTGGTGACATAGTAAGATAATCATCACTTTCACTTTCACTGTTTCAGGACTGCATGTTGGTCATGCATTGACAATAACATTAATTTACAACTTGCACTAATAACAATCACACACAACCATGCATGTGCGCACACATGCACACACACAATATGCATGCACACAAACTGAACCTGAATCCATTATGAAAAGTGAATCATTGAATAACTTCCATCTTCTACTTAGAGTTGCAATAATCATTATTCTCATTCATGATTATGTGTTAGTGTTACTGCGGTAGCACATAAAAGATTGCTGATACTCTGCCAAAAAGTGCAGTTGGCATGTTACAGCTGAACATGCATGCACCCTATGTATGTGGCTTTGCATGAAGTGATGTAACATGGTGCATGGTTGTATGGTATACACAAAATGCATCCAGACAGCAGCAGTTTCCTGTGGCACCAGCCATGTAACAACCAAACAGTGGTATAGTGTAAGTACACCACCTCAGTGGATATTCAATTCAAAACATGTTATGAAAAGTAACTTGGTGTTTTATCATTTATGCCCAGTCATTCATTACGGTTATATCATGTCAGATCATTATAAAAAGTGTCAGTTGCTCATTTAGGATCACAATCCCATGTAACAAAAGTGCAGTGAGTCTGCTCGAAAGCAGAAAATGATCATCATCATCATGACTGAATATTAGCCAGTTAAAACCAAATAGACCTAAAGCAAAGTTAACTACCACTTAGTATCAGCTGTCTGAAACAAGAAAATAAAAAAGAAAGAGATTGAAATTGAAAAGTACACTTGTTTTATTCTTTTAAACAATCCGCCAGTGGAAAGCATGCACACATTTTCAGGGTAAAGTCCATTTTCAAGCAAGAAACAGACGTACACTAACAAACAATGATTGATAGCAGTGAAGTTTGACCTACTTAGGACAGTATTTTCTTATTATGTGTAGATCTATCTGTTGGCTGTTTGAATTATTAAGACATAATAAATGGGTAGATAGTTACTAACAGTAATACTGTAACAGTAACACTGGTTACAGTTACTAACAGTAATACTGTAACAGTAACACTGGTTACTTGCGCATGACAGTTGACAGTGCACGTGCATGCTCACAGAGTCACACACACACCTGTACACACAACACACACACACACATTTTATGCATTCAGTATCTTAATATTATAATAATAATAAATAATCTACTGATGTGTTTCATTTGACAGGCAGCAAAGAAGACTCTTGAGCAGAAGGAGGAAGAGAAACTGAAAGCCAAGTATCCCAACTTGAGCAAGGGAGGCCCGGCCATGCTTCACAAGCGCCTCATTCAGAAGGGAGTGAGTAATGGTATCCTCGGCTGCATCAGGCAGATGGCAGTTGGCATTTGGAATCTGAAATTGGTTGTGCGTTGACTGGTCCTGGCTCCCCCACTTTTCTGATTCTAGTGGACTTACCTGTGTCTTGCACTGTTGCAGGTTTAAAGGGTAGTTTCACTGCATTCGTTCACTTCAGAAAGATTCTAAAGGGTATCCATTTTAAAATGAATTGTCATTGAAAGTGTTTGTGAGATTAACAGCACACACACATGTGCATGTGCACAAACACATACGCACGCACACACACACACACAGTCAAGACAGAAGCATTAAATTTGATCATCTCAGTTTGATTATTTGTAAGTATCGGGCCTGGGAATTTTCAAATCCGTGGTTTTCCTCTCATGGAAGTTGGAACATTGCGTTTCTGCATATTTTATTTTTAATCATCCTTTCTGTGGGGGGGGGGGGGGGGGGGGAATCGGTCATGTAAAATCTAAATCTGTATGCAGCCACATTTCTCGTTTGATTCCATAGCAAAGGGGGTGAGGACCCTTTAGCTGATGTCGCAATGCAGTGTGGGATATCTCAAGCAAAAATGGCGGTCCAGTCAAACATAGTTAAACGAGGCAAGCAGAAATTTGACGACACTGGGATAAAAAAAAAGTTGGAGATAGGAACGGACAGAGAAGGTGGTTGGTGTGGAGAAGATTTCTCTGTTTTTGAGGAAGATTCTCACTCCGGGTGTAGCATATTGTACTTTATGCCGCCAAGAAGCCACTAGGCTACTCTGGTCGCGGGAAAACAAAACACACTCAGAGCAAATCTACTGCAAAGAAAACAAAGCAGAGTTTCATATCTTGCTTCTTCCAGTAAAAGAGAAACACACAATTTTGAAAATGGGTTTGTAGAAAGATTGTGAGCAGGTACATGTGTGAAAAGATGAATGTAAATACTCAGCAAGTGCTATTAGTGAGACTTATTTTTGCCTGAAAATATCAAAATATGTCAGATGCCAGATGGCACAGATTTTAACCTAGGATTGGAAAGAAAAATTGGGGTGGGGTGGGGGGGCTGCTTCGATAATTGACAAACAGATGTAAATGAAATAAATAGCTCTCAACAGAAGTCACACAAACGTTACAACAGAGGCCTGAATCACTGCACTAACTCTCACTTGGCCCTTGAGTGAACACAAGATACACAAAATTCTACCATCCTTTGACTGATCAGTTTGTTCTTGTTCCAGAAATACTTTGACTCTGGAGACTACAACATGGCCAAGGCTGCCATCAACAACCCCAAGAAGCCGTTGCCCCCTCAGGAGAAGATGCTGTTGCAAGAGTCAATTGGAGAAGGCATTCCAACACCTGAAGACCTGCCACCCAGAAAGCCTTCCATCGTACAGAGCAAACTTGCCTCTGGGGCATTGTCCTGATTGGATGAGGGAGGAGGGGGAAAAGCCACAGCCATTGACGTATCAACTTGTGCTTCTGATGTGTGTTTGTGTTAAACTTTCCATCAGCCCACTGTCAGTTTTAGTTTGTAAAGGTCTGTTGGGACACCTGTCCAGGCACTCAGAAGACACTTTTCATTGGCTTAGAATCATCCTACCGTGCTGCTTGTTTTAGTGATGCACTTCACCTACCGTCTTGATGTCATGGTGAAACACTCATCAGGTTCTTTGGGACAGAAACACAATAGAAACAGCACTTGTGGGTAACAGGCTGTGATCAAGGGCAGTTCTGAGTCATAGAAGATCAAGTAAACATTTGCTGTGTGACCTGCTTGTGCTCGACTTTGAACAGGCTGTTCCAGTCTACCAGACACCAGTATGTGTTAGTTTATAGCAGCCTGAACGAAGAGTGTAAAAAGATTTCAGCATTGTTTAATATGGTAAGACCTCAAGGAACATTCTGATAACCACCCGTATAACATCTTGAGGAAATGAAGTGGACTATTTTTTAAATCAATTTCATATTTTTTTTAAGTTGTAATAAAACGTCAGTATTGGGGTGAGAAGTGTCAGTGTTGTTTGCCTTGCATCTTTGTTTAACCCTACTCAGCAGCATCTGTTTGTTAGCCTCAATCACAAACAAACTGAAACCAAAAAAATCCACATTGCTGCAAATATTGCCTTACTGTGAACTACCCGAAATATTTTATTTCTGTTGTGGATCAGTTGGCATTAAAATATCCTTTTCAGATCTGTGTGTTAGTTTATATGAACTACCAATGTATGAGTTAACTATGTCTTTACTGTCAAGAGTGTGGCAAATGTTTTGTAATGTGGACAAGAAAACATGGTCAGCTGTAGCAATGAAATGGTTAACAATGAGGAAACAGCACTTGCATTGTCTTTGCCCAGTTAACAATATCATGAAGCGCTGAGCTCATTATCTGTGTACATATGAATGCATACTCATTCACGCGAGTCATTGCTATTTTATATAACTATGTCCATAAATATATATGTGTACCATCATCACAGCGGGGCAAAGATTGAATTGCAAATGAGCAGTGTGTGTGGTAAATTTTACATTATAGGTTGACCAGTATTTATTCTTTATGACTTTAGTAAAAGAGCAGGTTAGCCAAGAAAGGCAACATCTCAAAAGAAAAAGCCAGCAAGCAGCTGTGGCTACTTTTCCGTTCCCTCTTCAATAGTGGGTGACATTTGTCACATTGTCCTTGTCAGTCATTGTGACCAAAGAGTGACAGTACTTGTGAAAACAAAACACTCTCACTGCTTGTTGATTTACAAAAAAAAATCCTCGGTGACTGTTCTGTTCTGCCTTGTGTTTAAGTTAACACTATTTCAGTGCATTTGATTTTAACAGAATTTCAAGACTATTGAATGGGGGGCAATTTTAGCCAATGTACTTGCAGTAATGTTACTCCTAATTATCCGAAACCGATCATCAGAGTTAACATTAACAACAAGCTACTCAAAGTATGAACAAATGAAGTCACACACAGTTTATTCAGGTTTAGTTGCCTAGGAACTTTTAGCTTGGTTTTAGATGGGTTTTTTGTTTGTTTTGCATTTGTCCTTTGAGGCCTTGATACACTTTTTCTTCCAAGCATGTCTGTTGCACATTATATATATGATGTACATTATATGTGACTTTTGACATCATGTTCATTGCATTCAGATGCACAGGGTGCTTCACATCATGAATCAGTCCTCCAGAAATGAGCAGGTGAAGGAGTCACACGCTTACTTTCTCTTCCTGCAATGTACTGTCATGATAGAACAACCTACGCAGCACCGCCCTGTGGTGTCGCTCAACCAGGTGGGACATCCCAGTGCTGAGTAATCCCACTGATGAATCAGCCAGTCTTTACAGTGCCAGCAGGGATGTATAGTGTGAGCTTTCCTGTGATTGGTTAAAGCAGCATGTGTGGGACAGGCAGCTTTCCCACTGGCTATGTTAGACTGTTACACAGGTTGATATCAAGCCTGGTTAAATTCCACACTTACGGCTGCAACCTGTGAAGAATCCAGAATATTGCTAACAGTAGTTTGATGTCGAAGTAAAATTGCTCTTACAAGCTCTAATAGAAAAAACAGTGGATCAGGGCCTTTTGTGACAGTACAGTGTATTACTCGGTATTAAGGCCTTAAAAAGGCAATGCAGAAATGAAATATTACAGGTTTTATTAAGCATATGGTCAGATTTGTAGTTGTATATATTGAAAAGAATGAATTTTGGTTAAATTTTTTGTGGTCCTCTTTTGTTTTGTTTGTTGAGAGACTGTTTTATTGTTTTGTGATGTTATTACAATTTACAGAGCTAGCGGTATGCGTTTCATATTGCACTGTCAGTAGAGACACTGCTTGCAACAGTAGTTGTAATTTCCTATGACTGCAGTCTCTTGTTCCTTGTAATTTCCTGTGCCTGCTTGCAGCAGCAAAGATTTTCCAGGCATGTTCCTGTACAGGGCCTTGCAAATAACATCTGGGGTAATGCTATCTGCTCCCTTTATTTCCAGACAAGCTGGATGAGGGGTCGGTGCAAACTGTTTCCACCAGCATTTGTGCTGGGGGAACTGTGGCCAAAGGTAGCCCCAAATAATTAGCTTTGCTGCTAGATCTACAGGTCATGCTAAGTAGGCCAAAAATCACTTCCTGTTCTCAGATGACTGTTCGGTCAAATGGATCTGGTTGTCCATTAGGTTGCATGTTAAATAGAACATGTTTGTGATGAATATGTATTTTAAGTAAAACAAAATTTTCATGGCTTACAGCTCTTTTACCAGTATGATGATGATCAGTCGATGAGCAGTGGCATGGGTGCCCTGTACAAGGAGGTTTGCTTGCGAAGTTCTACCTCTAGCAATGCTTTATCTGCCACATTGACACACAAATATTGTGCATTCATTTTGAACCATTTTCAAATCATTTTTATTTTGCTTGTTGCTCTTTGTTGTCATATTGAATGTGGGTGTAAATATTTCTTCCCTCTGTGACCGACAGAAGAGTCCATTTATGAGTAATCATGAAGTTTCTATGCTTGTTCCTCTCAAAAATCTGAAAGAAAATAGGTATGAAAGAAGGTCAGTGACTGCGTTGAAAGTTTGTGTCATGGCCAAACCATGTGTTGCTTTCAAGCATTTCTTTCTGCATTCTTGAGAACCTGAGATGTTCCCTCAGTTCTTTCAAAACTGTTGATCTGATTGATTGTATACAACCTGCCTCAATCCTGTTTCTCTGCTGGACACAGTTAAAAAATAAAAATGCTTCCCTTCCTTGCAGTTTCTCTTTTAGTTCAGATTAAGCCTATTTACTATTGCACTGTCATCACTAGAAAGGTAAAACGTTTTCAGTCTCCATTATTTGATTTCTGTTGTTTCCATGACGTATTAAGCTTATACAACAAAAAGAAGAGTCACTACTGATACTTTTTCCTCATGAATTAAACTTGATTGTGGAAAATTGAATCATATGTATTTGATGTAGAGTTAAAACATTTACAAAGTAAGATATGAATAATTACATTTCTTTCGCAGGACTCAATCTTTCGACTGATCCTTTTTTCTTCTCATTTGCTGTAGGTTCTTAAGTGGAAGTTGAATGTTGTTTTTCCTGTTGAGTACAAAATTACAAACTAAGACCAGATTTTGTTTTTGTTTGTATCTCTGTTGTGTGTAATATGTTTTTAATATCTGGCAGTTGTAGTTTCTCTGTATTGTTTCTTTCCTGTTGTTTCACTGGTTGATGGTAAATACCAAAGGATGTGCACTCTGTAAAATAAACAGACCCACACACAGGTGATTTCATCTGCTGCAAAGAATCTTGCCAAAATGGGTGATGGAGAAAGTGCAAGATTTGATGTAAAAAAAACCAGGTACATGTACATTTCTTCTGCGTCTGTGGTCCTGCACTGAAGCTGTGAAAGTAACCTTCAGGAATTTTGTCCAAAAGTATAAGCCTGCATTCACGTTTTTGTCTTTGGTGCTTGCTTTTATCACAGTTCTTATAATTTGGGAGATTTGACTTGAGATAAGGTTTATTTAATTATTTTGAAATGTGCATTTGTTTATGACCCAGACTGATTGTCTTGAGGTTACCCAGTACATTTGACTGGATGTTAAAATCCAATTACAATCCAGTTATGACTAATAGATAGATTAGTGTTTCCTAAAGTACTGTTCTGACCTAAAATAATAATAATAATTTCCAATTTAGTTTAACAAAACATGAAAGATTTGATTACTCATTGAAAGGAAACGTTAATGTGATAGTTAAATCAAAGTTCGTTTGTTTGAAGATCATGGTATTTAAACGGTGGTTATTCTTTTTATGTTGTACAGATTCCTTAATTTGTGATCAGATGATATTGGTTGGTTGTTTTTTCTTGATAAAGTTAAGCTTTTTGTTCATGCAGCACATACAAAATGTACACTGGAATCCGGGCAAGATGGTGGTTGGAAACATGAAAATCACTTCTTGAAGAGACTGTACAGATACTTCCCACCCCCCATCCACATACTACAGAAATTTAGGTACCCTTCCCCCATCCACACACACTTGGAGAATGGTGGTGTATAGAAGATTGGGTATCTTCCCTCATCCACACACACTCGGAGAATGGTAGTGTACAGAAGATTGGGTACCTTCCCCTATCCACACACACTTGGAGAATGGTAGTGTACAGAAGACTGGGTTATTTCACCCAGCACAAGTGTGGAAGAGCAGTTGGCCTTGCTTCTGCCAAAATAAAGAACAGGGAAGGCAAAATACTTTGCAGTGAAAATGTGTAAGTGTATGCGGCATTAACAAAATAAGTGCCAGACAGCCAGTCCAAAAATTCCACTAATCAGACTCTGGTAATATGTCAGGTAAACGCATTATATCTTTTTAGAAGTAGAGAGATGATAAATTCACTGTTCAGACTCTGGTGATTTATCAGATAACACCATTCCTCTTTTGAACTTGAGAGATAATAAATTCACTGTTTAGACTCTGGTGATGTGTCAGATAACACCATTCCTCTTTTGAATGTGAGAGAGAGTAAATTCACTGTTCAGACTGGTGATATGTCAGATAAACGCCACGCCTCTTTTGAACTTGAGATAATAAATTCACTGTTCAGACTCTGGTGATATGTCAGATAGGCACCACACCTTTTTTGAACTTGAGAGAAAATAAATTCACTGTTCAGATTGGTGATATGTCAAATAAATGCCAGGCCTCTTTTGAACTTAAGAGATCACCCCCCACCTACCCACCCCACTCACCCCAGCTTTCTTCAGTAGAGGGAGCCCATCTTCCCTTTTTGGATTATTTCATCCTTTGTTTTTTTCTTCTTCTTAAGGAAAGTGCCTGCCTGACTCCTTCAGCAGCTCACCGAATGAAAGATGGGGGAACATGTCTCTAAGTATTGAATCATAATGACTTGATGGATAAACCCATTTATTTGTCATATCATTTCAAAGCACCTTGGGGCTGTGCAGCTGGTGGGATCTACTGTTTAGTGCTGTGTAAGACCATCGCCACTCCAGTGTTGATTTTGATTTGGGGTTAAGGCACTGATGACATTACCTCAACACACAGAATTGCATGCACCTCTCCCACTTGCAGTGTACAACACTGCACTCATCGCTTAATATTACCAGTCACTGTGAGCAGAATCCTTCTCAAGTTGTGTGCCATGGAAGTAGTGAAGGAACAAGTTTGGCATGAAAGCATCCATACTAATATTTACTATGCTGCCAGGCTCCAAGTGATGTGCTGCAACCATTCAGTTCCTACATTGGCAACTTACGTCTGTAGTTTTAAATGCATTATAATTATGTGGAATAAATTACTCTGTTTATGTTATGGACTGTTCTGTGATTGTCTGAATAGGAGGCGTCTTTGTATACATGCGTGTTCTTGGGTAGATGTAGGTGTTTGAATGGGGAAACTCATTTTCACATTTTACAACCACATGGGTGATTGTGTGAACTGAAGACCTTCATTTTTTGGAATTGTGCAGGTGTCTGAATGGAAGCCTGTCTTTGTGCTCTTGGATTATGTGGATGTCTGAGTGGAAGACTTGTGTGCATGATCTAGGATTGTGTGGCCAAGTGAAGACTTCTCTTTGTGTTGTTGGATTGTGTGGGTGTCTGAATTGAAGACTGGTCTTCATGTTCCAGGAGTGTGTAGATGTGATTGGAAGGCCTGTCTTCATGTTCTAGGATTGTGGATGTGAATGAAAGATGTCTTCATGTTCTAGGAGTGTGGCTGTGTTTGGAAGACTTGTCTTCATGTTCTAGGAGTGTGTGGCTATGTTTGGAAGACTTGTCTTCTTGTTCTAGGAGTGTGTGGCTATGTTTGGAAGACTTGTCTTCATGCTCTAGGATTGTGTGGCTGTGAATGGAAGACTTGTCTTCATGCTCTAGGAGTATGTGGCTGTGTTTGGAAGACTTGTCTTCATGCTCTAGGAATATGTGGCTGTGTTTGGAAGACTTGTCTTCATGTTCTAGGAGTGTGTGGCTGTGTTTGGAAGACTTGTCTTCATGCTCTAGGAGTGTGTGGCTGTATTTGGAAGACTTGTCTTCATGCTCTAGGAGTGTGTGGCTGTGTTTGGAAGACTTGTCTTCATGCTCTAGGAGTGTGTGGCTGTGTTTGGAAGACTTGTCTTCATGCTCTAGTAGTGTGTGGCTGTGTTTGGAAGACTTGTCTTCATGCTCTAGGAGTGTGTGGCTGTGTTTGGAAGACTTGTCTTCATGTTCTAGGAGTGTGTGGCTGTGTTTGGAAGACTTGTCTTCGTGTTCTAGGATTGTGTGGGTGTCTTGAGTGGAAGATGTGATAGTTTATGCTGTTGTCTTTGTGAAACGTTTGTGTTCTACTTCTAGGATCATGCAAGCGTCAGAATGGAAGATACACATGTTCACAGTATATGATAATATTTATGTCTGATTAATAGCTACTACATATAGTATCAGCTGTTACATAAAAGAACAGATGACAGGAGTGTTGATTTTAAATCAGTTGATAAAGTAGTTAAAGAAACTGAAACAAAACTACCCACCAATATTAATGAGGCCATGAAAGTATTGAAACACAAAAACAAAGTCACTGAAAATTAATCTTTTATTATTTTTGCTGGCAAACATTTAAAACAAAATTTAATGGAAAAAGGCGTGACACATCTCTTGAGTAGATATTCGTTGCCATTTGAATACACACCTTATGACTGGCCATTTGACAACAATGTAGCAAGTACACAAGCCAAGGAATGATTGTACCAAATTGTTTATCAACTCTGTTCTTTGCTTCAAACAAAGGTACATAAATACTGATTTATTTGGGTCTTACCCATAATATAAATGCGTGCTGCAATAAACAATACTGAAGTACTGGTAACTTCATTTTGCTGGATGGCAAAAGCATTTCAGTTCATCTCTGTAATCTTCAGCTCTCGAGGCCAAAGTGCAACATGACGAGACGGACTCTCAAGGCCAAAGTGTGCAACATGATGAGACCGACTAAAAACCTGACCAACCCCTATTTTTGGGTGCTGACCACAGAATGTTTTTTAAGAAAATTGGAGGGGGGGGGGGGGGGGGGGAGTGGGAAGACAAAGTCTGGGAGAACTTTGTTCAAATTGAACAGTCGGAACAAGAAAGAAAACCCCCTGCTCTACTGTATTTTCTTTCCTTGTTACCTAAAGCAAGTGGCTTGGTGGTGGTGTTTTTCATTTGGCCTTGTACAGTTGTAGGATTTACAGTTTGTTGTCGACTAATCAAGTGACAATGATCAAGAAGACAAGGATTTTTTTAAGTTCAGTATATAAAAAAAAAGAGGAAAAAAGTGAGAAACATGGAGATGCAAAAAGCTTGCTGTGGCAATATTTTTTGCTGCAGGCCCACACCACTTCAAACATTTCAGTTTGTCAAAAGAAGTCAATACGTGAACAGTGATGATAACTCAGTACTGAGAGAAAAGGTATAATTCACACACTGAATACAGTATTCAAATCTAAAAAATGTTACAACACACAAATTACAATGTACATTATTCATCAATTGGGAAGGTGCATGTACCAACACGCATGAATTTGTGCCATGGTACCACTTAAAAATTCAATTCTTTACAAGTAAAAAATATGTTGCTGCATAAATCTGACAACATATATATATATATGCTTAACAGGGAGAGAGACTGGCAGAGAAAATGGGTGTTTGATTAAAAGTTTGCTATTTCATGGCAACATTTCTGCTTGAAGAAAACATTGGTCAAATGCCTACTGTCAAATTAAAACAAAAATTCACTTGTGTCACAGAATTGCACCATTTTTCCATGATGTGATGAATGATGAATAAAAGATGAGAACATTAACCAAGTCTTGATAAAAAAAAAGTGAAAGATTGAATAAGGCTGCAAAAGCGCATGCCGAAACACACCTCAGCACAGTGTTAATAACAATAATGAAGTTTCTTCTTGTAACCGTCTCACAGAAGGAGTCTTCATAAAAAAAGTACATGCATGATGCAGAAAAAAGGTGAAGTCAAGAATGTAAAATGTCAAAGTTCTTTGTGTCCCTGGAATACCTCAGGTGTAAAACTTACAGGGAAACTTCCAACTCACGTTCCCCTCCACACCCTACTACCCATCCACAATCACTCCTTACACTCATCCATTTTATGAGAAGGAAAATCGGTCATCCCACCCAGGTCGCTGAGCAGTTGACTTGGACTTTGCTGACTTGGTTCGTGGCTTGCCCTGTGGACAACATAAACATCTCTGTCCATTCAAAACAGATTGATACACTCTGGAGCTAGCGGATAAAAATGTATCCTGAAAATGTGATTACAAGTCTGTTACAACAGATTGGTACACTCTGGAGCAAGCTGATAAAAATGTATCCTGAAAATGTGATTACAAGTCTGTTATAACAGATTGATACACTCTGGAGCTAGCTGATTAAAATGTATCCTGAAAATATGATTACAAGTCTGTTACAACAGATTGATACACTCTGGAGCAAGCTGATAAAAAAATGTATCCTGAAAATATGATTACAAGTCTGTTAATCCTGTAATCTACCTTTGCAAATCTGAGCCATAGCCTGGAGAAAGTGTATGGAACCAAACTTGAATCATATACATCCATACATTGTACATACAGGCACACACACTTACTGCTGTATGCATGGCATTCTTTGAGGTACCCTGACCATATGCTTTCATGGACCTCTCTGGAACACCCTTTCCTCCTTTGCTACTGATTGGTGGCAACACACGGAATCCTGACTTCTGGGAAATGTTGGAGTCTGCACTTTGACTTCTCAGCGATGCAGCAATTTTATTTTGTTTTTGTTTCAGCATCTGCAAGAAGTAGATGACCATTTGCTTCAAAAACAATAGAACAACAACAAACTTATAGCACCTGTTTGGCATCTTCATATTTCTGTGCCTCCCTGCAAGCAACCTAATCTGAATTCCCCATTGTGAGTCGCCACATTATACATGATATTCAATATCTCCAACCATTAGGCTTTCATGTATGAAAAGGCAGATGTAAATGATAACAGTGGGGTCTTAGAGCACCCTTTCTGAAGTGAGCCCTAGGCACATACATTTCTTAATAAACTAAAACAACTGACATCAAAACAATACTAACATTTCCACAAACAGTCCTACCCTCCCCCCCCCCCCCACCCCCTCCCCCCCCCTGAAGGGCTGTCCTTCAAATTTCTTGCACCTCTTCAGAATACGAAGATGCAATTATCAGCTGGAGAATGCTTGATATGATGTGCAGTTCAAGGAGGTCAGACATGTAAGAAGGAGCAGTGCAAGTGATATGGGAAAGCTTCCTTGTTTGCACTACCGTAATGCGACATGTTAAGATGCACAGCTTTCTTGAATAATTCCTCCTTCTATGAGGTCTAGCCACAATCATCATTTCTTTAAATTATACTTCTAATAGTTCTATTATAAATATGGTTATACATTATTTGTGTAATGTTATGCCATCAGCTGTTCTTGTGGACAGGTGGACATGAGATTTTTTTTATTTGTTAATGTCTGTAACGATATTACTTTATTAGTGTGTGCGTGCTGTGCACAAGAAAGTAAGTCTGCTGACTGAGTGCAAATTGACTCGGAAAAACTTAAGAACGGTCCCTCATCCAGTCTCGCCTCGCATGACCAAAGTCGACGGCTGGCCACTGGACTGATTAACACAATAAAAACAAACAATCAGCATACAGTCTTACCATTTTCAGTTGTTTATTGACTTTGTACGCTTCACGAAGTAGTTGGTCTGACTCCTCCTCTGTCAGATCAACACTGTCTAACTGCCGTGCCAGCTGATCCGGATCCGACAGGTTGAACTCTATTGCAACCGTCTCGCCCATCCCGTCGGCGTTTTGAGAGTTTTTCTCGTCTGCCATTGCTCTCGACTTCCCTGAAGATTGTTCTGTGGTTTCTTCTCTAGAAGCCGATCCAGGACATACGTGTACGTCTACAGTTGTCACTCCATCTGGGTAAATAAGAGTTCATGAAACAGAAGTTGTGTATAACTGAAGAAAAACAAAAACAAATTCAGCGTGGAACGTTGGTAGGCCGAAGATTTTAGCGTTCTACGCAACGGAAGTTAATCCCTAAAGGGAAGCTACTCTCGATATAAAAACAATGAAACAACTGTCACGTGCTGCATCCAACTTCTGTCTTTCTGCACGAGTTCCAGGATGGTAAATTCAAAGACTCCGCTTATTACGTTACTATTCGCCGTACAGTGTTCATGCATTCTTGCCAAGATAATAGCGAATTTTGTCATGCCTCACGGAAGCATAGCACTCGATCCTCGACACTTTAACACCACAAACTCAACAGCCAAGAAGGAGGCCTGGGAACTTCATGACGCCTGCGTCAAAGTTGGCCAGCAGATTGAGCAGCTCAGACCCGATCTCATCTTCCTCAGCACACCGCATGGTGTGGCTGACTTGCGAAACTTCGTGTTCTACCTCAACCCCCTCGGCAAGGGGTACGCGGAAATGGACAATTGCAAATGCCCACCATGCTGCTACGACGTCACAGTGAGGTTCGACACACAGCTGTCCAGCGACATGGTGAGAAGTCTGGGAGTGAATCTAAATGTGTCGGGTCTTGCTGCCTACGGACCTCCTGGGGAGAGCTCTGAGCCTTTTCCCTTACGGTAAAGCTCGCTATCCATGTCGGCGCTGAGGCAGAGGCCAGTGTGGATGCGTCAGCGGTGACGGAGAAAAATTCGGGGGGGAAAAGAAAAATACACCAATGCGTGATTCTATTGGTGCGGTGCGGCGGCGGTGTGAAATATTGTTGCAGTTCCATGGAGCCATTCACGCCACTGTCGTGCAGAGCATTTCTGTTTTCTGTGTCCCACAATAATTTTGCCGTCACCGCTGCCGTTGACACTGCTGTCGTTGCCACAGCGTTCAGTTACCGCATCGCTGCCGCACAACCGATATATATATAATGGAATACACCTTATGAAGTTACGTTAAGACTAAATAAGAGCTTCCTATCTCAGGCTAGCCTGAGTAGCACTGATTAAAAACTGACAGACTATCCAGACAGATCTGGCCCAGTCCAGGTTTTTATTTCCAACAATTTTTATTTTTTTATTTTTTTCCAGCTGGGGAGAAGTGATACCTCTTTATTTCATTCCTGATTTAAATAACACCAAGGCCATCATCATATCCCAGCCAAGCCGCCGATACACTGATGATGTCAGTATGATTCCAGAGCTGCTCCAGCTTGGTAATTTACTCTCTCTCTCTCTCTCTCTCTCTCTCTCTCTCTCTCTCTCTCTCTCTCTCTCTCTCTCTGTTCCTCCATGCTGTTATTTTTTTTCCTTCTAAATTTTGCAGTCACTGTTTAAAAATGTTTACTTTTTTAATCATCATAAATCTGGGTTCCTGAGGTCTTTGAATGTCTTTAAAACGTTTGTGGAAATTGATCTGCCTTTCTCAAGACCTTGAAAGTCTGTGGAAAATTAATTAATTTAACAGATGTCTCTGAAAGTTTGGAATTTTTACCTTTCGTCAAACTAAAAAGCCAATATTCCCTGATTTTGAGAATAATTAGATAGGTTCATACTTTTGCTGATATAAATTTTTATAATCATGAAAATTGAGTGTGTTTTTAAATCGTTTTGTGTGTGTGTGTGTGTGTGTGTGTGTGTGTGTGTGTGTGTGTGTGTGTGTGTGTGTGTGTGTGTGTGTGTTTATCTCTTTCTGCATCTGAACTGTGAAGTGAGGGTGTACATGTATCACATGTGGTGAATTAAAGGTGTTTATAGTAATAAGATATAGAACATGTCTGTGTCTATGAATTTAAAAAATAATAGTTTTAAAAGTTTGTGAATTTTGGAGGAAAAGGAAAATGCTTGCAGTCCAAAGATTGTTCTCAGAAATATGACACATTGATGGGGTGCCTTCTTTGAAACATATTCGTATGTAGATTTATGTGAATATTTTAACCTGCATTGTTTTCTGTTTTTGTTTTGTTGTTATATGTTTTGTGTGTTTGTTTTTAAAATTATATTTAATCAGAAATGTGAATATTTCTCATAGAATAAGCGTATATATATAATCAGAAAAATGATCACCTTAATTTCCATGTCACAACTGTACAGTTTCCATTTCACAACTGCACAGTTTTTCATGTCACAGTTCTATGTGGTTTCCATGTCACAACTGTACAATTTCCATTTCACAACTGTATGGTTTCCATGTTACAACTATGTGGTTTCCATGTCACGACTGTACAGTTTCCATTTCACAACTGTATGGTTTCCATGTTACAACTATATGGTTTCCATGTCACAACTGTACAGTTTCCATTTCACAACTGCATGGTTTTTCCCTGTCACAGCTATATGTTTTCCATGTCACAACTGTACAGTTTCCATTTCACAACTGTATGGTTTCCATGTCACAACCGTATGGTTTCCATGTCACAACTGTATGGTTTCCATGTCACAACCGTACAGTTTCCATCTCACAGCTGTGTGGTTTCCATGTCACAGCTGTACAGTTTCCATCTCACAACTGTATGGCTTCCCTGCCACAACTGTCCAGTTTCCATGTCACAGTTGTGCAGTTTCCATGTCAGAACTGAATTTTATGAAGTTGCAGCAGCTGTACAGCTTACAGGATCATAGCTGATTGACTAGCCTAACGATGCTGCTGTTGATAGGTCTACATCTGTTTCTCCAGTCTGCATCACCCTGTGTTGGGGCGATCTGTGAAGATGCTCCTCCACACTGCACACTGGCTCCATGTCACTAGTGTTGCTGCAGCTCACTTCACAGATTTCCGAGGCTTATTTGACGTCTCCGATAATATCTTACGTCTCATACAGTCTCCATACTTGAATAACTGACCCTCCCGCCTTATGTGAGAAGAGTTTGGAAATGTGTATTTGCTTATGACCTGAGTTTGACTGTCCTGAGGTGACCCTGTGTGGTGACAGGACATTAAATCTTCCTTGAAAACCTTTCTCTTCTTAAAAAACTTTTCTCTTCTTAAAAAACTTTTCTTCAGTCTCATTGCCCTTACATGCGACTGGTGTGTGTGTTTGTGTGTGTGTGTGTGTGTGTGTGTGTGTGTGTGTGTGTGTGTGTGTGTGTGTGTGTGTGCGCATGTGCATGCATGTCTGAGTCTGTGTGTGTGTGTGTGTGTGTGTGTGTGTGTGTGTGTGTGTGTGCATTCATGTTGTGTGCGTTGAATTTTGACAATATGTATTTGTAAAGAACGTGTAAGCGTTTAGGGCCTGTGTGGGTTAGGCGCTCTAAGTATTCATTATTATTATTATTAAAATCCAATTACTGCTACTCCTACCACCTTCTTTTCATCATTTTGCACAGTAAATGAGGAGAACTGTTGATTTCAGTTCTTTCACTAACTGGACAAACATAAATTACTAAGGGAAGACACTGTGTATTGATAAAAAGCCCATTTTGAACTTCTTGCTGCTTGGTGTCTAGTTGTTGTTTTTCCTCTTCACCAATATAGCTTATTATATTCTGTATTGGATGTGTCATCATTGGCAGGTTCCAAGTTGTTTGAGATGCTAGACACGGTGCCACAGCGAATTGTCATCATCATCAGTGCTGATTTGGCACACACTCACCAGGCCAGTGGTCCTTACGGCTATTCCAATGCTTCAGAGCCATTTGACCTGGTATGTCAGTCTGTATATCTCATCTCTGAATTTATTGGCGCTCCTGTGTGTGTTTGTGTGTGTGTGTGCGTGCGTGCCTGCGTGTGTGTGTGTGTGAGAGTGTGTGAGAGAGAGAGAGTGTATGTGCGTGTGTGTGTGTGTGTGTGTGCGTGTGTGTGTGTGTGTGTGTGTGAGAGAGAGAGAGAGAGAGAGAGAGAGAGTGTGTGTGTGTGTGTGTGTGTGAGAGAGAGAGAGCATGTGTGTGTGTGTGTGTGAGAGAGAGAGAGAGCGTGTGTTTGTGTGTGTGTGAGAGAGAGAGAGAGAGAGAGAGTGTGTGTGTGTATGTGTGTGTAAGATAGAGAGAGAGAGAGCGTGTGTGTGTGCATGTGTGTGTGTGTGTGTGAGAGAGAGAGCATGTGTGTGTGTGTGTGTGTGCGTGTGTGCGTGTGTGCATGTGTGTGTGTGTGTGTGTGTGTGTGTGTGTGTGTGTGTGTGTATGGGAGTGTGTGTGTGTGTATTTATGTGTGTCTGTATGTGTGCATGGGAGTGTGTTTTGTCACGTTCAGGCTCAAGACTGTCACAGTGTAAGATTCACATGTACACCTTCCTTCATAATCAGAGGCAGCTACCATCAGTACTCAGTCACTCCTGCAGTGAGCACTTTACAATACACAGACACGCACGCATGCACACTGTAGAATGCCCAGTCAGCAATGAATTTGTTCATAGTTTAAGCTGAGTTAACCGTAGTTTTCACACCTAAAATAGCTTGATCCTGAATATTGATCAGCAATACAAGTATCACCAATGGCAGTGGTAGTAGTAACTTTTTTTTTACACCCAGTAAACCAGGGCAGTTATGTGAGAGCGAAAGTATCACCAAGAGTATACAAACTTACTGCTCTGAAATAATAGTAAGGAAATATTTATAACGTACGAACCTCTAACATAAAAACTGAGCTAGGTGTACTGTACAAAATTCTGCAATATAAACTGCATCCATGTTGAGACGCATCAAGCAGAAAATTACAATAACAATTACTACAAGCAATTAAAATCGCAGGACGTTAAACATGCATGACTTAATTATTCACACGTGTATACACATGCACATATGAACACACGCACACATGCGTACGTGGACGCACTCAAGCCGCACGCATACACACACAGCACATCACTCAGCTGAAAAGAAGAAGAGTTTTGGGGGGTAGAGAATTTGTTAACAGTAGTCAGTTTTAAACAGATGGGTATTCAGAGCATATTTGATTGCAGTGAACTGAGTCTAGTGTAAGGTAAAAGAGTATTTGTAAGGCACATACGCCTATCTTGAGCCTGAAGCACATAATACAAAAGCAGTAAGATCAACAAAATACATACACAACCTAAGCACAATGAACCCTACTAATTACATAAACACACTACAACACTTTGTCACACACACACACACACACACACACACACACACACACACACACACACACACACACACACACACACACACTCACACACACACACAGCACACACACACACACACACAACTGCATGCACACACACACATACAGGCAACGCATTCAGAGTCCAGATGAGAAAAGATGGGTCTTGAGGGCAGATTTAAATGATGCTATAGTGACTGTTGACTGAATGGGTCTTATTTCATGAGGCAGATAATTCCAGACAGAAGGAGCAGCACAGGAAAAAGAGTGATGTCCAAATGTTTTGGTCTTGATGTGTGAAATACACAGAGTTCTTGAGTGAGAAGAGGAGCAGAGCTGTGGTGTGGGGAGTACACATGAAGAAGACCAGACAGATAAACAAGGGGTGTATCAGAGAAAAGGGAGTGACAGAGAGTTAATAACTGTAATTATTGACAACTGGATATGTGTGTATGGTGGAACTGCAACTTTAGATTACTTGTAATTAAATTTTATTCATTTCACCCCCACCCCCCAACAACTTCCCCAGTTACTTACTGATTTATAGTTGGCTTCAGTATGGTGGGAATGTATTATTATATTAATAATAATAGTTCAATAATTCAAGGCAAACATCAGTTTTGAAGAATCGCAAGACAGGTGCGTATCTGTCTAAAAGTCTTTCAGTTTCGTTCCGTCTCCTTTATTCTTGCCTGTACAAGTTTGCCTGCAGCCAGACCCAGAGATGTTTGTGTTCAACAGGCATGTGGTAAGTGGGCCCGCACTCTGGACAGAGACACCCTTGTGGTCACTGCTGCCAGCTATGTGGATCGGGCACTGTCCTGCGGATACACTGGTCTTGTCCTGCTGCACGGGGTCATGTCTGCCGCTGCCAGGAGTACAGCTGACTGGGCGTCCACCCTGCTGGTCAACCACCACCCCAGTTACTACGGCATGATGGTCGCCAGCTTTCTGCGTCGTGCTGTTCAACAGTAGTAAAGAGATTTTGTCGAGGTGCGGCAGACATGGGTGCCTACCCCACTACAGTACCTTCCCCCCCCCCCCCCCCACCCCCCATTAGTATAGTGTGATGGTCACCAGCTTTGCATCGTGCTGTTCAACAGTAGTAAAGAGATTTTGTCGAGGTGCGGCAGACATGGGTGCCTACCCCACTACAGTACCTTCCCCCCCCCAGCCCCATTAGTATAGTGTGATGGTCACCCCGCTTTGCGTCATGGTGTTCAACAGTAGTAAAGAGATTTTGTCGAGGTGCGGCAGACATGGGTGCCTACCCCACTACAGTACCTTCCCCCCCCCCCCCCCCCCCAGCCCCATTAGTATAGTGTGATGGTCACCAGCTTTGCGTCATGGTTTTGAACAGTAAACGGATTTTGGAGAGATGTAGCAAATAGACATGGGTGTCCACCCTACTACAGTAGTCACGTGGCAAGGTGTAGCAGACTGACAATGTCCCCTCTACAACAGTAGTCAAGTGGCAAGGTGTAGCAGACAATGTGCCACCCTACTGCAGGAGTCAAGTGGCGAGGTGTAGCAGACAATGACCACCCTACGACAGTAGTCAAGTGGCAAGGTGTAGCAGACAGACAATGTCCCCTGTACTACAGTAGTCAAGTGGCAAGGTGTAGCAGACAGACATGGGTGCCCAGCCTACTACAGTAGTCACGTGGCAAGGTGTAGCAGACTGACAATGTCCCCTCTACAACAGTAGTCAAGTGACAAGGTGTAGCAGACAATGTGCCACCCTACTGCAGGAGTCAAGTGGCGAGGTGTAGCAGACAATGACCACCCTACGACAGTAGTCAAGTGGCAAGGTGTAGCAGACAATGTGCCACCCTACTGCAGGAGTCAAGTGGCAAGGTGTAGCAGACAGACAATGTCCCCTCTACTACAGTAGTCAAGTGGCGAGGTGTAGCAGACAATGACCACCCTACGACAGTAGTCAAGTGGCAAGGTGTAGCAGACAGACAATGTCCCCTCTACTACAGTAGTCAAGTGGCGAGGTGTAGCAGACAATGTCCACCCTACGACAGTAGTCAAGTGGCAAGGTGTAGCAGACAGACAATGTCCCCTCTACTACAGTAGTCAAGTGGCGAGGTGTAGCAGACAATGTCCACCCTACGACAGTAGTCAAGTGGCAAGGTGTAGCAGACAGACAATGTCCCCTCTACTACAGTTGTCAAGTGGCAAGGTGTAGCAGACAGACATGGGTGCCCAGCCTACTACAGTTGTCAAGTGGCAAGGTGTAGCAGACAGACATGGGTGCCCAGCCTACTACAGTTGTCAAGTGGCAAGGTGTAGCAGACAGACATGGGTGCCCAGCCTACTACAGTTGTCAAGTGGCAAGGTGTAGCAGACAGACATGGGTGCCCAGCCTACTACAGTTGTCAAGTGGCAAGGTGTAGCAGACAGACATGGGTGCCCAGCCTACTACAGTAGTCAAGTGGCAAGGTGTAGCAGACACTGGTGCCCACTCTACTACAGCAGTCAACCACCCTCCCACCCAGTTATTATGGGATGGTGGTAGCCAGCTTTGTGCATCAGGGTAGAGAGCATTCTTGGATTGTAAAGGGTCCCCTCAGGATGAATCACAATTCCTGCCTACTTATCTTTGGCAGTATCATCGACATCACCAACAGTATGAATGTGTATAATAATTTTATTCTATGTTCATTATGTGTCACATGCATGTAAGAAGAGCATGGTGCAAGGAAGTAGATGATGTAATGATGCATGCACACACGCGCTTGTGAGTGTGTGTGTGTGTGTGTGTGTGTGTGTGTGTGTGTGTGTGTGTGTGTGTGTGTGTGTGTGTGTGTGTGTTCCTGAGAGAGACAGACAGACAGACAGACAGACACAGAGAATGCAGTCCTCTGACAAAGACTGTACAATATTTACTGGCATTACTTGTGTTTCTAGTGCCCAGTTCTAGTGTGTGTTGTCACCTGTTTTAAATCTGTGTTAATGTAATAATATCCTTTAAATCTTGGATGTGAACCAAAGAGATGTAGCTAGATGCTGTCTGTCTTAATAAGCTGAAATTCCTGTCCGCAGAAGGATATGGTCTATGCTGTCTGTCTTAATAAGCTGAAATTCCAGTCCGCAGAAGGATATGGTCTATGCTGTCTGTCTTAATAAGCTGAAATTCCAGTCCGCAGAAGAATATGGTCTATGCTGTCTGTTTTAATAAGCTGAAATTCCAGTCCGCAGAAGGATATGGTCTATGCTGTCTGTCTTAATAAACTGAAATTCCAGTCCGCAGAAGGATATGGTCTATGCATTCATACAGCTGGGTATATATACCTAAATCATACTCACGCATGTACACACACACACACACACACACACACACACACACACACACACACACACACACACACACACACACACACAGGCTGGTGGGGGCATTTATGTAATGCCCACTCAACCGTGAAAAATCATTAAAAGGACGAAACATAACTCATAAAATCACAAGTAAAAGTGTGGTTCACAGATTAAAACACACACTTTATTGTTTATAGATTGAAAAACAAGCATACACAAAAAACAGCAGAAACCACAACCATTTCACTGGGTATCACATACCCACCACATGGATCATGGTTAGGTATCACAGACTGGTAAGGTGTCACATACCGTCACATGGACCATGGTTAGGTATCACAGACTGGTTAGGTATCACATACCCACCACATGGACCATGGTTAGGTATCACAGACTGGTTAGGTATCACATACCCACCACATGGACCATGGTTAGGTATCACAGACTGGTTAGGTATCACATACCCACCACATGGACCATGGTTAGGTATCACAGACTGGTTAGATATCACATACCCACCACATGGACCATGGTTAGGTATCACATACCAACCACATGGACCATGGTTAGATATCACAGACTGGTTAGGTATCACATACCCACCACCCATGGTTAGGTATAACAGACTGGTAAGGTGTCACATACCCATCACATGGACCATGGTTAGGTATCACAGACTGGTTAGGTATCACATACCCACCACATGGACCATGGTTAGGTATCACATACCAACCACATGGACCATGGTTAGGTATCACAGACTGGTTAGGTATCACATACCAACCACATGGACCATGGTTAGGTATCACAGACTGGTAAGGTGTCACATACCCATCACATGGACCATGGTTAGGTATCACAGACTGGTTAGGTATCACATACCCACCACATGGACCATGGTTAGGTATCACATACCAACCACATGGACCATGGTTAGGTATCACAGACTGGTTAGGTATCACATACCAACCACATGGACCATGGTTTGGTATCACAGACCGGTTAGGTATCACATACCCACCACATGGACCATGGTTAGGTAACACAGACCCACCACATTAACCGTGTAGTTCTCGGAGATAATATTCTGTATTTTCAAAATGTAATTTCAGTGCAAATCTGGGCCGCTGCTATGTTAGCCTTTTTCTTGTGTTCCTTTCGCTGAACCTCCAGGCGATATAAAGTGAGAGTGTTCTCCACGACCCGAGAAGGGCGTGGTATTAGTGGTTTTTCTTTGATGGTGAAGGGTTGAAAAATTATCTCCGGTTACGGTCACTGGCGAGCTCCCCTTCGGCGAAACACATAGATCTGGCTGGAGATCAAAAACAAAATCCGACCTTTTCAGGTTCAGTTCCTTTGCTAGTCACTTCTCTGGTGATTCGCCCTGATATAGCCGTACTGACTGACTGGGCGTAAAACACCAACTTACTTACTCTCCGGTGATATGCTCCTGTTTTCAGCACCTAGCGTAAAGAATGGGTGAACCGACCCGGGGTTGCACCTGGCATATAGAATGGGTGAACCGACCCGGGGTTGCACCTGGCATATAGAATGGGTGAACCGACCCGGGGTTGCACCTGGCATAAAGAATGGGTGAACCGACCCGGGGTTGCACCTGGCATATAGAATGGGTGAACCGACCCGGGGTTGCACCTGGCATATAGAATGGGTGAACCGACCCGGGGTTGCACCTGGCATAACGAATGGGTGAACCGACCCGGGGTTGCACCTGGCATATAGAATGGGTGAACCGACCCGGGGTTGCACCTGGCATATAGAATGGGTGAACCGTCCCGGGGTTGCACCTGGCATAAAGAATGGGTGAACCGACCCGGGGTTGCACCTGGCATAAAGAATGGGTGAACCGTCCCGGGGTTGCACCTGGCAAAAAAAAAAAAGAATGGGTGAACCGACCCGGGGTTGCTCCTGGCATAAAGAATGGGTGAACCGACCCTGGGTAAAGAATGGGTGAATTGGCCTGGTGGTATTTTGCCCTGATATAACCGCCATGGTTGACTGGAGGTAAAAATCGACAACACACGGTTATTTCTATTTTTAAAGGGTGTCGCCTATCGACAAGTTGTAAAAGCATACGCTGAGGTGACCGTGTGCTGTTTACGCTAGTGCGACGTTATAATCGGTCAAGAACTAACTAACTGGATGTTAAGTACACATCGACACGGGGTCAGACTTAACTGATTATGTGCAAACTCACATGCACGCACGCACGCACGCACACACGCACGCACGCACGCACACACACACCGGTGTCTTAATGAAACAGCTCCATTGTTAGTCTGATTAACGATGGCCCTCTCTCGTCGTTTCAAGGAAGATCGTCGAGCGCTTCCTCTTCCCAGTTAGCTGTTCGGAGGATTGTGGATCAGATCGTTAGGGATTGTTTGTAGTGCATAATTTACTGACTGGTACTTATTTGGTGCAGTGCTAATTTGCAAGTGGTGTTGGGAAGAACGGATATATGGGCCACGGGGAACTAGCCGCGTTATTGTGAAGCAGGCAACTTTAGCGTTAACAATCTCCAACAACGAACGAATTGATCAGTCTTCTTAAAAAGGGTCTTCCAGGGACCACCGCCCCACATGTGAATGTCAGCGTGCCAGGATGGACTGGAGAGGTTTCAGCTGTATTTTATCTTTCTTCAAGCACGCCTCTGTGAGTGTAGTGCACCTCATCAGCTTACCGACTGACAGCCTCACCGCCGTGGCCACTGAGTCGAGCTCTAAACCAGGCACAGTTTCCCGCGGCAGTTTTGTTTCTTGTTTGTTTGCTGTTAGAGTTGAGAGCACTGTCCTCTCCTGTTTCCCTCCGGTGGAGGCTGGGTTTCTTCATTGTGTGCCTAAATGATGCAGGCTCAACGCGCCTTACCGGCAATACACTCTCAAACATTCAGTAATCCTAACAACCAAGCAACACTCGTTCAGAATCACACGTGATGTGACAAGAGCGCAGTGAGTCTGCTCAAGAGCCGAGAATGCGATTAAAAAAGCCATCAACAGTGACTGGTAAGGGTGTATCCCGTCCCTAATAAGGCTTCTGTGGACGTTAAGCACCAAGTTTAGTAATAACCGTGCCGAAAACTAGGCCTGGACTGTGGGCTGGGGACTGTTGCTAGTGACGTCACGTCCAAGGCGTCGCCGCCGAGGCTGATGACGTCGGAGTCGGCCTGCGTGACGTCACTGTGGCGACTTGAGTATTTATTTACCCGTCGTACGCCCTAACTTCAGCTGTGTAGTGTCGGCTGTGTAGCAGTGTGTCCCACTGAGTGGTGTCCCGGCATCAGAGGACGTTAGGCTGTGTAGCAGTGTGTCCCACTGAGTGGTGTCCCGGCATCAGAGGACGTTAGGCTGTGTAGCAGTGTGCCATTCGGTGGTGTTCCGAGGCTGTGTAGTAGTGTGACCCGTTCGTGGTGTTCCGGCATCAGAGGACGTTAGGCTGTGTAGCAGTGTGCCATTCGGTGGTGTTCCGAGGCTGTGTAGTAGTGTGTCCCATTCGGTGGTGTCCCGGCATCAGAGGACGTTAGGCTGTGTAGCAGTGTGTCCCATTGAGTGGTGTCCCGGCATCAGAGGACGTTAGGCTGTGTAGCAGTGTGTTCCATTGAGTGGTGTCCCGGCATCAGAGGACGTTAGGCTGTGTAGCAGTGTGTCCCAATGAGTGGTGTCCCGGCATCAGAGGACGTTAGGCTGTGTAGCAGTGTGTCCCAATGAGTGGTGTCCCGGCATCAGAGGACGTTAGGCTGTGTAGCAGTGTGTCCCATTGAGTGGTGTCCCGGCATCAGAGGACGTCAGGCTGTGTAGTAGTGTATCCCATTCGGTGGTGTTCCGGCATCAGAGGACAATAGGCTGTGTAGTAGTGTGTCCCATTCGGTGGTGTTCCGGCATCAGAGGACAATAGGCTGTGTAGTAGTGTGTCCCATTCGATGGTGTTCCGGCATCAGAGGACAATAGGCTGTGTAGTAGTGTATCCCATTCGGTGGTGTTCCGGCATCAGAGGACGTCAGGCTGTGTAGTAGTGTGTCCCATTCGATGGTGTTCCGGCATCAGAGGACGTTAGGTAGTGCAGTGGTGTTAAAAGAGTGCTTGTGTAAGAGAGAATTGGTCTGAACGGGAGGATACTGGGGGGAGGGGGGGGGGAGCGGGGGGGGGCGTACTTGTGGCAGTTGTTTTCACCTGTGAGGGACAGTGCGCTCGGTCCGGGCGAGCGGCAGAAGCACGTCAGGAACAGGGAAAGCCTACAGACAGTGAGTTTATAGTGCATTCGTGCAAAGTTGGATATTTAATGTCCATATTATTGAGGTTTCTTTAAAGACAGAAATAATTAGATAATCCAGCGCGAAACTTGCTACGCAGGGTGCCGGCATCCGTTCGGCCAGCGCCCTGACACCGACTACCTGTTCACACTTTTTCACGCCAGTCAAACGGGCGCTGTTGACTTATCCTTGGGTGGTTTTACCGATTACCTGTTCACACTTTTTCACGCCAGTCAAACTGGGCGCTGTTGACTTATCCTTGGGTGGTTTTACCCCCCATGTGAAGGACGACTCCACTTGCCTAAGTCCCGACAGCAGTCCCATCGCTGGGCCCTCCAGACAGACTTTGGAGCTTTCGCCGCGACAGTACACCACCCGCACAAGCAGCCACTGCGATCACGCCCATGGCGGCACACACACCGATCCCCACCATGTTAGCGGTCGTGTCAGTTACCTCAGTTGAGCTCATTAAGGGTTTCTGCTCAGCAGTACTCCGTGTTTCGTTGGTCTGGCTCTGTTCAGGAAGCGGAGAGATACCTGCAGGTAAATTCAATTTACTTCAGGAACACTTTATCAACCCCACATGGGGCAAATTCTGTAAGTGATCTTGAGACAGTGTGTGTGTGTGTGTGTGTATGTGTGCGTGCGCGCGCGCGCACGTATGTGAGTGTGTGCGTGTGTGTGTGTTTGTGTGTGTGTGTGTGTGTGTGTGTGTGTAAATGCGATGCACGTACGGGTGTGTTTGTGTGGTATTGAACAGTTCCTGTGTGGTGTAATTACTTGGTATTCCAAGTAATCAAGAAATAGTATACTCGTACAACTCCTTGGTGGGTTTAATATTTTCGGCCTGACCCCCCCCCCCCCCCCCCCCCCCCCACCCCTCACCCAACGTTCTTTTACACATGTACACACGCGCGCGCACGCGCGCACGCACATTATGTATGCATTAAAACGATCAAATTAACACACAAAAACAGGCATAATAAACACGGTATGCAATAATACAAAAGTCCTCACAGATGCAGACTAGAAACGCC
The DNA here is from genome assembly GCA_963584105.1 of Alviniconcha strummeri. NCBI lineage: Eukaryota > Metazoa > Mollusca > Gastropoda > Provannidae > Alviniconcha > Alviniconcha strummeri. The sequence goes on along the minus strand of OY757550.1, from coordinate 22,275,663 downwards.
TCGATACGAACACATTAGGCTGCTTTGAACTTCGCCGCCTCAGTTCAGTTAGCCGTCTATATTCTTTCTTTTGAATCTTCAGAATTAATACACTTGTATCTGCCTTTGTTTTTCTTCTCTAGGTTAGGCTGATGGTGTATTAGTTTTAGTGTGTGTGTGTGTGTGTGTGTGTGTGTGTGTGTGTGTGTGTGTGTGTGTGTGTGTGTGTGTGTTTTCAGCGTTTACTGTGTGATGATCAAATGTTTTTCGCCTTATATCACTCCTGGTTGTTTGGGAAGTGGGGGGGGGGGGGGGAGGCAGGTTACTTACTGTCTAGTCAAGAGACCGTGCGGATAATGTCCAAAAATGTCCGTTCAAACTCTTACATTTGTGAAGTAGGTAGGCTGACATTGAACAAGGAAGAGCCTACTCTAAAGCCCGTTGGTCGAACACACAGTTCGCCAGATTATAAACAAGAGCCATGTTTGTGGTGATTTTTAAGACAAATAAGAAGAAGAAACACTCACCATCTGCGTACGCATCATGACAGAGAAGGAGACAAGCGGCCACGATGGAAAAGTGTCGCATCTTGCACAGCGCTGCGTTGCTCACAGGTCAGCAAGGCGTTACTTCATGTTGTGGTATTCCACCGAGTCACAGGGGTGTTCCCGTATGCGTCATCCCGTTCCCTGGATCCCTCGCCCCGCCTTAGAACACAAGGTCTGACGGCGGACTGCGGATGTCTCTTGAAAGAGGAGGAAGATTCCTTTGTTTCGAACGACCAGCCAACCGGGAGAAGGGAAACACTGGAAAGAGCATGAAACTGTGAGAACGGCGACGACGACAGAGAAGAAAGAGTCATTTCTTTTTAAACGCCTAAGCAGGACGAGAGAGAAAGAACAGGAAAAAGACGACAGCAGCGAAGAAGAAAGAGAAAGAGTAAAAACAGTTTTGAATGATCAGACAACCAGTAAAAATAGCAACAACAACAAAATTAATGACGAGACAACCAGTAAAAATACCAACAATTTTTGTAATGACGAGACAACCAGTAAAAATAGCCCCCAAAAAAACTGTAATGACGAGACAACCAGAATATGTAGTTTAAAAAAAAAAAAAAAAAAGTTAAGAAGAAAATTCGAAGGCGACTACGAAGAAGGGGGGCAAGAAGAAGGGCTAGCATAACTTTAAGTAAATGGATCGATCGGTAAATCAGTGCTGATGTGGATGCCACGGAACGGGTTAGACTAGAGCGGACTGGTTGGAGAATGTGACCAGCCAGCCAGTGGAAATGCGATGATCCGCCACAGATAGGCTACAGAGGATGTAACAGTCCATGGCGTAAGATCTCCTCCCTAGCCCTGTGCCCATGCTTCATTCTCTTCACTTCTGACGCTGTTGTGGTCGGCTTCACTGCGTATTCGCCTGTGGAGGAGGCAGCCATCTGCAAGTTGTCTGACTTGGGACTTCACTGGTGGTGCGCTTGTGGCGTAAAGGAAAGTGGACAGACAAGCGTGAACACTGGAAAGGTAAGATTCTGTGGGGTAAAGGAAAGCGGACAGAGAAGCGTGAACACTGGAAAGGTAAGATTCTGTGGGGTAAAGGAAAGTGGACAGAGAAACGTGAACACTGGAAAGGTAAGATTCTGTGGCACAAGCCGGAAAGTGGACAGACAAGCGTGAACACTGGAAAGAAACGTAAGATTCTGTGGCGTAAAGGAAAGTGGACAGACAAGCGTGAATACTGGAAAGGTAAGGTTCTGTGGCGTAAAGGAAAGTGGACAGACAAGCGTGAACACTGGACAGAAACGTAAGGTTCTGTGGCGTAAAGGAAAGTGGACAGACGAGCGTGAACACTGGAAAGAAACGTAGGTTTGGATGTGAACGGATAGCTAGCTGTTGATCGTTCCACTCCCCTGCCAGGCAGTGGAAAGTCACCGGAGCCGAGCAAGGGCACTCGCTCTCGAAAGCCCAAGTTAAGCCCGATGGAACGCGATCACCAAGTGGATAGATGACCGTGATGTGCTAGAAATAAATATTTTTGCTGGAAATAGTGCGGGAATAAATTGTCTCTTTCTTATACCTGTGCACACCTGTGTCGACGAGGGGGGCATCCCTTTTTGAGGATGTACTTCCGGTGGAGTTTATGTACTTTGCCTGTGCACACATGCCAGGTGAGAGTTACCGGAGGCGACTCAGGCCTTCTTGTTGTACTTGTGTTGCGTATTTCGAGCGTTAATGAACTCCCTTGTTTGTTGATTCGTGAAGTGCCAGGCTTTGCGCCCGTCCTGAGATTTCTCCAGAGTCTGTTCTGCGTAGACTCAACGTGCAGAAAGGTCACATGCGCACGTTAAAGATCTGTAGTTCACGTCAGAGTTCGGTGGATTATGGAAACACCCAAATGACCAAGCGTGCACTAAAACTACAAGTATCAGAGCCTTCCTAAAGGTGAAGTTGGACTCTATACGGAAGAAAAACTTCCCGACACTCCCAGAGCCGCATGATGGGGCTGAGGCCTGGGAGGAGAGGACCGGGGGGTGGTGGGGGTGGGCATGAAGCGGAAGACATCAAAACCAGAGATAACCAAGTAAAGACAGCGATGATCGTTTTATGCCGGACCAGTACAACAGTGAACACCCCCAGTTATGGGCGCCAGAATAGTCGACATGTTGGTTGTGGGCCCTTAAATGAAAGAAGAAGAAGAAAGATCGTGGGGGCGGGGTGGGTGAGCCTGAAGCAGATAGACGTACATATTTCCATCGCTGTTTCCGTTTACAAGGAAGCAGTGAGAGAAAGAGGACGAGGACTCGCGCGAGAAAGGGTTTACAAAAAGGAGTGAAAAATTTGATCTACTTACCTTTCGGCAATACCGTCGACCTCGCTAAAATCAGTGGTGTCTAATGATGACGTGCTGGTGAGAACAGCGTGACGCAAGAAGATAGATGACGTAAAAAATTAATACGTTCGTGTTTATATACAAATTTGGGAATCAACACACAAGGGAGTTAATTAACGCTAGAAATACGTAACACAAGTACAACAACAAAGACCTGAGTCGCCTTAGGTAACTCTCACCTGGCATACGTGTAAATATAAAGTACATAAACTCCACCAGAGGCACATCCTCAAAAAAGGATGCCCCCCGGTGGCATATATACCCTCCATTTCAGGCACACTCCACGACACAGGTGTGAGATGCTTTTCTCTAATACTGTGTCAGCATCGTATATTTTTGCAACCATGTCTTATTTCATCAGCAGCTGAACACATAAAAGCGTTATGCAAACAAATTAAGTGCACATATATGCAGCTATAGTCGGTTTTTCCACGGGAAAATGGACCCAAACCTGTGCAGCTGACACAACCCTACAACTAAGTCGGACCTTAAATAAGCGGCACTGGAGGAACAGGTCGGGTCATTTCGTGACAACACAAAGTCAGCTCCCATCACGACGACAAAAAGTCGCCTTTTATCTTCACAACGAAATGTTAGCTTCCGTCATGCCAACAAAACGCTCTTTTCGTGACAACACAAAGTCAGCTCCCATCACGACGACAAAAAGTCACCATTTATCTTGACAACGAAATGTTAGCTTCCGTCATGCCAACGAAACGCTCTTTTCGTGACAACAAAAAGTCAGCTCCCATCACGACGACAAAAAGTCGCCTTTTATCTTCACAACGAAATGTTAGTTCCGGTCATGCCAACAAAACGCTCTTTTCGTGACAACAAAAAGTCAGCTCCCTTCCTGACTCTTCTACGTTCATGGTGCTTTTTGTCCACAGAAACCACAAGGCTTATTAGTGACAAGCGAATGGAGGTGGGGGAAGAGGGAGATTGTATACCTATCGCTACACTGTCACCACCACAATGACCCCTGCATTAAGATGGGCAGCGATGAGAACCATTTTAATGTTTCATTCATTGTGAGAGACAGAGTCATAGGTCAGTGTCCACAAACCACATTGAACAGAAGGGAGAGCCGAAGTGGAATCGAGCCGATGCCCTTCTGCTTACCAGCCTAACGCCTTACCGCTAGACCAAACTGGCTCACAAACCTCGTATAGTCACAACAAAAAGTCAGCTTCCTTTATGACAACAAAAAGTCAGCTCTTTTCAAAACACCCAAGCACGCGCGCGCGCACACGCACGCACGCACGCACGCGCGCGCACGCGCACACACACACACACACACACACACACACACACCAAAAACAAAACAAAAACGTCGGCTCTTTCCAAAAAAGCCAAAAGTCAGCTCCTTACATGACCACGAAAATTCAGATCTTATTCTAGCAAGAAGTCGGCTGTTATCGTGACAACAAAAGTCACTTCGTAACAAATAAAGTCAGATCTTATCGTGACAACAAAAACTCAGCTGTTGTTGTGACAAGAAGAAGTCAAGTCCCTTCGTGATAACAAAAGTCGGTTCTTACTGAAACAACAGAATGTCAGCTGTTATCGTGACAACAGAAAGTCAGCTGTTATCGTGACAACAGAAAGTCAGCTGTTACTGAAACAACAGAAAGTCAGCTGTTACCGTGACAACAGAAAGTCAGCTGTTATCGTGACAACAGAAAGTCCGCTGATATCGTGACAACAGAAAGTCAGCTGTTACTGGAACAACAGAAAGTCAGCTGTTATCGTGACAATAGAAAGTCAGCTGTTAACGTGACAACAGAAAGTCAGCTGTTACTGAAACAACAGAAAGTCAGCTGTTACCGTGACAACAGAAAGTCAGCTCTTATCGTGACAACAGAAAGTCAGCTCTTATCGCGACGACAGGCAAAAGGCTTTCCTCTCTTCCAGTCCAGTCCCCTTCAGTGCAGCCATCTTATCAGAAAGGCTGCAAATAGCCTGGCTAAAACCGTCCAATAGAATACATATATAGCACTCACTCCTGGGAAAGACCATACAGGTCGAAATAATTATTGGAAACTTAAACTGCTTGTTCTCTTTTCTCCGTTTGTTTCATATCTGCATACACACAAATACAGTCACCGCCATATATATTTATGGGGGCGGGGGGTGGGGGGGGGGGGGAAGCAGAGAGATTACCTCAGGTAAAACTGATAGGCGATTGCTATGCGCCGCACCAACCAAGCCAACCATAATCGATACTGTTCTCGGAATTTGATTAATAAATTATGGGCCGTATGTTTGAAGATGGATAGCTCATAACTGCGTTTTTCTTATTCCATCCGGCATGTATATTAAAACGTCGCGGCATTAAAATAACCAGCTGATTTCAGTCAGCTTACTGTGCTCGTCAGTCCACTGAACCTGCTCACCTTGGAGTCCTGAACGACCTCCTCACCGCCACTGATGGTGGTCAAGTGTCTCTTCTCACTCTTCTAGATCTTAGTGCTGCATTTGGTACCATTGATCACACGAACATGCTTTTGGCATACAGAAATTCGTTCTTTCGTTCTTTCGATCCTATCCGTCCACTCTCCGTTATGGTGTACCCCAAGGTTCAGTTCTTGGTCCCGATATTGTTTCGTCTATACACACAACCACTCTCACAAATCATTCACAGACACTCATTTTCTCATAGTGTATTAGCCGATGATAGCCAGCTGTCCAGTTCAGTACCACGTCAACATCACTCTATGATTAGTAACATGCGGTCATGTCTAACTGATATCAAAGTCTGGATGACTCAAAAATAAATTACAACTGAAAGACAAAAAAACAAAACAACACAAACACACACACACACACACACACACACACACACACACACACACACACACACACACACTGATTAGCAGAAACTGGGTACTGATATTAGTTAGGATGAAAATGCTGTGAGAAGAGGAAGGTTTTCAATTTGACTTTAAAAGATGACAGGGTTGAGCAGTGTCTAAGGTCTTGTGGGAGTGAATTCCAAATGTGTGGTCCGAAGCAAGACAAAGTGCGAAAGCCATGAGTCTTGCGCTTGTATTGTTGGATTTACATTCCCTATCCCAGTTCAAAACTCCGCTCAGAACCGCACCGTTCCTCTCAGCCTAGGGACCAGACTCCTGAAGTCTTTGTTTCCGCTGTCAATCATACCCCCAGCCCACTTTCCCTTAACCCTGGTTCACTGGGCGCAAAACATCAAGTTACTTACTTGTAACGGTGCGTGCTGCACGCGCGCCTGTTTCAGTACATGTATGCATGCATGCATGCGCGCACCTGTGAAGCGGTAAGCAATCCTATGTTTAACTCTTTTCTTTAAAAACAACAACAACAGAAACAAAACAAAAAACAAAATAAGGAAGCCGTAATGTCTCGTGCCGATACCAGCATGTGGCAATGCAGTGTGTGTGTGTGTGTGTGTGTGTGTGTGTGTGTGTGTGTGTGTGTGTGTGTGTGTGTGTGTGTGTGTGTGTGTGTGCTGGGAAATGAATGTACATATAACCTTTAAAAATGTATTTCATGTTGTAACATGTGTAGCATGTTGCCACTGTTCTTGCTTGTGTACGCCGATGTCGGAACTCGATGCATGCACAGACGACGTAAAAACATGCCGGCGCTGTCACTGAGTACACCACTTCGGTGGATATTCCAAAAGGCGCTCTAAAAAGCTGTTCACTGCTGCAGAGTGGCATGCGAGCGCAGTGAGTCTGCTCGAGAGCGGATAATAGCGCTATATAAAAGCGATCAACAACTGTCCAGTCTGCACGGGGGCCGGGGATAGCTCAGTGGTTAGAGCACCGGACTCGTGATTGAAAGGTCGCGGGTTCGAATCCCTGCTGGAACGGCGGGAGAATTTTCTTCTCCAGGGTCGACTTTCTGTGCTGACTCTTATTTCGGTATCCGTTCCACCCCCGTGTTACCGCAGTAGCACGTAAAAAATCCCGGTCATTCTGCCAAAAAGTGCAGGTGGCAGGTTACAGCTAAACACGCATACACCTTACGTATGTGGATTTTATTGAACCGTGCTTCGGCATTGGTCACAACTTGTCCCTAATATGTCAAATGACATCTGAGGACATTAAGCATCAACTCATCATCATCATCCAGTCTGCACGGGGCGGGGATAGCTCAGTGGTTAGAGCACCGGACTCGTGATTGAAAGGTCGCGGGTTCGAATCCCTGCTGGAACGGCGGGAGAATTTTCTTCTCCAGGGTCGACTTTCTGTGCTGACTCTTATTTCGGTATCCGTTCCACCCCCGTGTTACCACAGTAGCACGTAAAAAATCCCGGTCATTCTGCCAAAAGTGCAGGTGGCAGGTTACAGCTAAACACGCATACACCTTACGTATGTGGATTTTATTGAACCGTGCTTCGGCATTGGTCACAACTTGTCCCTAATATGTCAAATGACATCTGAGGACATTAAGCATCAACTCATCATCATCATCCAGTCTGCACACAAGAGCGAGACACCACCATTCAAACACTTCCCCCACAGTACATTACCATGCCAGGAGGGAGAGAGCGTGTGAGCCGGTCTGGCCTAGCGGTAAGGCGTTAGGCTGGTAAGCGGAAGGACCTCGGTTCGATACCGCTTCGGCTCTCCTTTCTCTTCAACGAAGTTGTGGTTTGTGGACACTGTCCTGTGAAGTTGTCCATCACTTCCTACTGAAACATTAAAATGGCTCTCATCGCTGCCCATCTTAATGCAGAAGTCTTTCTGGTGGTGATAGTGTAGCGATAGGTATATAATCTCCCTCTCCCCCCACCTCCATACCCCCTCCCCCCCCTCCTCCCCGTCCCTAATAAGCATTATGGTTCCTGTGGACGTTAAGCACCATGTTTTAACAACAAAATATTCCAACAGTTTGGATTCACACATTGAGACACCCCACACTGAATACACGCGACATGGAGAGGGACGTGAAAATACCGCACGGAAACGGGTCAGTGGAGAATTGATACTTCTGCTAGTCAGTGCTTGGCACACTCCATATTGCTGCTAACGGTAGCTGCATGGGCTAGACCCTTTATGACTGCAACACTGACAAATTTGTTTAGGAGCTGTCAGCGCTCTTTCACTCTCAGCGCTCCGTTTGGAATACCGGCGCTGCCTGCAAATCTGCCAACATTGCCCCACTCAGTCTGAATTCAAAACCCGGCTCAAAACCTTGCTTTACAATGGTAGACCATTCCTGCGAGTATAGAGTGTGTTTTGGTTTACGTGTATGTATGAGCGTGAGTATAAGTGTGTGGCAGTGCATTACGTTTTTGTTCTGAAAAAGATTTGCCACACACACACAGGTAGACACGCGCGCGCGCGCGCGAGCGCAACACTGACAAACTCACACTCACACACACACACACACACACACACACACACACACACACACACACACACAACACAACACACACACACGGACGGATAGAGAGAGGGCACACACACACACACACAACACACACACACACACGGACGGACAGAGAGAGGGGCGGTGAGGAGTGGTGGACAGAAACCTGATCACGTAGGTCAGTGAACACTAGCATACCTCACGAGCTGACTGTGGACACAGAGTGAAAAACAACTTGAAGAAATGCAAAACAGGATAAACACGGGTTGTTCAAGCTGTGGTGTGGATAAGCACGTATATCACGTGTGTGTGGAAAGGTGGTGACCCCCAGTGACCCATCACTAGAAAGTCGAGTGCAACGGAACCTCCGCCCGCGGCACGTGATGTTAAAACAGAAACTCAAAACGAGACAGTGACTCTGAAACATCGATTGACTGCAGTCGACAGGCTCTCGACAATAGCTCTGTTGGTAGAGCGTCGGACTGAAAAACCGGGCGCAGTACTGAAGCGGGTTCGAGTCCCTGGTGCGGCAAGGGATTTTTCTTCCAGAGTCGGCTTCTGATGCAGACTCTCTGACGGTGTCCGTACAGCCCCCGTGTGCAATCGCATGCATCAGTATATATGCACACGTTAAAAATCCCAAACACTGGCAGCAGGACCATTGTTTGGACACACGAAAATACCTCACACACTGACAGGAATCGGTAGTGCTGCTTTTGAGGCTGCCGCAGTGTGCCTTACCCAGGTAAGACGACCCAAATTTCCCGCAAGGGAGAAAGAAGTGCTAAAGAAGATTTTTTTAATTTTTTTTTTTTTTTATGAGTGAGTTGTGAGCAGGAAATGAGCATGTTAAAACAGAAATTCAAAACGGGGCACTGGCTCTGAAACACCGACTGACTGTAGTCAAGAGGCACGCGCAACTGAGTAAGTAATTGTGAGCAGCAAATGAGCATGTTAAAACAGAAACTCTGGACGGAGCACTTGCTCTGAAACACCGACTGACTGCAGTCAACACGCACGCGGACTTAGTAGTGAACAGTAAATCTGCTTCATTTGCAACACGGCCATGTACGCACAGCTTGGTGCACAGTCGATAGGTAGATAGATAGGCTGACGGATAGATTGACAGACAAGTAAATATAGACTGAGGGAGAGAAGGGTGGAGGGAGACGGCGAGAGAGAGAGACTGAAAACTTGAACTTAAAAGCTTTACAAGGATTGTAGTTTAGGTTCAGTCAGAAACCTGTATAACAACTAGTCCTTGCTAAGCCGCTAATGAATAATAAAAATAAATACTGGGTGTCATTTATATACATATAAGCATCAATGAATACGTGCAGTTGTATACATGAAAATTTATACATGGAGCATAACAACCTGCACACAAAAGCATAGCGTGTTCACAGCGCCAGATGCACACATGCAAATATTACTCAGTTATACATCTTTGAACATACACAAACAGATAAGGCAGAGACAGCGTCAGAATTACGGGTTGAAAGAGGAAACCGTGGTCAGTCCCGGGGCGCCTGTGACCGAAAAATTGCAAACAAGATCAGGACACGCACTCCTGCGCGAAGCCGAAACCCGATAAAGAGCGGCGAGTAGTTGATATGGAGACAACAGGGCCTAAAGACGGGGACTGAAAATACACAAAATGTCAAAGCACCAGAGGGGCGCTGCTGCCCAAATTTGGACGTGCTTATAAGTGCACGTACTCTATCGTGTGAAGAAAAATCTGCAACGTTACAAACGAGATTATACCGGGCATTAGAGAGAGATTAGTCTACTGTCTGCGATAGATATAAATATCTAGCAGATATCGAAAGCACGTCGCGATGTTTCTGTATTGAATTTACGAGTAGTGTAGTTCCTCGTTGTATTTTGGATATTACAGCGGGGAGAGAGAGAGACGGATTAGTCTACTATCTGTCATAGATATAAATATCTAGAAGCGTATCGAAAGCACGTCGCGATGTTTCTGCACTGAATTTACGAGTAGTGTGGTTCCTCGTTGTATTTTGGATATTATAGCAGGCATTAGAGAGAGAGAGAGGGAGAGATTAGTCTACTGTCTGTGATAGATATAAATATCTAGCAGAGTATCGAAAGCACGTCGCGATGTTTCTGCATTGAATTTACGAGTAGTGTGGCTCCTGGTTGTATTTTGGATATTGTCAGCGTCGCTCCGACCTGAAAGGAACATCAGTGGCTGGACCGCACGACTGCAGCAGCACTGCTGTGATTGTGACGGTCGCTGCAGGCCACGGGCTTACCGGTGGACGCTTCTTTGTAGGAGGTTATTGCAAAGCCTGACGCTAAGTGTTGTGAAGAAGCACCAAGCACCAGCAGTCGGGTTTAATGTGTGCAACAGTTCACACATCAAAGAATCAAGTTAAACGGTGTGCCGGCAACAGTTAACGCATCAAAGAGTCAAGTTAAATGGTTTGCAACGATTAACGCGCCAAAGGGTCGAGTTTAACATTAACGAGCCAGAGAGTCAAGTTTAATAGTTTGCGACAACTAACGCACCAAAGGTCAAGTTTAATAGTTTGCAACAATTAACGTGCCAAAGGTCAAGTTTAATAGTTTGCAACAATTAACGTGCCAAAGGTCAAGTTTAATAGTTTGCAACAATTAACGTGCCAAAGGTCAAGTTTAATAGTTTGCAACAATTAACGTGCCAAAGAGTCGACTTTAACTGTGTGCAACGATTGACACAGCGAGCTGTGGAGGCAGAGATACTACAAGTGTCTGTTGAGGAGTTCTGAGATACTACAAGTGTCTGTTGAGGAGTTCTGAGATACTACAAGTGTCTGTTGAGGAGTTCAGAGATACTACAAGTGTCTGTTGAGGAGTTCTGAGATACTACAAGTGTCTGTTGAGGAGTTCAGAGATACTACAAGTGTCTGTTGAGGAGTTCAGAGATACTACAAGTGTCTGTTGAGGAGTTCAGAGATACTACAAGTGTCTGTTGTGGAGTTCAGAGATACTACAAGTGTCTGTTGTGGAGTTCAGCTGTGTGCAGCAAATAACGAGCCGAAGACTCCAGTTCAACGACGTGCAAAAGTTGACGCGGACAAGTGGTGTGTCAAAATAGTGGTGTGTCAAAATAGTGGTGATCAGAATAGTGGTGGGTCAAAATACTGGTGTGCCAAAATAGTGGTGTGTCAGAATAGTGGCGTGTCAAAATAGTGGTGATCAAAATAGTGGCGTGTCAAAATAGTGGTGATCAAAATAGTGCCGTGTCAAAATAGTGCCGTGTCAAAATGAGTCAACCGTACGACATTGACCTGGTCTTGTCTTACCTTGGGCCCAGAGGCTGCTTCCAAATCTGGCAGATGATGTTCATTTCTATTGGCGGCATCTGTGCCCAGTTTCAGCTGTTTGACGTCATTTTCATTGGTAAGTACCAGCTTAATCAATATTCCATTAACGGAGATAGAATATACGTTATAGTCTCCTTCGTTCTCGGTGATGCGCTTTTCTTCTTTGTGAGCGAAACCATGAAATACTATTCTCGCTTTCGCCTAAGATGCTTTTAGCTTCAGCAGTCATTGAGAAAACATTTGTTGTTGTCGGATGAACAAACTGTTTTGATCCATAGTATTGATCTCTCGCTCGCACACACACACACACACACACACACACACACACACACACACACACACACACACACACACACACACACACACACACACACACACACACACACACAACATTACGGCTTTGTTTAAAAAAAAGTTAAACATAGGACTGCTTACCGCTTCACAACAAAAGTGTCCTTTTGAGATAAGTAGGAGCCGTATAGGGCTTGGACATTTGTTGCACATGATTCAGTTTGACTCTGGTGTGCTAATTGTTGCAACAGCTTACCTCTGGTCTAGGTAAAGACATCCCTTTCCACTGACATTAATCATGTCCTCACTCACCTGTGGTGCAGGTAAAGACATCCCTTTCCATTGACATTAATCATGTCCTCACTCACCTGTGGTGCAGATAAAGACATCCCTTTCCATTGACATTAATCATGTCCTCACTCACCTGTGGTGCAGGTAAAGACATCCCTTACAGACATTAATCATGCCCTCACTCACCTGTGGTGCAGGTAAAGACATCCCTTTCCACTGCGCTTCCCCGCCACCCAACGCCACCCGAGTTTGGGAGCCGGATGACGTCACGGGCAATCTGAGCAGCGTACGTTACGAGCAGTGCCGAATTGTCGTCACCACCAATTTCAGTGATGACGTCAGGGAGCAGAGCTACGACTGTGTGTATGGCTACGTATACGACTGGCCTGAAGATGCGTCTTTCGTGTCGGAGGTAAGATGCTGAGAGGCTGTGGAGACTCCCCCCTTCCCCACCCACCTCCCGACCCAGTCTCTAGTTGTTGCTGTGTCTGTTTGTCCTACCGTCCGTCTGTTCTTCTTGCTGTTTTTTCGTTTTCTTCTTCTTCTTCTTCTTCTTCTTCTTCTTCTTCTTCTTCTCTCTCTCTCTCTCTCTCTCTCTCTCTCTCTCTCTCTCTCTCTCTCTCTCTCTCTCTCTCTCTCTCGTCTTTTTCGTCTTTTTCGCCCCATTTTTTTTTTCTTTTTCCCCCTTCTCTCTCTACATGTAACGTGAGTGAATATATGCTACTGTTACGTGTTTGTGTGTTGGGGGGGGGGGGGTGCGTACGTGCGTGCGTGCGTGCGTGTGTGTGTGTGTGTGTGTGTGTGTGTGTGTGTGTGTGTGTGTGTATGTGTGCGTGCGCACGCGCACGCACGCACGCACGCACGCACGCACGCACGCACGCACGCACGCACGCACGCACGCACACACACACACACACACACACACACACACACACACACACACACACACACACACACACACACACACACACGTCAGTTTGTCCTTTCTTTTTACTTAAAACGTGTGCAAACTGACGACGAAAACAATGGCAGCGCTTTTGTCCTAAAGGCAGCAACACTTTTGTTTCCCCGTGTTTATTACTGTACCCATCCTACCTCGTTGTCTTGCTGGCTCACTTCGGGCTTGTCTGCAGCGGCTACTGCTGGTCGGTCTCTCCATACTTTGATGTGTGTACTGCATGTGTATGACCCCCTGTTTCGTGTCCTGCCGTCTTAGTTCGGTTTGTGTGTGCTGGCTGGCTACTGCTGGCCAGTTTCTCCATGCGTTGATGTGTGCATTGCATATAACAAGTGTGCTAGTTACTGTTGGTTAGTCCCTACAGACGATGTGTGTATTACATGTATGCTGGTCTGTCTCTTCAGATGATGTGTGTATTACATGTGTAATAGCGCATCAGTCTCGGTGATTTGTTTATATCGTCCCCCTCCCAGCAAGCAAAACAAACTGTCAAACAAAATGTTCTTTGAAGAATTCCCAACGCTGGTTTCTGAATACAGTCACGCACGCAGAGATCTCGCGTTTATTGGTGATTTTAACTTTCATTTTGAAGACTCTTCCAATGGCGATGTTGACCAGTTGAAGACTTTGTTGAACGACCACCACCTGGTTCAGCTCGTGGACATGCCGACGCACAAGCGAGGCCATGTCTTGGACTGGGTCATAGTGCGCCGTGACGCCAGCTGTCTTTCTCTCGAGACTGTAGAGGACATTGCATTGTCTGACCACAGTGCCATCTACTGTAGCGTAAATGTCCGACGGCCGACTGCACGGAAACGGCTGGTTACATCGCGCAACCTGAGAGCCATGAACTCCACTGACTTCCAGGCTGACATCAAGAGCTTCGCGGAGACAGCAGGCGACCAGTGTGCCGACCCGAGGCTTCTCGACGTTTATGACACCGGCGTTCGTCAGGTGCTGGATCGCCACGCTCCACTGACCACCAGACGCGTCAGCGACCGTCCCTCAGCCCCCTGGATGACAGACGGTATCAAGGCCGCTAAGCGCGAGCTGAGACGAGCAGAACGCCAGTGGAGGGACACACGCCTGACCGTGCACAGAGAGATCTACACCAAGCAACGAGGCGTCGTGAAGACTTTGGTGAGAGCAGCGAGGAAACTTCATAGGATTGAGAACTGTTCAAACACCAAGCAGCTCTTTTCAGTGTCCAGTAGGCTTCTTGGCAAGTCAAAGACCACACCGCTCCCGTCTGATATACCACGTTCTGCACTCCAGGACAGATTTTGCATGTTTTTCTCTAAAAAAATCCAGAACATCCGAAAAGACCTTGACGCTCACCCTTCTGAACCAGCAACATTCTCTCCCAATGATGGTCCTAAACTCTCTTTTTTTCCAGCCTGTCACAGAAGAGGAGATTCGTAAACTCATTGTTGAATCGCCTACCAAAACGTGCATGTTAGACCCCATCCCTACTTCTCTCACTAAAGAATGCCTTTCCGATCTGCTGCCTCTTATCACAAGAATAGTAAACAGCTCTCTCTGTTCTGGAGTCGTCCCACCTCAGTTCAAGCAGGCCGTAGTAACCCCTATGTAAAAGAAACCTGGACTGGATCCCGATGACTTGAAGAATTTTCGACCTGTGTCAAATCTGCCCTTCATCTCCAAAATCCTAGAAAAGGTAGTTTTAACGCAGCTGCAGAAACATCTATCAGAAAACGATCTGCTTGAAATCAGGCAGTCTGCATACAGAAAGAACCACAGTACAGAGACAGCTCTACTTAGCGTTGCTGATGGTCTTCTCAGAAATGCCGATGACAGACTGGTCTCAGTGCTGGCTTTGCTAGACCTCAGTGCAGCATTTGACACGCTGGACCATCCCATATTGTTACAGAGGCTTGAGACTACATTTGGCATTTCTGGCACTGTGCTTCACTGGTTTGCGTCCTATTTAGAGGGCCGTGAACAGTCTGTGAAGGTTGACAACATCTTGTCCTCTCCCAGCCCCCTTCAGTTCGGGGTTCCACAGGGTTCGGTCATTGGGCCAATCCTGTTCACATTGTGCTCTCAGCCCCTCTCTGACTTAATATGTCGCCACGAGTGTGATTATCACAAATACGCTGATGATACCCAGTTGTCAAAGGTGGCTCCTCCCGATCAGTTTCAGTCTCTTCTCTGTGATATCCAGACCTGCATTGAAAGTCTTGTAGGCTGGATGTACAGCAACAAGCTCAAACTAAATGCAGAAAAGACTGACGTTCTTCCCGTTGCATCTGCCACCCGCCTTAGTTCGGTTAGCAGAGATAGCGTAGACATAGGTGGCAAGCGCATACCATTCAGATCTTCAGTTAGGAACCTAGGAGTTCATCTCGATCAGACACTGTCTGTGCTGCAACACATCAGCAGTGTGTGCCGTGCAGCATACCTAGAACTTAGAAGAATAGCTTCAGTCCGACCATACTTGACTCAGAGTGCAACTGCCCAGCTCGTTTCATCTGCCATAACATCCAGGCTTGACTACTGCAATTCCGTCCTTGCAGGATTACCCTTGAAGCAGATTTCATGCTTGCAGAGAGTCCAGAACAACGCTGCAAAACTTGTTCTTAGAAAGTCCAAATACGATCATGTGACACAAGAACTGCACTGGCTTCCGATGAAATTCCGACCACAGTACAAGATAGCCACTTATGTCCACCGCTTTTTTGACGGCTCTCTACCAGGTTATCTTTCTCAGACTCTATGTGCATATGAACCAACACTGACGAAACCTTCGCTCATCGTGTGAGAAGCTCCTGAAAGTCCCAAAGCGCAACACCAAAACGTTCGGAGAGCGTTCCTTCAGCTTTCTTGCACCTTCTGTCTGGAACTCTGCCATCCGGCCTCAGAAATCCTTCTACCCTTCCGCTGTTTAAATCCAGACTCAAAACTCACTTGTTTACGACAGCTTTCTGCCAGTAGGATCTCTGCAGTCTTCAGCCCCCGCCTCCCCCGCCCCCCCCCCTTCACCTCACACCTCCCCGCCCCCCCCCCCCCCCCCCCACCAACCCCCCACACTAACCCCCCGCATGAATGTGTTTCCTGAGTGTTTTAACTGTCACGGTTGTTAAGAGAGCGAGAGTGAGAGAAATGCAGGGAGCGGGAGAGATGGTGGGTGGGGAGAGAGAGAGTATATCTGCATGTGAGACAAAGAGAGGGGCAGAGGGAGAGGGGGGAGGTGTGTGTGTGTGTGTGTGTGTGTGTGTGTGTGTGTGTGTGTGTGTGTGTGTGTGTGTGTTGTGTGTGTGTGTGTGTGTGTGTGTGTGTGTGTGTGTGTGTGTGTGTGTGTGTGTTGTGTGTGTGTGTGTGTGTGTTTAGCAGAGTAATAATACTAATTGCTTAGAACACAGCTTTATAATTATGTACCTGTTTTAAATTATTGTAACGTCTCTATGTTTTATAGCATTTTTTTTTTTTTAGCATTTTTTTTATGTGCCATTTTACAAGTATTTGTTTTATATTAGTGTAATTTATTAAGTATGTATTATGAGACTGTTTGTATATGATATGTTAGTAAATGTAAATGTAATATATTATGTACATGTATGTGAACAAGCGCGTTGAGCTCGCTCAGCGGGGAATAGCGCTATAGAACATTTATGTATTATTATGTATGCTGGTCAGTCTCTGCAGACGATGTGTGTATTACAGGTATACTGGTCTGTCTCTGCAGACGATGTGTGTATTACAGGTATACTGGTCTGTCTCTGCAGACGATGTGTGTATTACAGGTATGCTGGTCAGTCTCTGCAGACGATGTGTGTATTACAGGTATACTGGTCTGTCTCTATAGACGATGTGTGTATTACAGGTATACTGGTCTGTCTCTACAGACGATGCGTGTATTGCATGTAACCAGTGTGCTAGCTACTGCTGTCCAATCTCTACAGACGATGTGCGTAATGCATGTAACCAATGTGCTACCTCCTGCTGTCCAGTCTGTCCATACGTTGATGTGTGTTGCATGTAACTAGTGTGCTACCTACTGCTGTCCAATCTCTACAGACGGTGTGTGTATTGCATGTAACCAATGTGCTACCTACTGCTGTCCAGTCTGTCCATACGTTGATGTGTGTTGCATGTACCCACCCTGCCTCGTGTCCTGCTGTCTCAGTTCGGGCTTGTGTGCGACCGCTACCTGCTGGTCAGTCTCTCACAGACCCTTGTAGTCCTGGGACAAGGCATCGGCGCCTTTGCGGCCTCCGTCATATCAGACAGGTCAGTGTTTTTGTCAGTATGTTGGTGTGTGTGTTTGCCGGTGTAATGGTCAGTGTGTTTGTTAGTATGTTCGTCAGTGTGTTTGTCAGAGTGTTGTTGGTTATTTTGAAAGAGTGTTCGTCAGTCTGTAAGTGTGTTGTTCAGTGTGTTAGTCTCCGCGTTTGTCAATGTGTTGGTCAGTGTGTCAGTCTGGGCGTTTGTCAGTGTGTTGGCCAGTGTCAGTGTTGGTGTGTGTGTGTGCTGGTCAGCTTGCTGTTCATGTGGCAGTTGTTTACTGGCAGCTTCTCTGTCTCCCGTTTTCTGTGACCAATGCCGGTGCCAGGTTGGGGCGGAAGGGTGTTCTGGTTGGTTCGCAGCTGGGCCTGCTGGTGGTGGGTGTGGCTATCGGCGCCTCGCCCTCCTACCCTGCCCTGGCTGTCTTCAAGCTTCTCGTCGGCACCTTCCAGCAGGTGCGTGCCCCGCTAAACTGAGAGGCGAGTCGATATCGGCAGTGTCAGCAGTAAGTGCCTGAGAATAGAATGCTTGTGCGGCTGACAGCTGGGAATAGACCGGTGGGCGTGGTGAGAATAGAGTGCTGGTGTGGCTGATAGCCGAAAATAGACTGGTGGGCGTGATGAGAATAGAATGCTGGTGTGGCTGATAGCTGGAAATAGACTGGTGGGCGTGATGAGAATAGAATGATGGTGTGGCTGAAAATAGACCGGTGGGCGTGGCGGGTGCCTGAGAATAGAATGCTGGTGCGGCTGATAGCTGAAAATAGACTGGTGGGCGTGATGAGAATAGAATGATGGAGTGGCTGAAAATAGACCGGTGGGTGTGGCTGGTGCCTGAGAATGGAATGCTGGTGCGGCTGATAGCCGAAAATAGACTGGTGGGTGTGATGAGAATAGAATGATGGGGTGGCTGAAAATAGACCGGTGGGTGTGGCTGGTGCCTGAGAATAGAATGCTGGTGCGGCTGATAGCTGAAAATAGACCGGTGGGCGTGGCTGGTGCCTGAAAATAGACTGCTGGTGAGACTGACAGCTGAAAATAGAGTGATTGGTGATGCGGCGATGCCGAAAAGTTGTGCAGTGGTAGTAGGAGAGAAATCGTACTGTAGTATGAGCATTAATACTAGTAGTAGTAACAATAGAGCAGTAGCAGTAGTAGCATTACAGCAGTAGTAGAAGTACTAGCTGCAGTAGCAGTACCAGTAAAACAACACTAGAAGCAGTATTGTTAGTAGTAGCAGCAACAGAGCAGTAGTAGCAGTAGTAGTACATGAATAGTAGAAGTTGTAGCAGTAGTAGCAATAGAGCAGAAGTTGTAGTACCAGTAGAGCAGTGCTAGTAGCAGTAGTAGCAGTAGAGCAGAAGTAGCAGCAGAGTAGTAGGCAGAAGCAGCAGCAGAAGTAGTAGCAGTAGAGCAGTAGGTAAAAGTGGCAGCAGAACTAGTAGCAGTAGAGCAGAAGTTGCAGCAGTATTATAAGTAGTACTAGCAGCAGTGGAGCTGAGTAGTAGATGTAGCAGTAGAACAGTAGTAGTAGCACTAGTATTAGCAGTAGTAATAGCAGCAGTGGAGCAGTTGTAGAAGAAGCAGTAGCAGCTGTAGTTGTAGCAATAATAGTAACAGTATTAGCAGTAGTTGTAGCACCAGTGTAGCAATAGTAGAAGTAGTATCAGCAGCAGTAGAGCAGTAGTAGTAAGAGTAGCAGCAGCAGTAGCAAGAGTGGAGCTGTAGTGGTAGCAGCAGTAGTAGTATCAGTAGAGCAGTAGTAGTAAAAGTATTAGCAGCAGTAGTAGTATCAGTAGAGCAGTAGTAGTAAAAGTATTAGCAGCAGTAGTAGCAAGAATGGAGCAGTAGTAAAAGCAACAGTAGTAATAGCAGTAGAGTGGTAGCAGTAAAAGCAGTAGCAGTAGTAGCAGCAAGAGTGGAGCGGTAGTAGAAATAACAGCAGCAGCAGCAGCAGCAGTAGTAATAGCAGTAGAGCGGCAGCAGTACAAGTATTAGCAGTAGCAGAAGCAACAGTAGTAATAGCAGTAGAGCGGTACCAGTAACAGTATTAGCAGCAGCAGTAGCAAGAGTGGAGCAGTAGTAGAAGCAGCAGTAGTAATAACAGTAGAGCGGTAGCAGTAAAAGTATAAGCAGCAGCAGTAGCAAGAGGGGAGCAGTAGCAGCAGCAGCAGCAGCAGCAACATTACTGTGCTGACCTGTCATCTGGCATGGATGGGCAGGGCGTGGTGACAAGCATAGCTACCATGGGCATCGAGCTGTTCCCGCGTGAGCAGCGCTCACTGTGCGCCCTGATCATCAACGTGTGGTGGGCCGCGGGCGCCTGCAGCATGGGGCTATTTGCGTACGTCCTACGGCAGCGCTCGTGGCGCGTGCTGCAGTACACGCTGTCCGCCGCCTCGCTTCTTGTCGTCCTGCTGCAGGTTTGGTAAGTTCCGGCTTTTACTGAGACGTTCATTTCTAGGCACGGGCGGGGCGAGAGGAAATATTTGAGCTCCAAAAACACTTCACATAATCACTATGAACAATCTGCCCCACATACCGTTCTAGATGTTGTGTGTCTGTGTCCTAATAAACAAGCGTTCTTTTTAACCTTTTATGTATTTGGATCTTGTTTTAGAACGCTAGCAGTCATTCTTGTTTCAAATTCTTAACAGATATTGCCGCTTCAGTTGGGCAACACGCTGTAACATTTGTTTAGTATGAATTTAGCACACTAATCCGTGCAACCAAAATAG
>OY757550.1:22170580-22250580 GCA_963584105.1 Alviniconcha strummeri | reverse complement strand
TATGTGTTGGTTCCGTGTTGTTTTTTGGTTATTGTTGGCACCATGTTTTGTGTTGGCACCATTTTTCTTTTTCTTTTTTTCGTGTGTGTGTGTGTGTGTGTGTGTGTGTGTGTGTGTGTGTGTGTGTGTGTGTGTGTGTGTGCAATTGTTGGCACCATGTTTTGCGTTGGCGCCGTGTTTTTTGCTGTTGTTGGCACCGTGTTTTGTGTCGGCGCCGTGTTTTGTGTTGGCGCCGTGTTTTGTGCTGTTGCTGGCGCCGTGTTTTGTGTTAGCGCCGTGTTTTGTGCTGTTGTTGGCGCCGTGTTTTGTGCTGTTGTTGGCACCGTGTTATTTTGTTGGTACCGTGTTTTGTGACTGTTTTTGGCGCCGTGTTTTGTGTTATTGTTAACGCCGTGTTTTGTGTTCGCGCCATGTTTTGTGTTGTTGCTGGCGCTGTGTTTTGTGTTGTTGTTGGCGCCGGGTTTTGTGTTGGCACCATGTTTTGTGTTGTTATTGGCGCCGGGTTTTGTGTTGGCACCATGTTTTGTGTTGTTATTGGCGCCGGGTTTTGTGTTGGCACCATGTTTTGTGTTGTTATTGGCGCCGGGTTTTGTGTTGGCACCATGTTTTGTGTTGTTACTGGCGCCGGGTTTTGTGTTGGCACCATGTTTTGTGTTGTTATTGGCGCCGGGTTTTGTGTTGGCACCATGTTTTGTGTTGTTATTGGCGCCGGGTTTTGTGTTGGCACCATGTTTTGTGTTGTTACTGGCGCCGGGTTTTGTGTTGGCACCATGTTTTGTGTTGTTATTGGCGCCGGGTTTTGTGTTGGCACCATGTTTTGTGTTGTTATTGGCGCCGGGTTTTGTGTTGTTATTGGCGCCGTTTTTGTGTTGTTGTTAGCGCCGTGTTTTGTTGGTGCCATATTACGTGACAGCCCACCTTGCCTGTGTTTGCAGACAGCGCCGCACTGGGCACCATGTCCACCGTCTTGGCCATGGTGGGGATGGTGGGCGGGTCTGGAGCTTTAGGCGGTCTCTTCCTCTACACCCCGGAATACTACCCCACCAACTTCAGGTGAGTGTAGGACTACCCCACCAACTTCAGGTGAGTGTAGGACTACCCCACCAACTTCAGGTGAGTGTAGGACTACCCCACCAACTTCAGGTGAGTGTAGGACTACCCCACCAACTCCAGGTGAGTGTAGGACTACCCCACCAACTCCAGGTGAGTGTAGGACTACCCCACCAACTTCAGGTGAGTGTAGGACTACCCCACCAACTTCAGGTGAGTGTAGGACTACCCCACCAACTTCAGGTGAGTGTAGGACTACCCCACCAACTTCAGGTGAGTGTAGGACTACCCCACCAACTCCAGGTGAGTGTAGGACTACCCTACCAACTTCAGGTGAGTGTAGGACTACCCCACCAATTTCAGGTGAGTGTAGGACTAGTCGTTGCCGCGTGTTGTATCAAGTAACAAATATGTGTATTTGTTGTAGTCGTGTGACACCTGTCAGTGCATTCATTGTTATTGTGTGACAACTGTCAGTGTATTCATTGTTGCTGTGTGACACCTATCAGTGTATTTGTTGTTGCTGTGTGACACCTGTCATTGTATTCGTTGTTACTGTATGACACCTATCAGTGTATTCATTGTTGCTGTGTGACAACTATCAGTGTATTTGTTGTTACCGTGTGACACCTGTCATTGTATTCGTTGTTGCTGTGACACCTGTCAGTGTATTCGTTGTTGCTGTGACACCTATTAGTGTATTCGTTGTTGCTGTGACACCTATCAGTGTATTCGTTGTTGCTGTGACACCTATCAGTGTATTCGTTGTTGCTGTGACACCTATCAGTGTATTCGTTGTTGCTGTGACACCTATCAGTGTATTCGTTGTTGCTGTGACACCTATCAGTGTATTCGTTGTTGCTGATTGGCAGGAATCAGGCGGTGGGAACTGGCTCCACTGTGGGCCGTATTGGCGGCATGATCGCTCCCTTCATGAAACATTTGGTAAACTCTTTCTTTGCAAATGCCTGATTTTATTTCTGCTTTGTTTCCTCCTTCTTTTCTGTCTGTCTCCCTCTGTGCCTTTTTATCACACTTCTTTTCTCAGTTTCTTTCTTTTCCCCTTTGTATGCATGAGTTTTTTTTTTTTTACTTTTCTATTCAGATCTACTTCTTTGCCCTGAACATTCTTATGAAATTGATATCTTATATATTTTGCGCGTGTTCGAACTCTGCAGGTGTATCATCAGCAGAGGTAGTCCCTCATGGCAAGGACTGGGTGTAAGAAGACCCACTACCCTTGTAAAATAAAGTCTATTCCGTCATTGAAACACCTCAACAACAAAAAGAAGAGAGAAAGAAAGAAAGGCATTATCTGCAGGGAAAAAGAACATGAACACATATTCAAGGGGTGTCTTGAAAACAGTTGCCATAATCGATTTCTGTTATCACCTTTTTGTGTTTCTGCCTGGCCTTCCTGTTGTGTGAAGTATTTGTCAGTTAGCTACTTCCTTGTGTTTGTCTGCGCCACACTGACCCCACTGGTGGGGCGTTTCTGTCCCAGACTGACCCCACTGGTGGGGTGTTTCTGTCCCAGACTGACCCCACTGGTGGGGCGTTTCTGTCCCAGACTGACCCCACTGGTGGGGTGTTTCTGTCCCAGACTGACCCCACTGGTGGGGCGTTTCTGTCCCAGACTGACCCCACTGGTGGGGTATTTCTGTCCCAGACTGACCCCACTGGTGGGGTATTTCTGTCCCAGACTGACCCCACTGGTGGGGCGTTTCTGTCCCAGACTGACCCCACTGGTGGGGCGTTTCTGTCCCAGACTGACCCCACTGGTGGGGCGTTTCTGTCCCAGACTGACCCCACTGGTGGGGGGTTTCTGTCCCAGACTGACCCCACTGGTGGGGTGTTTGTCCCACTCTGACCCCACTGGTGGGGTGTTTCTGTCCCAGACTGACCCCACTGGTGGGGTGTTTCTGTCCCACTCTGACCCCACTGGTGGGGTGTTTCTGTCCCAGACTGACCCCACTGGTGGGGTGTTTCTGTCCCACTCTGACCCCACTGGTGGGGGGTTTCTATCCCACACTGACCCCACTGGTGGGGTGTTTCTATCCCACACTGACCCCACTGGTGGGGTGTTTCTGTATTTATCCCAGACTGACCCCACTAGCAGGGTGTTTCTATGTCTATGGGGTGTTTCTGTATCTATCCCACACTGACCCCACTGGTGGGGCGTTTCTGTATTTATTCCAGTGGGGTGTTGATGTGTCTATGGGGTGTTTCTATGTCTAGGGGTGTTTGTATGTCTATGGGGTGTTTCTGTGTCTATCCCAGACTGACACCACTAGAGGGGTGTTTCTATGTCTATGGGGTGTTTCTGTGTCTATCCCAGTCTGACTCCACTAGTGGGGTGTTTCTATGTCTATGGGGTGTTTCTGTGTCTGTCGCAGACTGACCCCACTGGTGGGGTGTTTCTGTATCTATCCAAGACTGACCCCACTGGAGGGGGGGAGGGGGGGTCTGTATCTGTCCCACTGACTCCACTGGTGGGGTGTTTCTGTATCTGTCCCACTGACTCCACTGGTGGGGTGTTTCTGTATCTGTCCCACACTAACTCCACTGGTGGGGTGTTTCTGTATCTGTCCCACACTAACTCCACTGGTGGGATGTTTCTGTATCTGTCCCACACTAACTCCACTGGTGGGGTGTTTCTGTATCTGTCCCACTGACCTCACTGGTGGGGTGTTTCTGTACCTGTCCCACTGACTTCACTGGTGGGGTGTTTCTGTATCTATGCCAGACTGACCCCACTGGTTGGGTGTTTCTGTATCTGTCCCACACTGACTCCACTGGTGAGGCGTTTCTGTATCTATCCCACATTGACCTCACTAGTGGGGTGTTTCTGTATCTGTTCGTTGTGTCTGTGCCAGGCCTTGGTGGTGGTGTGGGGTCCTGGCGTCATCACAGGCTCTCTGTGTGTGTTCTTTGTGTCTGTGCCAGGCCTTGGTGGTGGTGTGGGGTCCTGGCGTCATCACAGGCTCTCTGTGTGTTGTGTCTGTGCCAGGCCTTGGTGGTGGTGTGGGGTCCCGGCGTCATCACGGGTTCCCTGTGTGTTCGTTGTGTCTGTGCCAGGCCTTGGTGGTGGTGTGGGGTCCCGGCGTCATCACGGGTTCCCTGTGTGCTCTCGTCCTCCTCTGCCTCCGCCGACTGCCCGAGACCCGAGGCAAGGCCCTCCCCATGGAGATCGAGGACATCGAAGCCTGGTACACGGACGAAGAGGAGAAAAAGAAGAGGAGCAAAGACTTGCATCAGGCAGCAGCATAAAGCCACTGCATGGAGATCGAGGACATCCAAGCCTGGTACACACAGGAGGAGGAACAGAAGAAGAGCAAAGAGCCGCAACAGGCAGCGGCATAAAGCCACAGAGCTGTGGCCAGCGAGTCGTCGTAGAACGCTGGAACTGCCATCCATCACCACAGCATACAGAGCAGCCGTGTTTATATCATGCTGTCTTTCCCAGAGACAGAGAGGGAGTGGGAAGTGGTCTGATAATGCAAATGGTTTAAAGTTCTTAACTATTATAGTAATGAAATGTTTGTAAAGCACGAACCTGGAAAGTGGTCAGATAGTGCAAATTGTCTAAAGTTCTTAACTATTATAATAATGAAATGTTTATAAATCACAAACCTCTAACATGAAAAAGAGCTCAACACGCTGTACAGAATGCAAATGTAAGCTACATCCACTTTGAGACACCTCAGGCAGAAAACGACCCGAACAGTTACAAGCAATTAAAATCACAAGAAGCTAAACAGCAAGACCTACATTACATGAATGCATTCACAAGCATGCACGCACACACACACACACACACACACACACACACACACACACACACACACACACACAGAGCAAAAGGGGTTGGGGAACAGAGAATTTGCAGGCAGTAGTATATTTTAAATGACCGGGTCATAAGAGCGGTTTTAAATGTAGTGGCTGAGTGTGTTGTAACACCACAAGGAAGGGACTTGCAGACAGAATTCTATATGTTCTTGTGTCTGATGGTGGGGTGAGAGTGTTTCAGGTCAGGCTTGTTTCACACCAAGAGGTCATGGTGGTTTGAGGTAAGAGGTCAGGAAGGTAAGAAGTCATGGTGGTTTGAGGTAAGAGGTCAGGAAGGTAAGAGGTCATGGTGGTTTGAGGTTAAGATTTCAGGAAGGTAAGAGGTCAAGGTGGTCTGAGGTTAAGAGGTCAGGAAGGTAAGAGGTCAAGGTGGTCTGAGGTTAAGAGGTCAGGAAGGTAAGAGGTCAAGGTGATTTCAAGGCAGGCCTCACTCCATCACAGTACCAGCATCAGTGTGTCAGAACCAGCTTCAGTGTTGACAGAAAATGACATCATAATCCTACACAAACTTTTCTTCACAAATTTTATTACTTTCCTTATTTTACACCCAAGCAGATGGGGAAAAAAAAATCCACAAGCACACACCTACCACAAGTATTTCATCAACAGCTAACGTGTAAACAATGTGACATATTTCTGATAAATTTATAAACAGATTTTAAGGTAAACATTTAAGTGTATAATTGTATATGTCCCCCCCACCAAAAAAAGAGTATTTTATCTGAATATACTTTCACCCAATTATACTGAATAAATAAACTGGTAGCAACTTGGCAATTATGTAAGAGATGGAAAAAAACTAATGTCCAGACCCCAAATGTTGGAACAATCACTGTTGTAGACTTATCCTGACCATGTCCAAAAAACAAAAACTAGACACACATGGCTTTTGAAATGCCTGACATAATCGGACTTTGAAAACCCAGTCTGATAACGCATGAGATTCAAAATACAAAATAATATAAACTGGTGTCTTAATTAGGCATGATTCTCTGGAACACATAATACTGTTTTTGTCTTGACTTGTATTGCATCGAATACTTGATCTGTTTGATACACACTTCATCATTCAAACCAAACCATTTCCTTTCATACTCGACATTTGTTTCCTTTTCGCATAGCAATCACATAACAACCAAAGCTGCTACATGTAAGTTGATAGATGCCCTTCTTTTCAAATAAATGCAGTTGTCAATCACTGTATTCATCAGTCATTAGCTCGCTGAATTCTCACACAGCACAAGCTACTGCCAGATGGTGAAGGCCCCATTTTGCCAATTTTAACAGATCCGCCCCATTTCAAAGTCACACAGCCAGGCTTGACCTGGATCACCTGTACACTGTTGTACATTCTCAATGCCCCCCGCACAGTCAGCTGGGCTAACTGGGAGTTAACTGTTTATCCAACTGGGAGTCCACACTGCCATCCTCCATCTGGCTGGCAGTCCATGCCTGTGTTCCTGTCCAGCCAGCATCCAGCGTTGCGGATCACTCAAACTTGATGCCCTGAGCCAATGGCAGCTCCTTGCTGAAGTTGATGGTGCTGAAATTGAGAAGGAAAAGGTTCACATTGCCTTCTATTGTGACTCTCACTTGTCAGGTCACCCTGTGCCTTCTCTGTGACTCACTTGTCAGGCCACCTCGTGCCTTCTACTGTGACTCTCACTTGTCAGGTCGCCCCGTGCCTTCTACTGTGGAACTCACTTGTCAGGTCGCCCCATGCTTTCAGTATGGGACTCTTGTATATATAGTTGTAAGGTCACCCCCTGGGATGTCTGACAACATGTATTGATGTTTTTATGTGCTGTACATCCGCTAACATTTCATATGCTGCAGTCTCTGTTAACGCATAGAGTCTGTTGAAATTATGATTTGCTTGAGTGTTGGTTGACATTAAAGTAAAAGTCCAAGGTTTTTAAGTATGCAAAATGACCACTGAAATGATTGACAAATGAGTCACTTGTTTAATTGGGTTTTTAATCAATTTTATTTTCTGTAGGCTTCCCCGGAAGTGACGTCAGTCTGGGAAGTCAGTGCGGTTGCCATCTTAGATTCTTCAGTAAACTGTGTATGCGTGTGGTCAACAAAAATGTTAACTATGCCGGCTTACTGTGTTGCTGTGAACTGTAACAATTCACAGATGACCCCAGGCATAACAATGCACGAGCTCCCACGCAATCGACCCGCAGTGAGGCGAAAGTGGATTAAGTTTACACAATTCAAACAAGCTGACTTTCTTGCTGTGCCACATCACGCCCATTTGTGTAACGAGCACTTCAGTGAGTGCGATTTTGCAAACCCCATGGAGTACCGCATGGGGTTTTGCTTCGAAGCTGACACGATGTTCCGGTACTCTTTCAAACTCCTGCCTGACAGGCTCAAACTGATACAGCTGTATCTTTGTGGGTCTCTTGGGCAAAGTGTCAGTTTCATCTTGGGAGCTTGAGTTGGCCATTTTGCAGCGACTCCCCAGAGTGACGTAGTAGGCATATGGTCATGTGATTTGGGCGTCATGGCGATGCTTTTGGTACGACAGAAAATGCCATTTTTCATACATTATAAGCCTCAGATCACAGTTTCACCTACATCATCGTTCTCAGCGAGCTTTAACGGAAATCGTGTCAAAAATCACCCCTAAGCTTGGACTTGTCCTTTAATAAAAATGATGTGCTTCTGTAGATGTTGACATATGCCAGAGCATTAGCTGACATTTACATACATATGCTTAGTGTCTGTTGGCATTACATCATTATGTGACCATCTCCTATGAAACCAGTCTTGCGTGGCATTTTGGGGTCTTGAGTGGCATTTGAGATGTTCACATTTTTAAAAACTGCAGCCCCTGTTGATTATGTTGGTGTTTAAATAGAGACTGTAGTCAAACAATTAACTGAAGTGGCTATTTGAAGTTGCTAAACATTATGGTGGCCCTGAAAGATTTTGTGTCATTTTGCACGTTTTCCTCAGCAGCTGGTGTTGGGAGTTAGCCAGACTTCCTAAATGTTTTCCTGGTAATAAACTGGACAACAGTCTACGACATGCTGGGGTTCTCTGGGGGTAAAAATATGTTTTATTTGACCAAACATTGGAGTCATTTCAAACAACATCAGCATCCTTTACTCCAAGGAAGGTGGGGGATTTAAACCCAGTTTTTAACAATTTAATACTGTTTCTGAAGGAAAATATTGAGTCCAAAGAATTTAATTCTGCACAACTTACATAAAACCAAAAAATCACACGGACTGATCCCAGTGGCCATTTCTGTGTCTTGAGCTGACCGTCAGCTGCCACTTCTGACGGGTTATGGGAACAGGTCAGAGGTACTCAAGCATTTGTTGACAGCTGTATGTGCTGAAGTGTCTGTTGACATTTAAATGTCAGAGCTTACAATGACTGATTTGTCTTGGTGTGTGTGTGTATATGTGCGAGTGCATGTGTGTATTACTTGTGTTCTTTCACTGCCACGCACAAAATGTCTACCACCTTCCTCGTACCAACCAACGGACAAGAACAGTAAAGTATGACCACTCAGTGCATGCATGCAGTCTTGCATCTGTCATGACCGTGAAGACCCAAGCACCTGTGAAAGAGCTACTACGAACTGGCAGTACTGACCATGTTGAGCGACGCATGTACTGTTTCCAGGCATCACTGCCGGACTCGCGTCCTCCCCCTGTGTGCTTCTCTCCTCCTGATGAATCAACACATACACATCAGTATTCCACTGCACAATACCTGCCCCCAACCCCACCCCACCCCCACCCCCACACAACTGAACAGTGAGTGAAAGTTCACAAAAAGGAAATGATTCTGAACTGTCTGATAAAACTGTTGGTTGAAAGAATGGTGTGTCTTGTCTGTGCGTGCTGTTGGGCTATCAACTGTGTTGCTCAAATCTCAGTCGTACATTAATAGTATAAAAGCAAACAGCTGTTAAAGCAAATGATGAATAAACATCAGGACAGTGGAACCACTTGTGATCAGATTCTTTATGTGTTCAAATGTCCACAAACAAACACACCACTTGTGATCAGATTCTTTATGTGTTCAAACGCCCCACAAACAAACGCACCACTTGTGATCAAGTTCTTTACGTGTTCAAACACCCCATAAAGAAACACACCACTTGTGATCAGACTGTTTATATGTGTTCAAATGCCCCACAAAGAAACACACCACTTGTGATCAAGTTCTTTATGTGTTCAAATGCCCCACAAAGAAACCGAGTCTGCTCACCAAATGCTCCACCAATCTCGGCCCCGCTGGTGGGAATGTTGACGTTCACGATACCACAGTCAGACCCCTTCGGTCTGCAACACAAGCAGGCAAAACAGACAATACAAGAAGCTGATCAGAAAAACAAAGCCCACCAGAAGATCAAAAATAAAGCAGACAGTTCCCCTTGTCCCAAGATCCCCACAAAGATCTGCTTCTGAACAAGGCGATGAAGCAATCAACTGAACAATCAGGTCTGGAATCTAGCTCTTTTGCTTGGCTAAATATATATAACTGAGGGCCAACCCAGACTACAAGACCAAGGACAAAAGGTAAAACGCTGACAACAGTGGGCAGGCCAAGCAAAAAGGCTGAGTACAAACCGACATGCTGCCTCCTTCCTTTTGTACATCTCTCCTCATTTCAAGCAACACTAAATGTTTTACACATAAACAAATTCAAATTCAGCATTATACAATTTTACACATAAACAAATTCAGATTCAGCATTATACAATCTTAAAGGGTCAAATTTAGCATTGTACAATCTTAAAGAGTAATTCAACCAAAGACGCAAGTTGGCCTGAAAAAACACACAAATATTTTCAAGTGCACGTTTCCTTCCTCTCAACATTTAAACAACAGAAGTTACTTGAATTTGAGCTCCTCAGGGTACAGCCATGTTACTTTGCTTTTTACTAACAAAGAGCAGAAAAGGTTGGCTTGCAGCATAATTGACACTTCTGACAGAAATGCTGGCCTTGTTCATGACATCACTGAGGCAGACCTGCTGAGCACAAAATGACAGCAGACAGTCGCGTGTTCATGACCTTGCACTGTCAACTTGAGGTGATTAGGTGCAAGTGTGATGGATGCCCATGTGAAGCAGTCACTGACCCGATCCACTTGAAGATGTTGGCCAGGTCCTTGGTGAAGAGGCTGCTGGTCAGACCCTGCTTCACCTCGTTGTTCCACGCGATGGCTTCATCCACACTCTGGACATGCAATGACACGTTGTATGCACACCAACAGACAAAAACATCAACAAAGAAAGCTGCAGCAAGTGTGAAAAACAAAAACGTCAACAAAGAAAGCTGCAGCAAGTGTGAAAAACAAAAACGTCAACAAAGAAAGCTGCAGCAAGTGTGAAAAACAAAAACGTCAACAAAGAAAGCTGCAGCAAGTGTGAAAAACAAAAACGTCAACAAAGAAAGCTGCAGCAATTAAGTGTGAAAAAGCCTAACTGAACTGAAGCACAAAGACTGTGTTGCACATTAAAAATCCCATAACCACCCTTCAGTTATACATCAACACTATAAAAGCAAACAACAAACTGAGAAATTCTAAGGGCCACTTGTGTCCATCCCAAATCCCATAACCTTGGCCAGTGGTATGTGAACACACAGATAAAGCTGGTAATGCATGATAGTAGCAGAAGAATCAAAGTGATGACTGTTGCTACTCCAAGATGAAGTCAAATCAAGTACAAGACACACACACATCAATAACCTCTGAGACAGTGCTGTGACAATGTCACAATCAGAGTATGCGCTGGTAGCCAGAGCTCAAAACGGGTTGCCACGCAAAGTTTGAAAGCTCCCCATAGACACTTCCTGCCCTCAAAAGGCCTACACTCCGGTTTTTGCCACAACCGGCTTCGTGGTTTTCACTAGGACTATTCCACTGACTCCTTCATTTCCACATGAGCCACAATGTAAATAGCAATATAATAAGCTTATAATAAGCTTACCGTGGTTTTAAAAACGTATGCAACAGGAGCATAAACATACCCTGGTTTTAAAAACATGTACAATAGGAGCATAAACACACCTTGGTTTTCAAAGTGTACACAATAGGAGCATAAACGTACCTTGGTTTTAAAAATATATACAATAGGAGCATAAACGTACCTTGGTTTTAAAAATATATACAATAGGAGCATAAACGTACCTTGGTTTTAAAAATATATACAATAGGAGCATAAACGTACCTTGGTTTTAAAAATATATACAATAGGAGCATAAACGTACCTTGGTTTTTAAAGCCTATACAATGGGAGCATAAACTTACCTTGGTTTCAAAACATATATGATGGGAGCATAAACATACCTTGGTTTTCAAAGTGTACACAATGGGAGCATAAACATACCTTGGTTTTCAAAGTGTACACAATGGGAGCATAAACTTACCTTGGTTTCAAAACATATATGATGGGAGCATAAACATACCTTGGTTTTCAAAGCATATACAATGGGTGCGAAGGTTTCCCGGTGCACAACGGGCGCATCGTGAGCCAGACCACTGATGATGGTTGGCTCCACAAAGTTGCCTGGGCGATCAATGGGCTGTTGGAAGGAAACCAAAATGGTATTTGCACTGTGTGGCTGCATGCGAGTTACTGAACCCACTCCTGAGCAATGTGACTGCCTTTTGAAAACCAATGTAACATGATGCCTCATTATCACCATTCACACTACAGCCAGTTAACACACTGTATGCATAAAAATAGGAGATTTATATAGTGCTTTCAGAGACTTGAGGTGCTTCAGAACTAAATAATAAACATACTTGTTCATACAAAGCACTGTGAAACACACACATACACACGATTGAGTGCCTGAGCACACACTCATAGGATCACATGCACATAGACACACAATGCCAGTAAAGAACACTCATGGCTGAGAAAGACCCCAAAGAGGCTACACTGGTGTGAAAAAGGTCAGTTTTAAACGACTAGCTTTGACAGCAAGAAGAGACGGACTGTGATGGAGAGTGAGAGAGACTACAAGACAAGCTTGGAGAATGTTTTCCTCCAGATGTTGCAGTGTGCAATGATGAAACAGAGAGATGTAAGATCATAGAATGTTTTCCTCCAGATGTTGCAGTGTGCAATGATGAAACAGAGAGATGTAAGATCATAGAATGTTTTCCTCCAGATGTTGCAGTGTGCAATGATGAAACAGAGAGATGCAAGATCATAGAATATTTTTCTCCAGATGCTGCAGTAGAATGTTTTCCTCCAGATGTTGCAGTGTGCAATGATGAAACAGAGAGATGTAAGATCACAGAATGTTTTCCTCCAGATGCTGCAGTGTGAAACAATGAAAGAGAGAGAGCGTGTAAGACTGGAGAATGTTTTCCTCCAGATGTTTCCATATGTAGCTCTATTAGTGTTTCAGGAATTCTGGATTCCGATGCTCCACATGCACTGATGTGCATGCCACGACACAGAGGTGGATTGTTTTCACAGTACAAGATGAAGCCAGGGACCAGCACACTGCAAGTTAATGTCTGTTTCTGAACCTGGGTTCTCTGTGACAGTTTTCAAGATGGATGAACATGCCCCCCCTCCCGCCCCCCATGGTCATCCATCATATAACTTTCAAGGTGGTGAAAATTATGATGGGATTTAAACTTGATCTCAACACTGCACACACACACACACACACACACACACACACACACACACACACACATTACCTTGCCACCACATTCAATCTTGCCACCCTGAGCGATGGCATCGGCCACTGCCTGCTTGAAAAGCTCCACACCTTGGGGGCTGTGAAGGGGTCCGTAGTTCACACCCTCTGTGCACACACATTCACACACAGAGTGATACGCAGACGTACAGCTGTAGTGTGACACCCACGCACAGTGACACACACACAGCGATACGCAGACGTACAGCTGTAGTGTGACACCCACGCACAGTGACACACACACAGTGATACACATGGAGACACGCAGACGGTGGTGCAAACACCCACCACAGTAATACACACAGTTACACACACACACACACAGAATCATGCACATAGCAACTTACACAGTAAAACACAGCACAGGGACATACACCATGACACACATCATTATTTACTTCCACACCACAAAGGTGTTTAGAAGATAGTAGTTCACGTCATTGGTATACATGTCCCTCAGTATGTTCATGCGCTGTCAGTATACATGTTCATCAGTATACTGATGCACTTTCATCAGTATACTGACGCACTGTAAGTTTGTTCATAAGCATGTTCACACCATCAGTATGCATGCACACCCACACAGAAAGAGCCTCTTCAGTGACCTGGACATTGTAACCTGCTGAAAACAGCATCGCTGATTTAAAAAGCACCTACAGCTGCCTGAAGCATGAATCCACCAGGGTTGTTCATACTACCAGTCCTTCACACCAGGGTTGTTCATACTACCAGTCCTTCACACCAGGGTTGTTCATACTACCAGTCCTTCACACCTGGGTTGGTCATACTACCAGTCCTTCACACCAGGGTTGTTCATATACCAGTCCTTCACACCAGGGTTGTTCATACTACCAGTCCTTCACACCTGGGTTGTTCATACTACCAGTCCTTCACACCAGGGTTGTTCATACTACCAGTCTTTCACACCAGGGTTGTTCACACTACCAGTCCTTCACACCAATGTTGTTCATATAACCAGTCTTTTACACCAGGGTTGTTCATACTACCAGTCTTTCACACCAGGGTTATTCATACTACCAGTCTTTCACACCAGGGTCATTCACACTACCAGTCTTTAACACCAGAGTCATTCATACTACCAGTCTTTCACACCAGGGTGATACACACTACCAGTCTTTCACACCAGGGTCATTCATACTACCAGTCTTTTACACCAGGGTCATACTACCAATCTTTCACAAATAATGAAACAAATGTCACTTTTGTTACAGATCAGCGAGTAACTCAGCAAGTCCTTTGTGTTTTAAACTGCCACAAGCCCTCACCATCCAGAGGGTCCCCAATACGTAGCTGAGCGTAGGCTTTCTTCAGTCTCTCCACCACCACATCATGCACCTTTTCATGAAGGATCTGTCCCAACAAGCAATCATAAAACACATTTTACCACCACATCATGCACCTTCTCACAAAGCATCTGTCCCAACATGTAAAACATGTCCCTGACAAACGTGACACAAACCTTCACAGAACACACAGTCATGACACATATTGCTGACAGACTCCAACCACACCATGCACCTTCTCATGAAGCATCTGTCCCAACACAATAAAAAAAAAAACACCACTGACAAACTTTACCACTATATTTTGAACCTCACGAAGGATCTCTGACTCAACACATAGTCAACACACTAATAACTTACACTTTATCACCACATTTTGAACCTCATGAAGGACCTCTCACCCAACACATAATCATAAAACAGATAACTGACACTTCACCACCTCATGCACCTTCTCATTAACACACAATCAAAAACACATCCCTCACAAATGGTGCTGCTGCACTGCACACCTTCTCATAGAAGAATCTCCTCCAACTGACAACCGAGGATGCACAAAATAAAAATGAAAAAACAAGCAAAACAAAAACAATCAAAACACTGAAAAGGTTAAAAAGAACACTTCTATTAACGGACATGCAAAACAACATGCACCTTTTCTGAGCAGACTTTTTTTTTTCAGGCATCAAGAAATGATTCTGTAAACAAATGAAAGCAGTGAAATCACTTGGCATTAAGGTGTCAGGCTTTGCCCACATGGCTGGTGCTTGATTTCTTTCCTCATTTGTTCACAGAACAAACTGTTGGTTTCTAGCTTGAAAAAAAGTGGGTCTACCCAGAAAATGGCCTCTTTGTTTCACAGGGTCCAGTGACACAAGCCTTCTTTTTAACCCTTTAAGTTCAGTGGTTAAGTGGTCAAAGCAAACAGTTCAGTCAGTTTACCAGTCTGCGTCCTGTGGTGCACCTCTGTCCCGCTGTCCCCGCACAGGCAAACACCGCCGACCTCACCACCATCTCCAGGTCAGCGTCGTCGTTCACTGCAGCCACACATAGCGTTGTTCTGAACCTTTCATGTGCTTGGATCTTAACAAAAATGTGTCTTGTTCACTTCAGACACACTGTACGAGGCAGAATGAATTACCCTAACGTTTTCTAAGTTGTACAGGGCAAGATACTAAAAAAATATTCAACTGTCAAGAACTTTTATGAATCTTGAAGGACATTATATCTGCACTTACCAATAATAGCATTGTTTCCTCCAAGCTCCAGCAAGAATTTTCCTGAAACACAAGGTGTGAGATATTTTAAACAGAAAACAGGCATTCAAAAGATGCATTATATTTCTAGGATAATTCAAAGCTTGAAAGCCAAAGATACATGAATCTCAAATCAAACTTTAAAGCCAGTGTCAGCGTCTTCATATTATGTGGCACGTACACTGACAGATGATGGATACACAAAGATGAATAATAAAGTAAGTAGTTAGCATGCTTGCGTGTGCGCGTGCACACACAAACACACACACAGACACAAACACACACACATACACACACACACACATACACACACACAAACACCCACACCCACAAACACACACACACAGACACACACACACACACACACACACACA
Organism: Alviniconcha strummeri; assembly: GCA_963584105.1. Classification (NCBI taxonomy): domain Eukaryota; kingdom Metazoa; phylum Mollusca; class Gastropoda; family Provannidae; genus Alviniconcha; species Alviniconcha strummeri. The sequence goes on along the minus strand of OY757550.1, from coordinate 22,235,051 downwards.
CACACACACACACACACACACACACACACACTCACACAAACAAACAAAATCACCACCTACAACAAAAACAAGTACTCACCAAATCGTTCCTGCACCATGAGGGAGACTTTGTGTCCCACCTGTCAGAAACATTTCACACGATATCACACTTACAACTAAAAAAGGTTTGTCACCTTTGCATGGCAAAGTAACCAAGCTGCATGCCTAGAGACTGTAAGCTGCTGTTATCCACTCTGTACTTGGTCTGGTTATTGGTAATAGTGCATCAACAAACCTTGTTCTGTTGTTCTTCTGTTGCAAAGATGTCAGTGGTATAAAACATATAGGATTAACAAACATACAATGGCGTTTTGAACCACCAATGTGACCTTGCAAGAGAAACATTAGGCCAGAAGATACAGCAGAAACGGTCATATTTTGATTATACAGATCCTCACTGTGACACTGACCTTGAAGATAGCATCCTTTTTTTTCTTCTCTCTTTTATTTTGCAAGACATTCTGGCTGATGACGTTGCATCGTCACAACAGGTGATCACAACAGGTGTGTCTACAAATGGTTCAGAGGTTCAGAAGAAATCTGAACAAAGCCCAGGCAGACAGAGGGACAGACAGGCAGAAAGAAAAACAGACACAGTGATTCCAGCAAATCCCCCAACTTTTATTACAGGTGTTCATATACCCCAGACTTTGTCATCAGGGGTACAATAATACTGACAGAAATGAGCGCAATGAGCTTCAGGACACGTATGTACAGTCAACAGTGCCGTATAGCAATGCGGAAGGAATAGAGACGAAGTAAAACATAAACAAAAGGATCAAATTCAGAAGACACATTCTTAGAAAGTGTTTCAGGTCAAAACCATCACACATGCATGCACACACATATGCACACACACCCCTCTCTCTCTCCCTCAAAGAAAGGTTCAGCACAATTAGTAATTTAATTTCCCTGATCCACCCTTTGCTTTAAAACATGAAACCAGCAAGACATCATATAGCATGCCAGTGTTAAGTATTTCATGCATCATGAGGCCACAGGCTACCCCTTAGGCTACCCCTAGGCAGAGAACAAACACCTGACCAGGTTTTGGTGCAGCACGAGGCAGAAGCCAGTGGTAAGCGGTTGTGCATCGTGGCTACCCTCTAGGCTACCCCTGGTTTGAGAACAAACCACCTGCTGAAGGTCTGGTACAGCACAAGGCAGATAGATGCCAGTGGTATTTTACACTTCATGGAAGTAACAAAAATGTCCTTACTGGAGTGCTTCCTGTGAATGACAGCAAGTTGATCCGTTCATCTTTTGCCATGAGTGTTCTGAAAGGCAAAACAAACAACAACAAAAACTTTAAAAAATAATAACAACAGCTGATTCTTTTAAAATGCCAATCTCTAACCACAATTAAACTCACTGCACTGTACTAACTACAGCAACAAAAACGGTTAATTGCAATCAAGCAAAGAACAGTAATGTATGCAGTTCAACAACAACATACGCACACTCACACACAAACATGCACGCACGCACACACACGTGCACAAAGCAGAATATGCTCCTGTTTTTATTTTATAAAGTTTACCCTTTTCTTTAAGAACCAGTCAATGGATAATTTTTTTTAATTCAGATCACTTAAATTTATATTGGACAGTACACCTGAAGAGCCACCAGAGCTGCAGCACTACTCCTTCCTGCCATCGTGTGCAACCCTGTAACTTGTAGAGGCAAGTAATGTCTATAAATGTTGCAACATGGATGGGGAAACTGCCATAATGTATGGAATGTTTGCTTTTAGTCCCGTCGGTTCATGGTCCTCAAATGGTATAAGAACGTGTGTGTGTGTGTGTGTGTGTGTGTGAACGGAATGAACTTGAAGTATGCAGCACGTTGGGATATCCACATATCGGTTCATTCCGTACTGTGCCAGTGCCACAAGCACACGCACACACGCATCCTTAAACCATTTGAGGACAGCGAACCAACAGGGCTAAAAGTGGATACTGCCTAATGTATGGACACCACTGTGGTAACCACCTTACCCTATGTCAATGTGGATGGGGAAACTGCCATAATGTATGGACACACTGCGAAAATGAACTTACCCTATGTCGGCACCGCCAGTTACTAAGGAACAAACAGCACCCGGGATGTTGTTAGCCTCCAGGACAGATGACACAATTCTGAACAACAACAATGAAACATTTGTTAACTTCTGAACAAAATTCTGTTCTCATTTAGATCACAGTGTAGAATAAAAACAAGCAAGTAACTGATTGTTGAGGCATTATACTTAGATCTGGAAGACCTTAAAACTAAATAAATTTAAAAACATTATACTTAGATCTGGAAGACCTTAAAACTAAATAAATTAAAAAAATAATAATTAATAAACATAGACTATCCAAATAAAAGAGAAGAAAAGCCTAATTCCTTCCTAGAAAAACCTTGCGGGTGCCTCAGTGCCTACCTGGAACTGAATCAGATCTTTGTCCCCCAAAGCCTGACACAGAGCAGAGGGGTTATCGAAAAATGACCCTGGTAAGCACAATTATTATACTGGATGCCTAACTCAGAGATGTGTTTCAGTACCTCAGCAGCTCATCAGTGACCACTGACACATAACAGTGATAAATCATCAGCCACAACACTAACAAAGAAGAAAACAACAACAGAGTAAGCGGTAGATTCCTTAAGCACCCCTATGCACCTGTAACTGAAGAAAGCGCTGTAATTAATCAGCAACAGTTTCTCAGTCCTAGTGACAATTCTTTTCTAAACTGCTGACTTAAAATCTGTTTCAACTATTTCACAAAGTGAAGTAGCTCTGCAAGCATGAAAACTGCAGAGAAAAAATCTACAAATTCTTGAAGAAGAGAACAAAGGTCAATTCATCCAACAGCTGTACGGATGTAACTACAATGATGAGAACCAGGTACGCTTCTAAAGTGCATTTTAAAGACCTTTAAACAGACGGACACACATGCATGCACAACACTCAGGCTGACTTACTTGGTGACAGCAACACTGACGAGAGGAGTGGTGGGTGCACCTTTCCTGAAAAAGAAATTTCAGACTAAAGACAGCTGTACACACAGACACAGACAGTAACTCCTGCTCAAGGATGTACACAACTCTGTCATACCCATCTTGGTGCTCTCTGCTCTGGCTCAAGAAAGTATACAACTTTGTCATTGACCATGTAACTGTTCTCTGTAAACATATGCTTTAGAGTTCAGACGCACTGGGTTAGTTTGTAAGTGGCTGGATTTAACGTCCTGTCATCCCTACAGGGTCACCTCAGGTTGATCAAACCCTGTCATTTCAGCAAATACGTGTTTCAAAACTTTTCTGATATATTATGTATACCTTTCTCAAGTAAAAGACACAAAAATAAAACCCTACACAAATAAAATAAAATAAAAAGCATACTTACATGAACATAAAAAACTCAGATTTTGAAAGAGTTAGTCCCTTCAATATTGTCGTTGACTAAAAAGCACATAATGCTAGGACATACTGGTATTGTCAACCATTGCGTTTAATTTACTGATACCAGGTTAAAGAAAAATATGTAAAATGCTGCTAAAACAGTAATGATCATCATTACTGCAACTATTATCAACAGCAGCAGCAAGAAGAAGAGCAATCAAAGAGAAGGTGAGAGGGGCATTTACCAGAGGACGGTGTTGCCGGTGACCAGGGCAATGGCCGAGTTCCAGCCATAGACGGCCACAGGGAAGTTGAAGGCCGTGATGACTCCCACAGTCCCCAGGGGGTTCCACTGCTCCACCAGCATGTGACCACGACCTGCAACATGACAGCGCAATGATCAAACACCTGCAACATGACAGTGCAATGATCAAACACCTGCAACATGACAGTGCAATGATCAAACACCTGCAGAATGACAGCGCAATGATCAAACACCTGCAGCATGACAGCGCAATAATCAAACACCTGCAGCATGACAGTGCAATGATATAACACCCACAGCATGACAGCGCCATGATCAAACACCTGCAGCATGACAGCGCAATGATCAAACACCTGCAGCATGACAGTGCAATGATCAAACACCTGCAACATGACAGTGCAATGAGCAAATATCTGCAACATGACAGTGCAATGAGCAAATATTTGCAACATGACAGGGCAAAAAGGGAAAACACCTGCAATATGACAGATCAAACACATGCAGCATGACAGTGCAATGATCAAACAGATGCAACATGACAGTGCAATGATGAAACACCTTCAACATGACAATGCCCTGGTGAAACACCTGCAAGGTGACAATGCAAACTTGAAACACCCCTGACATGACCATGCAATGATGAAACACCTCAAGATGACAACACCTGCAAGATGACAATGCAACAATGAACCACCCACAAGATGGCAATACAATGGCTAAACCCATGCAAGACGACAATGCAATGATGAAAAAAAAAAATGAAAAAACTGCAACAAGACAATGTAATGATAAAACACCAGGATGACATACACAAACTACAACAGTAGCCCTTCAATCAATTAAACACATAAAGTACACACACACACACACTCACACACACACATGTGCACACACACACACAGAAAACCCAATCCAAAGCAGTTTTACTCGTTTACTAGTCACTTACGTTCCGAGGGGTAGACGTGCCCGGAGAACATGCGAGACAGACCCACGGCATAGTCAGCGATGTCGATGTACTCCTGAACCTCGCCTTCCCCCTCCGCCACAATCTTGCCCATCTCCAGAGATTCCTTCACAACAAATGCACATCTCCCATCATCTTGCACAAGTCAAAGAAGTTTGACAAGTTTGTCAGTAAAACTCACCAGCTACCCCAGTATCATCAAGTGACAAGTTTGTCAGTAAAACTCACCAACTATCCCAGTATCATCAAGTGACATATGTCACAAGTTTGTAAGTAAAACTCACCAACTATCCCAGTATCATCAAGTGACAAGTTTGTCATTAAAACTCACCAACTATCCCAGTATCATCAAATGACAAGTTTGTCAGTAAAACTCACCAAATACCCCAGTATCATCAAGTGTCAAGTTTGTCAGTAAAACTCACCGACTACCCCAGTATCATCAAGTGACAAGTTTGTCAGTAAAACTCACTGACTACCCCAGTATCATCAAGTGACAAGTTTGTCATTAAAACTCACCAACTATCCCAGTATCATCAAATGACAAGTTTGTCAGTAAAACTCACCAAATACCCCAGTATCATCAAGTGTCAAGTTTATCAGTAAAACTCACCGACTACCCCAGTGACAAGTTTGTCATTAAAACTCACCAACTATCCTAGTATCATCAAATGACAAGTTTGTCAGTAAAACTCACCAAATACCCCAGTATCATCAAGTGTCAAGTTTGTCAGTAAAACTCACCGACTACCCCAGTATCATCAAGTGACAAGTTTGTCAGTAAAACTCACTGACTACCCCAGTATCATCAAGTGACAAGTTTGTCAGTAAAACTCACCAACTACCCCAGTATCACCCCAGTCACAAGTCTGTAAGTTAAACCCGTTCCAACTTCATTTATGTCATTGAAGACAGTCACAAGTTTATTACTATCACTGTCAGTGGCACTCACCAACTTTCCCAACAGAGCTTTCTTCTGGCGCAGAGCTTGGCCCATCTGTCGCACTATCTCCCCTCTCTGTGGGGCTGGGACCTGCAACACCAACAGTCTCCGCTTCTTTTATAGCTGAATACAGTATGCATGAACATTGTTTGTTTTATATCTAAATACAGTATGCATGAACATTGTTTTATATCTAAATACAGTATGCATGAACATTGTTTTATATCTAAATACAGTATGCATGAACATTGTTTTATATCTAAATACAGTATGCATGAACATTGTTTTATATCTAAATACAGTATGTATGAACATTGTTTGCTTTATATCTGAATACAGTATGCATGAACATTGTTTCTTTTACATCTGAATACAGTACAAATGAACATTGTTTTACATCTCAATACAGTATGCGTCAACATTATTTCTGTTTGTTTTATATCTGTTTACAGTAAGTGCGAATACTGTCTTTGCTTCTTTTATATCTGAATACAGTATGTGTGAACAGTGTTTGTTTTTATATCTGAATACAGTATAGGTGAACACTGTTTTTGTTTGTTTTTAGCTAAATACAGCATACGTGAACACTGTTTTTGTATGTTTTTAGCTACGTTTTTTGCATACGTGAACACTGTTTTTGTATGTTTATTAAGCGCCCTGAGCTGCCACCTAGTGTGGTAGATGGGCACTCTAGAAATCCTCTTTATTATTATTATTATTAAATACAGCATATGTGAACACTGTTTTTGTTTGTTTTATATCTGAATACAGTATTCATGAACATTGCTTTTGTTTGTTTTATATCTGAATACAGTATGAATGAACATTGTTTTTGTTTGTTTTACATCTGAATGCAGTATGAATGAACATTGTTTTTGTTTGTTTTATATCTGAATACAGTATGAATGAACATTGTTTTTGTTTGTTTTATATCTGAATACAGTATGCATGAACATTGTTTTTGTTTGTTTTATATCTGAATACAGTATGTGTGAGGTAGCCATGTTCAATCTGCTGCCAAGCAAAAAGGTTAATTGGGCCGTTCAGGCATTGTGTGAACAGTGACAAGGACACAGACATGGGGGGGGGGGGGGGGGGGGGGGTCAGTGCAGGCTATGTGTGTGTGTGTGTGTGTGTGTGTGTGTGTGTGTGTGCATGCATGGATGTGTATGTGTGTGAGCATAAGAAAGTATATGAAAGAAAGATTTTTTCAGCACAAGTTGCGTTCAAACCAACAATACTGAGCCATGCCCAGAGTGCACAAAAAAGTGCCTGGTGGGCAAGTGGAATATGACACCTAATACTATATATCTATCTCACAATAAAGCTATCAAGGACATCAAGACAGAGAGCCAGACAGAGAGAGAGCCAGCTGACAGATGGACAGTCAGTCAGTCAGTCAGTCAGTCAGTCAGTCAGTCAGTCAGTCAGTCAGTCAGTCAGTCAGTCAGTCAGTCAGTCAGACAGACAGACAGACAAAACACACACACACACACACTGCGACAGAGATATAATTGACAGAGACAGACAGCAAGAAACAGTCATACTGACAGGGGCAGGAGGGAATGTGTGTGTGTGTGTATGTGTGTGTGTGTGTGTGTGTGTGTGTGTGTGTGTGTGTGTGTGTGTGTGTGTGTATGTGTGTGTGTGTGTGTGTGTGTGTGTGTGTGTGTGTGTGTGTGTGTGTGTGTGTGTCTGTGTGTGTGTGTGTGTATGTGTGAGTGTGTGTGTGTGTGTGTGTGTGTGTGTGTGTGTGTGTGTGTGTGTGTGTGTGTGTGTGTGTGTGTGTGTGTGTGTGTGTGTGTGTGTGTGTGTGTGTGTGTGTTGGGGGGTGGGGGGGTGAAGGGAGTGGTGGTGGCAATGATTCTGTTTTTAAAGGTAGAACAGGGACAACTGGGAGGAATCTGCTTATTGGATACCGACCTCAGTTGCACATCAGATGTTGGATACTGACCTCAGCCCACTCCTGCCAGGCAGCCTTTGAAGCCTGTATGGCTGCCTCGTAGTCAGCTGGACTCCCCTGTCACACACACAGTCATCATTCTAACACACTCCAAAAACACAATCAAAAGTAGATGCAACAAACTACCTCTCAAAAGACTTAACAACTGTCTTGAACTTTTTTTTCTAAATGTAACCAAGTGCACTGTATGTGTCCAGGGCCGTGACCCTTTAACCTTTTTTTTTCTCCTGTCATCCTTTTTCATTTTTGATTGGGTGGGAGTTTTACAGCCCTAATTATCTGAAGCGTTAAAACTTGTGTGCTGGGCCTGCCGCGTCCTCTTTCCCCCAGTGTCCCTGCAGAAGCAGGTCGGTTAGTTTGAGCTGCTGACTGGGCATCAACGCGTCAGATTCAGGGGAGAACCAGTAAGTAGTTATTTTTCTATGGCTTGTTATTCTATTGTTTCTTATTGATGTAAATGATGTATGTTCACAATGTGCCTTGATTCTGGTTCAAACACGTGGGACATTTCGGTGAGACTGCCACCTGGTCACTACCACAATGGAATCAGTGAATGTTGTGTTCAAATTTTAAGCCTTTATGCCACAAGGTGACCAGTGCTTCCAACATGTATGCAGCTAATCCTGGTTAGCTGATATGTAGCTAGTATGTTATGCTGCCATTGTTGGATGTTCAGTCTGAGTAGTGCTTTGCCAATGCAAAGTTATCCCTCTGAAGTGTGGTTCCTTTGTGTGGCCGCGCAGATCTACATGAAATTGGTAGTATATCATGGCTAACTCTTTGAATATGTTGATTTTATAGTGGTCGAATGGTCATTTTAATAGTTGAATAGAATGTGGTTTAGTGCATAGGGGCGATTGTATAAACTGTGAGACAGGTTATTTCTGTTTTGATCTGGCTTTTGTATGGCTGAGTCTTGGGTGCACAGACTTTCATTCTGCTTAGCTTGTAAGCCCTTTTCAGGTCTTTGTGTGTGTACACAAACTGGCCAGTGATGTGTGTCAGTAGTGGCAACTAGGTCATGCGCAGTATCTTTGGCTCTGTTCACAGACCGCGCAGACTGCTGCAGCCAGATCAGCAGCTTTGATTCTTGATGCACTACCCGCATCAGTAAGACACTTGATGTTGTTCACGGATATGCTCTGCTAGTCAGTAACAGTGACATGTTGTAGCCTGTTTGTACACACACTGAGTAATGAGGCTAAGCTGGTCAGTTTATGACTGACTTCCTCCTGCTCACGGCATGGTCCCAAGTGCCACTCGTGTCAAGTGCAACTGCTGTAACAATTATCTCACTTCCTGTTTAGTTAAGAATAATCTTCGTAATCTGTATTTTTCACTGTGTTACTTTATTGTATACTATTATATGCTGGTTATATAGTCAATTTGCCTTCATCAGTTAAATGATACAAACCGTTTCTTGCATATATACTGTAACACTGCGAGTCTTCATCATTTAACTGATACTGCTGTGTCTTTGGTACTCATCGCAACATTGTGAGCTACTGGATTTGAGTGCAAGTTATGCACACATGTTATGTGCTTGTTTATTAATCATTTTGCCATCATATATTATAGCAGCCCACAGGTAAACTACATGGTTACTGTACTTATTAGATAATTGCTGTTGTTTAGTCTTTACTCTTGCTTTTATGTTCTACATATTTTGTTTGCTTGTGTCTTTTTCCAACACGACACTGTTTCCTGGTTGGTGTAACTAAAAGTCATGTTACAGCAACCTCTGACTTGTGACTCTTCATTCATGCTTCCAACCTGCTTCTTTCACTCCCCACCTGGCTTCCCTACTTAAAGACCACTGGCTTCATGGCCGTTGCTAAGCCATGACATTTGATGCCTGCCCCCAACCTGCCCCACCCCGAAAGGGGACAGTTTCTCACATATTACTGCTAGTATTTGTACAACAAATTGTAGTAGGTTCTATTCTGTAGGAAGAAAGTTTTTAAAAATATTTCTTGCACACCCAATGAAAACTCTGTAGGAAGCCAATGACATGCATTGTTTTTCACAGCCGTGCCCATCCCCTCGTCTGGCGCTGTGTGTGTGTGTGTGTGTGTGTGTGTGTGTGTGTGTGTGTGTGTGTGTGTGTGGTTAGTGTTATAATAAAGTGCCCTGTGCTGCCACCTTGTGTGGTAGACAGGTGCTCTAGAAATCCTCTTTATTATGCTACTGATGAGAACTGTATGCAGACATTATGAAAATACATACACACAGATTGTCTCAGTCACTGATGAATCAAGATCTGTAACAACTGACTGATGTGTGGTCTGACCTACCGATATATAGTGGAGTCAGTAGTAGTACTGTTGTAGTAGCAGTGAGGCAGACCGAGAGTGATCATTTGTTAATTATGTTCTGACCCCTGAGTTATTATTCTTAAGGATACTGATATTGTTGGGGAGATCTCTGGCCATTCTGTTGGTTGGTCTGATGATGATAATTTGGATTAGTGCTTTCATCCAACATAAAATGTACCAATTAAGTCAGGAATCTTTACAAAATAACTGATACATTTAATGTATTATTTTTACTGCAATCATAAACTGGAAACAGAAACATTTTTGTGCACCAGTGTTTCACTGTGCCACTGCAGAACTACAAGCTTTGTAGAATAGAACGTGCTGATACAACTTTCACATGTATTGGTCTTACACTGTCCTGACCTCGGGTTGAAACCACCTCTTCACTACACATACAGATAAGATGTTGGGGCATGACTGTACATGGTCATTACCCTGAAAGGTAAGACCTTGGGGCATGACTGCACATGATTATATATATATATATCAAAGCGAAGAAGAAGAAAATGTGTAGCAAATTCCTTGCAAGGCCTCCATGTAACTCTGTCACACACACATATATATACACAAATATTTATATATACAGAAACTCTTTCAACTGTGTGGTACATCATGAGGTCCATATTTAAATTATTATGAAAATGCTCACTCACACACACATACACAGAGATTAATACACCTTTAATATTTATGTATTTATTTCTTAAATGAAGCACTAACATTTCTGACCCATTCAACATCATAATTAACAAACTGAAGTAAGATGACACACGGACTATGCTGTATGTAATACCTGTCTGACTTTGGCAATAGGCTGATTGTTGGCTGGGCATAGTGATGTCACCTCCTGAAAATGAAAATTATTATTATATTAAAATTCATTCAGAAAAGGATTAATGTGAAGCTGAATATGTAACTCCAACTGCTTCAGCGAGCGTAACATATTTATATAAAAGCAGCATAACTGTTTCACAACAGATTTTTTCCTTTCTTTCTTTTTTTCCTCACAACAATGTAGACCCCCTGGCCAAGGAATTGACTTGATATACAGTGAGGCTGTTTGTGAAGCAGATTAAAACTAATTTAAAACTAAAAGCTGGGCTATATCAAATTCAGCTAGTGGTAATTGGGTTAAAATTTGACATGGATTATACAAGATCTTTAATTTAATATGTATGTGATTTCATTTTGAATCATGCACATAGATGGGGGGGTGGGGGGGGGGGGGGATTGTCTCATTAAGGACTGACTGGCAATAAAATTATTAGCTTCCTAGTCAAATACCTAAGTTACACTATAGTTTTCATGTCAACCTATGGCTATATTTGTTAAACTGTAGTGGATTTGATTTTACATCAGACTGTTATGTTTAATTTCTTGATTTACCTTTCTTATTAATATTTATTTGATTATATACTTATTAAACTTGTTTAACCTATTAGGTAGTGTGGCCAGCCTGTACATGATCTGACCAATCAAATTACCAGAACAGCTGCACACACCCCTGACCTTGACCTGAGGAAAAGTACTCTGCGGTCAACACGTAAAACCCAGCAACAATTTTGTTCTCTACTTTATTAAGCTTGAAAACACACTTTTATTACAGGCGTAAAGCTTTAGAATCAATGTCGCCTCCTGAAACTGTGCTAAACAAATATTAAAACAAGCTTGTGAAGAGACTGCAGTGCTAAACACGTTCACGTCACACTGTGGAAAGCAAAAAAGTTGCAAAACTTACATCGCCAGTTGCACCCCATACACCTGTGTAAACGCCTTCGTTCTGGGCTGCCAGGCCAAGCTCTTTGAGCCAGGAGTATTTGGGATCTTCAATCAACAGTCCAGACATTGCGGAATAATTTCTCGAGGAGCGGAAGAAGGACAGACGATGGTGGTTTGCTACCACTCGCTGGCACGCTCGCAGATACACTACAGCAGCCATTTGGAGATTCTGCCTCCCTGAATGAAAAACGTTCCGAATGAGAATATGTGCAAATAGGAATTATTCAGAAGGGCGGAACAGAGCAGAACTGGAAGAACAGACGCACTAACGCTGATTTGTGTGGATGCGTACACACTTCTCTGCAACGCAGACAGGGATAGGTAAAAACTGAATGCTGAGATATTTAATAATAATATTTATGGCGCCCCATCTGGTGAGATCTGCATTGAGTAAGGCTAGGGACGGTAATGTTTGAACTTCTCACGGTTTACTTTCACCTCGTTGACGTTGTGGGTTAGTGCAGAAGATCGACAAAAAATTTAACCCTTTTCGTTTTTAATTGTTCGTGAAATATATTTATCGACGCAACTTGTCAGTTTATGGTTTGCTTGCAGATTTACTGAGAAACACACACACATTCACGCACGCACTCACGCACGCAGTCACACAGACGCACGCACGCACGCACTCGCTGGAGATACAAAAACACACATCGCACACACACACACACACACACACACACACACACACACACACACACACACACACACACACACTAAAGATACAGAAACACGCACACATACACAAAACGTGTCATGACTCACTGGAGTCACTGCAGATCCCACAAATTGAAATGCTGTCATTGTTTATTATCTTGTGCTGAAGCATAATGTCATACAAACATACATTTGGAACATCGCATGTACTTTACAAGACGGATGAGAGAGAATTGAGCACAGCGCATTCACACAGTTGTTCTTGTACCTTGTCTGCTCAAACGATGATATTTCATACAGACACCATGGCATCGCAGATAAATATATGTACACATTATGTGTATGATACAAATAAATCAGCAAAATACATGAAAGAAACACTTACAAACTCAGTCCAATAAGCCCACAAAGAGACTGGAAGAAAAAGCATTGTAGCTTCCACTTCAAATGCCCCCATGACCAAAAAAACAAAAACAAAAACACTGAGGAAAATTAATGTTAACCAAAAGTATGGAAACAGGGCAGCATCTGGGCACATGAGAATTTAACTTGCCCAAAACGCTTCCTCTGGGAACATTTTGCATGAAACTGCGAAGATATGCCTGACATGAGCCAGAGACCAAAGTCAACAAAACATCTGCATTCTGTCTTCCAAGATTCTTTCATGTCTCACCACATACAGGGTCCCAACTACCCAACAGCATAAACACTGAATGTACATGAATCTCAAACACACCTTTTCTTCTCAGGAACTGCAGAAACATAAATGGTCACCACTGGTTACTGATTTATTGCTTGGAAGTAAATGAAACAAAACTTCCCCCAAAAGTAGAACACTTTCTCTAAAAAGCAACAAGTGTATAACTATAAGGTGAAAATATATATATAACTATCATGAAAACAATCACTCATAGAACAGGACCATGTTTTTAGTCTCTCATTTGAACAACAAACACATATAAATATATATAAAACACTTGTGAGATTATTTCATCATAATAGTATTTTGGGTAAATCTTCTCAGGTCCACAAGCAGGCACATGACAGAGCTAGCTTACTGAGCAACCCAACCACAAAAAGACCATGCATACCTTTAACCCTTTCACTGCCCACCAATCACTTAACCCTTTTAATACTCGGTCCTGACATACTCTAAGCAACCCCACCACGCAAAGACCACACCCCTATCATTTAACCCTTCAAATGCCCATCCATCCTTTAACCCTTTCAATGTTCCCGCAGCCCTGAGTTACACTGGAGCTTACCCTGAGCAGCCCCACCATACTGACCATGCATGCTCCCACCCTTTAACACTTTCAGTGCCCACACAGCCATTAACTCTTTCATGTTTCATCCTGACACTGTGACTGTAAAGAACCTCACTGACCATGTCTTCAAGGCCAGCCTTATTACTGTCTGCAATGTCATTGTGCTATAACTGTGTGTCTGATGGAGTGATGCAGAGTTGAAGGAATCTGTTGCCAAAAATATGCAAGTTATTTTGTATTCTTCTGTTCAACAGGCAGACCAACTACTCAGACAACTGAGTTGAAAGCAAAACTGGGCAAAAGGACTGTGTTTTTAAGTATTTTCCTTAATACACAAAACAGTCACATAAAGCATATTGTGCATGAGCTTTCTGATGTCTGCAGTGACCATACAATCCTTAAACTACACTCAACAACAACAACAAAATAATAAAAAATACAATTTCAAATTCATGCTCCTGACACACCTGAGGTCAAGGTCATCAATCCTAGAATGAATCTGTTGACCCCAAGCAAGGTTGTAACCACACAAAGTTTGAAAGGCCTCCTATTTGACAAGCCTGAACTCCTAACCATTTACTAACTGTGCAGTCTAAAATGGATCATTATATATTCAACTACTAAACACGACCTCACCTTCTTTGTTGTAACCTGTGTGTTTTGACCTTCCCAGTCTGGTCCATGAGGTGCTGTCAGTTCCCAAATTGCTAATGTTGGCTTAGCCATTACTACTTCATACCATGAAATTTTTTATCAATTTGCTATGTGACCAGCAAATTTTTGATTCACTCATCATGACAGTCAACACTGTATTTAAGGACAACTTTAAGGACTGCACAAGATTACCCCCCCCCCCCCCCCACCCCCCAAAGAAAAAGATAAGTACTAGTGTACAAAGAAACAAAGTACATCTCCACCCTGTCACTGTATCTATTTCCTTTCCCTGATGATAACACAAACATTTACAAAGCACATACACATTCACAAACCCAACAAAAAATACACAACTGTAACTAGCAAGCCTGGAGGCGGAGAGAGAGAGAGAGAGCTCAAAAGACTTTAAAGGCACTCTGTAACAACTGAATGGGCAAATAATATGGTTAAGAGAGTTCTTCAAGCTGTACTGCACAAAATCTAACGCAAACTGCAATTATTGTCTAACAATCAAAACTTAGAGAGCGACAATCTGAAAACAGGTAACAGAAGGTCAGCGGAATTGTTGGACCTCAAACCCACCATCCACTGACTACACAATCCATCGCAAATCCACTATCCGGTGAACTGTAATGTGATAACAGATAGAAATGGTATGTTTCACTTTGCACACAAATAAGACTTTTAACAATTGAAACATTTTCTACGATGTCTTCCTGAAAACAAACTGCATGACTTTTCTGTTATTCGTAATATAAACAGTGTCAGTAAAATAGTTTATTCGTAATATAAACAGTGTCAGTGAAATAGTTTTTGTTGTTGAAAATGTATTAACTCTCAGTAACTGCACACAATTTACAACTTATACTGATGACTTGTTTTCTTTATCTAACACAAACAAAAATATGCAGATGAGACTTAAACACCTTGTGGCACTTTGTTAACACTCCTGCACAAGTGTGAACTGAACTGACTGAATGTACAGTCCACCAACCCAATCCAACAGTGCACAGTCCAACAACACAAAGTCCAACGACACACAGTCTGAAACAGAACAAGGCCCAGAGGATGTACCTCTGCTGGAGCTTATGTATTGAGGATGGACCTCTGATGGAGCTTATGTATTGAGGATGGACCTCTGGTGGAGTTTATGTATTGAGGATGGACCTCTGATGGAGTTTATGTATTGAGGATGGACCTCTGATGGAGCTTATGTATTGAGGATGGACCTCTGGTGGAGTTTATGTATTGAGGATGGACCTCTGGTGGAGTTTATGTACTGAGGATGGACCTCTGGTGGAGTTTATGTACTGAGGATGGACCTCTGGTGGAGCTTATGTACTGAGGATGGACCTCTGGTGGAGGTTATGTATTGGGGATGGACCTCTGGTGGAGCTTATGTACCCTGTATTTACACACATGCCAGGTGAGCTGCCATAGGCGACTCCTGTCTTTGCTGTTTGTGTGACATCTTCCAAGTGCTAATTAACTCCCTTGTGTGTTGATTTCTCCAACAGTGCACAGTCCAACAACACAGTCCAACAATGCAGAGTCCAACAACATGAAGTCCAACAACACACAGTCCCACAATGCACAGTCCAACAACACACAGTCCAACAATGCCCAGTCCAACAACACACAGTCCAACAATGCAAAGTCCAACAACGCACAGTCCAACAACACACAGTCCAACAACGCACAGTCCAACAACACAAAGTTCAACAGCACACAGCCTAACAATGCACAGTCCAACAACACACAGTCCAATAATGCACAGTCCAACAACACACAGCCCAACACCTCAGATAGCTTCCCCAATCTTTCAGACAGCCATGTCGCCACTCTCAGTCATGATGAGGCACTGACCACAGACTGTTTATTTTAGATATTATGTGATGTGAGAATTGAACTCTTTACAACAGATGGACCTGGTGTTTCACGCTGTATCTTACAACAGAGGGAAAATGTTGTTTCATGCTGTACCTTTACAGCAGACAGAGAGTGTTGTTTCATGCTGTACCTTTACAGCAGACAGAGAGTGTTGTTTCATGCTGTACCTACTGTAAAGGGAGGGAAGAGTGTGGGAGGAAATAAAAATGCTGTACTGACCCCATGACTGATGTGACCAGAACATTCAACTGATGCCCAGCAGGAATGAACTCTCTACAGAACAAAAGACCCCACCTCTCGTCAGACAAGCCTTCATCCACAATATCACCATTAAGAACTTTATGCTCACATCAAAGTGAACCCCTCAACAAACTAAAATATCCCCTTGCAAGAAATAGAAGAAAAAAATCTGTTATTATGGGTGTGTGCTTTTTAAAAGGAGGGCCAGTCTCTCTGTGGCTGTTACAAACATTTGCTAGCATACAGAGATGTTTGGCCAAGTCACTCTGAGGGGAATTTGGTGGGGTAGGAAACAACTGGATATCCTTTAGCAGAGAGGTAGAGAGAGAATGATCGGCAGACTTAGCTCACTACATTAATATTGCCACCATCACAACAGCAACTATCCCCCCCCCAAAAAAAAATCCCCCCCAAAAAATCCCCCCCCAAAACAAAACAAACACACGTGGACAATGTGGACATTCGCATTCATCAACACCATCGAGCCAGACATCTGAGGACAGTGTGGACAATCGCATTCATCAACACCATCGAGCCAGACATCTGAGGACAGTTGCATTCATCAACACCATCGAGCCAGACATCTGAGGACAGTGTGGACATTCGCATTCATCAACACCATTGAGCCAGACAGCTGAGGACAATGTGGACATTCGCATTCATCAACACCATCGAGCCAGACATCTGAGGACAATTGCATTCATCAACACCATCGAGCCAGACATCTGAGGACAATTGCATTCATCAACATCATCGAGCCAGACAGCTGAGGACAGTGTGGACAATTGCATTCATCAACACCATCGAGCCAGACATCTGAGGACAATTGCATTCATCAACACCATCGAGCCAGACATCTGAGGACAGTGTGGACAATTGCATTCATCAACACCATCGAGCCAGACATCTGAGGACAATTGCATTCATAACACCATCGAGCCAGACAGCTGAGGACAGTGTGGACAATTGCATTCATCAACACCATCAAGCCAGACAGCTGAGGACAATTGCATTCATCAACACCATCGAGCCAGACATCTGAGGACAATGTGGACATTCGCATTCATCAACACCATCGAGCCAGACATCTGAGGACAATTGCATTCATCAACACCATCGAGCCAGACATCTGAGGACAATTGCATTCATCAACACCATCGAGCCAGACAGCTGAGGACAGTGTGGACAATTGCATTCATCAACACCATCGAGCCAGACATCTGAGGACAATTGCATTCATCAACACCATCGAGCCAGACAGCTGAGGACAGTGTGGACAATTGCATTCATCAACACCATCGAGCCAGACATCTGAGGACAATTGCATTCATCAACACCATCGAGCCAGACAGCTGAGGACAGTGTGGACAATTGCATTCATCAACACCATCGAGCCAGACATCTGAGGACAATTGCATTCATCAACACCATCGAGCCAGACATCTGAGGACAATTGCATTCATCAACACCATCGAGCCAGACAGCTGAGGACAGTGTGGACAATTGCATTCATCAACACCATTGAGCCAGACATCTTAGGACAATTGCATTCATCAACACCATCGAGCCAGACATCTGAGGACAATTGCATTCATTAACACCATCGAGCCAGACAGCTGAGGACAGTGTGGACATTCGCATTCATCAACACCATCGAGCCAGACAGCTGAGGACAGTGTGGACAATCGCATTCACCAACACCATCAAGCCAGACATCTGAGGACAGTGTGGAACACCGAAGAAAAAGAAGGAGCAGAGTTGTTTCATAACTTTAGGGGGTATGTCCACCGAGGATGCTTGTTCACAGCGGTCATGGGCGTATCCCCAGTCACAGCTTCTGACTGGCTGCAACAAAGTGAACACACCTCTACCGGCTGCAGAGCAGCAGGCGCTTCTGACTGAAACAAAACAGGGGCTTTTGGCTCAAGCAAAACATGATGAAACTGTGCTGTGGTTGTGACCGTGGCAATGATTCTGGCGCATGCGCTGCATACAGCCATGCTGAAGAAGTTGTAGAGCTGTGACCTTGGCATGCTGCCTTGGGAGGTGGCCATACTAAAGACCCCTCCCCAAGGCACAAAGAAAGCACATAAAGTGTGGGGGGGGGGGTGGGCAGCTGACTGAGCTGAGGTGAACAAAATACTGCTTGTGAATTAGGATCAACTCAAACATACACATGAACGTTATGTGTGTTTCACAGGCATGATAATGACCAAAGCGCTGTTTTCCTGGAAAATTATGCCTGGAGTCCAGGGGGTATTGATGCAGAGTAAAACCAGTCGCACCTCTTTGAAATCTGCTCTGAACGGTTTCTGTGCATGTGCCAAATGTTTTGCCGTTTTCTTTTTCTTTTTTTCTTTTTTTAAAGCCGTGTGTGTGTTTCAGTGTGCAATCTGTGAACCTGTATGAGTGGTTCCTGATTTGTTTCTGAGTTTTTTGGGGGGATGGGTGGTCAAAATTAGTTTTTCTTGGAATTCCATGCTTTCATGGAAGCCCGCTATTGCCTGATTAACTTCAATAAATTGCTAAAGAGTTTGACCTCATTGTCTTTAACATGGAACCGCAGCAGGTTCCCATTCACACACAAGACAGAGTGACTGTGTCAATCGCTCACCAAAAATGGATGTTCAAATGCAAACAGCAATTCTTTAAATCAGAACATGATAATTACAACTGATCTAGTCAGGCTCGACACTTCCTCTTCAAAACACACACACGCACGAATTGTCATGACAATTTTTAAAGAATTTCAGTAACCATAAACAGAAACATGATCGCAACAACTGATCATTAAAGACAGTTTTAAGAACTTCAGTTAAAAGAAGAATAGGATCAAAATAACTGATCAAGCCAGTTTCAACACTTGGAAGTACCGTAAACAGGAAAATGACTGAAATAACTGATGAAGACCAGTGTGAGTGTGAATGAGAACAGGACAGACAAAAACGACAAAGTAAGCACTTGACCGGATTGCACTGTGGAGCATTCACCCGGGTATCCCCCAGGAACAATAATAAACATTTACTTCATAATTCAAAGAAAAACACACACACACACGAAAACAGCACCCAAAGACTGTGCAGACATCTCCAGCTGGAACCATGGATGGAAATTCGCAATCCAACCATAATCCAACACACTGACCTCAGTGGACCATTCTTAATGAACTAGGTCATGGTGGGCAGCAATGAGGGTCACAGGACAAAAAAGCCAGATAGGGTTCTGTACCGTCAGTTCAGTGTTGCTTTACGTCCACAGAGACCATCAGGCTTATCAGGGACTGGGAGCCCAGGACGGCCACCTCCACTTTCACACACCTCCTCAACTCTCTGTACTGACGTGGGGTCGTTCTTAACAAGGTCACGGGGAGTGACAACATCAAACACAAGGCTGCAAGGCCAGTTCTGCACAATGCAGCCTCTCTTTCAACATCTC
Organism: Alviniconcha strummeri; assembly: GCA_963584105.1. Taxonomy (NCBI): domain Eukaryota; kingdom Metazoa; phylum Mollusca; class Gastropoda; family Provannidae; genus Alviniconcha; species Alviniconcha strummeri. The sequence continues at coordinate 22,215,249 of OY757550.1, read as the reverse complement.
CGCCTGCTGCAACGTAGCTCATGAAAGAACAACCCCATCTCGATTCAGAATCCAGTCTCAGTTTTGATCTTCAGTGATGAAGTTCCTCATGATTACTCATCAGTTTGGCTAATGGCATTAAAGTTTTATGAACTGAAAGATCACAGCACAAATGATGCACACAAAAAAACACACACAAAAAAGCCTGACAATGACACTGATGTTGCCTCCAAGTCGAACATTTGCTCCGATTCCTTGGCTGCTGTCATGATGCCAAAACCAAACCAAACAAATAAACAACAACAAAAACAGAAAAATGCAGACACCAAGGTCCGTGAAAAAGCCAAAAGACTGCATGGACAGGATCACCAGTGACTGCTGCTCACTCCGTGAACACGCTTGTTTGTGTCCAGTGGTGTTACACCCTGGATGGACAGGGGATGAACATGAACAGAACACTGATAATCTATTTGTTCTCAGAAAAGAATCAAAACTAGAAGACTGTGCTGAAGTGCACCCTTTGGCCACTGTAGCAACCAGTTCCTCTGCAAGCAATGAAATCAACATTAAAACACTGACAGTGCTGAGACTGCTGGTTCGTAGGACTGAAATACACCCTAAATTCACGGTGAAATCACTTCCTGGTGAATAAGTGGATATTGTAGCAATTCCTTGAAGTTAAACTTGAACAGAACACTCTGTGGTGTAAGTAAAGCCCTTCACAGAGTCCGTTAACCATTTCCCTGCTCTGACGCCATTGTACGGTGTCTGCGGCAGAGTCATCTTCCCTGCATCTACAGGATGCCATCTTGAGGTGCTGCTGAATCTCAGCACTGCATGTGTTCTCATGTGCAGCAATTTTCTTTTCTTTTTTACTTTAATGATTCTGACTGCTGAGCACATCTGCAAGACAAGTCTCAGAAAGAAACAGTTTCAGCAGGGCAAGTTCTTTGGCAGGTAAAGGGTTAACACTGTAACATCATTTCTGTGCATCAGTCAGGCAACCAAGCTCATTTTGCTCTTTCAGAATTCTCTCTCTCATAGTCTCTTGTTGGGGAGGGGGGGTGGGGGAAATAGTTATCCGTTCCTGTTAGTTCTGAAAGATTTTGGTATCTGTGCACCCAGACATAAAGACGACATTCACGTCTGCCACACTCATCACATCTTCAGCTCATCACAGACAACAGAAGAGATTACTGACGGACTGAGGAAACTAACAAAACCTAACAAAGGAATAAACAAGCGTTGAAAAGTGCATTGCTATCTGAAGATTTTATCATTGTCAAGTCAGGATCTTCAAAGTGTTCAGAGTGCTGATGACTCTGCTGCGATGAGAACACGCTTGTTTGGCAGAACAACGCTTCCTCTCCTCGAATGCGTTCCACACTTCACTGCACAGCCGTTCCACCTCCGTGATTCACTCATCAGCTGAGCAGTCCTTTCAATACAAATCTGCAGGTGCAGCACTGGCAGGCGTGCATCCAGTCGCACCAAAACCCAGCCCCCGAGTCGAGTCTTCCAATCACTTTCTGACCAGTCGAACTCTTCAGTTACACTGACGCTCACTCATAAACAAGCACTCCTTCGTGGCGCGCAAGATGTTTCCACGGAAAATCATTTCCTGTGTTTTTTTCCGGTGCACTCTGGGAAACTTCCTGCAATTTTCAGTACAGTCTGGAATATCATCGTTTGCTATTTATACACCAGCCTGGAAAAAACTTTCCTTGCTTTGTCAGAAAGTATGAGCCATTTCAGTGTTTCAGGGCTGAGAGACGAAGTGAGAAAAACAAACTTCCACAACTGGCATGAGGTTTTGTAGCATGAAACAGGCATGAGGTTTTGTAGCATGAAATAGTCTGAAATCCCCTACAAATCATTTTTAACATACCACAACAGCGGATTTGAAGGCTTTGACACTCTCCAGTCTGCGTTCTCACATTAATTTGTCCAACAACAACAACAAAAAGAAACGGAAAAAAATGGGGGGTTCCAGCTCAGAAACTGACACCATACTTCCAAAGAGGGTTTCAGAGCTGAGAACTAAAGTCACTCACTTTCAGAAGAACACTTCACACTTCTACAACAGAACTTCATGTACACGCTTTCCCCCGAGCAATGTCATGTTATTTTGCACCAAACAGAAGCCAAGCTGAAAGCCAGCCGTTCGAATCCGGAGTCCCTGTCTATTCAAGCCACTGGCAACTTGGACTGCCCTCCGTGGACAAACAGGGAGCTGTTGTCATACCATGATCTCGTCATCATCCGCCCCTCCCCTGCGCGTCAAGTCCACGCAGTCTGATGCGGGTGCAGTCCTGGAGGGGGAGAGGGGGGCGGTCGCCGTGGCGCTGTGCTGCGTGATCAGTATGGAAGGGGGCGGCCCTGGCTCCACCTCGGGTATGGAGAAGTGTCGCTTGACGCCTGGCCGCCCCATCCGCCCGCTGTAGCGCAGAGGGGGGCGCCGCCTAGTGGGAGTGGGCACTCGCCCTTTGGTGACGTGACGAAGGAACGGCGGATTGGCTGCAACACACCCAAAGGTCAAGGTCAGTCTCAAGGGGGTGCCCTTGCTGAAGATCAAGGTCAGCCTCAAGGTGATGGGCTTACCAAAGGCCACAGTCAGTCCCAAAGGATACGTTTAGTCTCAAGGTGATGGGTTTACCAAAGGTCACATTCCCAAAGGATGTGTCTACCCAAAGGTCAAGGTCAGTCTCAAAGTGATGTTACCAAAGGTCAAGGTCAGTCTCAATGTGATGGGTTTACCAAAAGGTCAAGGCCTATTGTTGAGGTGAGGGACCCAACAGGCAGTGCCAGGTATGAGTTTGAAGCTCTAACAAACTGTTAAGCTTTTGCTGGGTGCTTGACTAGTCTGTCACATGATAAGTTGTTTGGCTGTCTAACTCTAAGTCTTTAGACCAGGTACCCAGGATGCCCAGAAAAGCATGCATGCACTGGCCATGTGACACTGTGGTAATCTGGCTGTACGGGTCTCAATCAGCGTACACTTGGCTCACACTGAGCAAAACCGCACACTGATATGGCACACAAATTTGAATGGAATCTGGTTGGCAACCTTTTTTCGTCTCATTTAATTAAAAAAAAAATTAAATTACACAATGTGGGGGGAAGGGGGGAGAAGAGAGGGGTTCCCATTTTACAACTTTGCTGGTCTATCTTATCTGAAAAAGAAAAAGAAAAAAAGAGCATTTTCCACAAAACAGACCTCAGACATCTACCAACTTTCTAAATCAAATTTCAGCTCTTTAACTTGACTGTATCATCAGTAACATAATTACCAAGATTCAGAACTGACATAAATCATAACTGTTCATTGCTACAGCATTGTGTTCAGCTGAGCTCTGTAAGTCTACGTACATCATCACTGAGCAACGTTAACCTCAGAAGAATTTTTTACAGATTTTCATGAGATATCTTTACCACATGACCCTAAAAATTGATACTAAATATCGAGATTCACCTTGACAAATTTACTATTATATATAACCATTAAAATTTCCACATCATTGAAGAAGCATGTACAGAAATGAAACTGCTTACTACAGTAAACAAGTAGCTCATACAGTTCATCATAGTACAGCACCTCCTGTCAAGTGAGTGCAGTTTAAAAACCTTCATGCTCATTCCAGTGGAAAGCTTCAGTCCCTCCCAGCTAGTGGGCAGGAACATAAAAGAGTCACAGAAAACATTCACGCCAGGTGGCATTCTCTTATCACTTGCAAAGCACAAAAGACAGCATCCATACAACTGAGAAATGAAGGCAGGACGTAATGACGTTGCTCAGCAACCATCAGCCCAATGTTTTAGCGCTGGACAATTCTTCAAGCATACTGTCCATATGCAATGGTGCCCCACGTTTCAACTGCATCTTTACACGGACACCATCCGCATATGAATGAACCCAGAAACTCAACTGTACATGTAGCTGAGGAGAAAATTGCAGGAAAGGGCGACATGCACAAAGTAAAATCCCAGGGAATAACAGAGGCAACCTTTCGTGTCACGAGGTGATAGGGTGCCAGGGAATCACATGCTGATGCCGACTTTGAAGAATGCAATTCCCAATGGCCATGCAGAGATATCACAGATTCAAAGATACCACAGAGCATATAATAAACACATTCTGTTCATTATTTATAGATCAAAGGTGGGATCGGACCGGACAATAGTGGAGTTTCATCGCTGACTGCAAGTACCCTTGAAAACAATAAAACTTTGTAGACGAGCTGAATTGACACAAGCAGTCGCGGCACATTAATTGGGAAACAAACAAACTGTCTTGTCTGAATGACTTCTTACCTTCTGATGTTCTGCTGGATAGCACAAGATACCCCACACCACATTCCCTCGACCCCTACACCTTTCTGTTGGTCGGCACAACACATTCCCTCGACCCCTACACCTTTCTGACTTTCTGTTGGTCAGCACAACACATTCCCTCAACCCTTACACCTTTCTGTTGGTCAGCACAACACATTCCCTCAACCCCTACACCTTTCTGACTTTCTGTTGGTCAGCACAACACATTCCCTCGACCCCTACACCTTTCTGACTTTCTGGTGGTCAGCACAACACATTCCCTCAACCCCTACACCTTTCTGGTGGTCAGCACAAAGACAGTATTGAAACGACATCCTACCTGCTGTACTTTTGTGGCTTTCTGTTGGCTAGCTGCACAACATCTCCAACATTACATTCTCAAACCCCTTTACTTTTATAATCTTCAGTCACTGAACAGACGACACATGACACGTGACAGTTAATTGACATGGCAGGTCTCTGGGCCCCTTCACTTGTTAGTGAAGGACACTGGCAGTGTCTTGTACCGTGCTGTCATCCCTCTGCGTCTCTCTTCTCGCCACTCCCTTCTTCCACTTCCATTCATTTATCCATTCTTCCATATTTCACCCAGTCATTCATGCAAATACTGATAACGCTTTGTCCATATTGCTGTATATCCATTCATTCATCCACTCTTCCATATTTCACCCAGTCATTCATGCAAATACTGATAACGCCTTGTCCATATTGCTGTATATCCATTCATTCATCCACTCTTCCATATTTCACCCAGTCATTCATGCAAATACTGATAATGCCTTGTCCATATTGCTGTATATCCATTCATTTATCCATTCTTCCATATTTCACCCAGTCATTCATGCAAATACTGATAACGCTTTGTCCATATTGCTGTATATCCATTCATTCATCCACTCTTTCATATTTCACTCAGTTATTCATGCAAATACTGATAACGCTTTGTCCATATTGCTGTATATCCATTCATTCATCCACTCTTCCATATTTCACTCAGTTATTCATGCAAATACTGACACTCTGTCCACACTGCTGTGTATGTGACTGTGGAGAACAACACATACACTTTCTGGATAAGACACAAACACTCCAAAAGTCAATTGTTCCAATAACACACAAACCTATCACGCAAAGTAAATTTTTCATACAGCACACAGATAAGGCACACACAAGGTAAATCATTCACACAACACACCCAAGGTAAATTATTCACACAACACACACAAGGTAAATCATTCACACAACACACAGATGTTGGGTGGAACTGGTAGCTTTACCATGATAATTTCACCCCACCCACTCCCACACTCACACAGAAGGGGGAAAACACAAACAAAAACAAAACAGCATTCTGAAAAACATAAAATTTCTTCTTCACAAGCATCTGGCTTAGGTTACTGTGTTAGAAGCTAGATGTTCTACAAACAAAAATGACCACCTAAATCTCAGTCCCATAACAAGGTCATGGCCAAAACAAATGAGGCAAAATTTAAAGGCCAATCACTCTCTTCATCTGTCATCTTACTACCTTCAGAGAAAGACTGAACCTTAAAGTTCTCTTCCATTCAAAAGTACACTATGTACAGTACATTTTGAATGTAGAAGCAAATTTAACCGAGCAACACATGTTGATGTGGTACTGGTCACTCATTTGAAAACATGAGACAGTAAAAAATGGGGTCAGCAGAACTCAAGCAGGACAATTTACAAAATGCACCAGGGAAAGTTTGGTTGGATTCTCAGGTGAAGTACAGCTACAATCAACTGCTGTGTTTCTTCACTTTACTGCCACAGCTGTACACCTGCCTAGGATACGGAACACATGTGTTGCTATTAGTTGCCTGCCTCTAGCTGTTGCTTACAATGGTGGAAATTTCAGTACAAGCAAAATGTTTTTGCGAGTGAGCTTTCAAAATTTGTCAGATTCCACGCCTTCTCAATTACCAGTTTACATGAAAACACTGAACACATTAACTACAGTGTTTGAAAAATGTTAAACGTTAAAACAGAGCAAACAACAAAAACACACGAGTGCAAATGAAGATCTTGTGGTCAAGGAAACTAAGTGTTGTGACTCATCACTCATGTTATGCAAAACGTCATTTTTAATCCTTTACCTACGTGGTCATTGCAAGTACTCCATGAGACTCAAGCACGTATCTGAGGAAAACGACAAGTTTGTTAAATACTCCAACGAAAAAGGACCTGGTCTGCCCCAAAAGAATTCACTGCTATGCTAATTACTCCACCTGGATACTTTCAGGACAGCAGTCTTCGCCAATCACGGAGGATTAAGTCTTAAAGAACTGGTGGCCATGTCTCATAAACGTGGAATCAAATGTCAGGTTGTACAGGCACTGGGTGTACAACCGTGCTTCAAGTACACTGACTGTTGTACACTATACACATCTGTGCTCAAAGGTTTACATGTGCAGGTATATTGTGGAGACTACAGTCATCTACATGTTACAGTCATCAGACTTCAACAGAAGTAGGCCTTTAACCCATTATAACTGTAAGACTACAGCTCAGTGTTTTACTGAAGTTAGTGACGTATGTAACTACAGGCATTCACACTGTTACACCAGTCACATTTCTCTGGATGTCAGCACTATTTTTCCACTTGCTCTTCAAAGTACATGCTACTAACTTACTTTTAAAAGTACATTCAGAGTTGTACGCTATTTAAATAACACAGTTTTCTCTTTCATAGTATTACAAATGTCAGTTAAGCTGCTTGGAAACTACAAGCATTACACTTCACAGCCATGACCACATATTAAGCACAACTTTTGCAACAGAGGACTCAGTGATTTTGCCCAGGAATCCAAACCAACTACCACAGTTTCACACTTCAGCGATTCCTTCAAGAATAAGGCAGTGAGCTGAAATGTGAAAATGCAGTAAAAGTTCGGTTTGGCTTCTAGGTGAGAAACAAAAAACACCTTCACTGAAAAACGAACAAACTTTAATCAAAAAGCGTTTCTTATGATTGTCACAGTTTGCACTTCTACACAAGCTGCGTGTTTAGCAACAACAAGGAAACAGTTTGGCCCTCTCTAAAATCTCTGCTTTCTATAGCAATCTACACTTTTAAACTTCCACCACAGATACAGTCTTGGCGCAACTTGCCTGTACAGCAACGCAAATAAAGAACCAGCTCACCTGTTCAGTAGACTAATCATCGACAACTACACAAAGAAAGCTTACATCTTTACTACATCAGGTTATCACTGGACAACTTACTGTCAGTTTGCCGGCTTTCAGTCTCTCGTCTTGAAGTCTGGCAGATTAGTGGTCAACGTTCAAAGGAATCCCCAGCACAGACACACCGCAGGGTGTGTGTGTGTGTGTGTGTGTGTGTGTGTGTGTGTGTGTGTGTGTGTGTGTGTGTGTGTGTGTGTGTGTGTGTGTGTGTGTGTGTGTGTGAGAGAGAGAGAGCGAGAGAGTGTATGTGTGCGTGTGTGCATATATGCATGTGTTTGTGTCTGTGTATGTGCAAGTGTGCATGTGTGTTTGTATGTGTGTGTGTGCATGTGTGCAGAGAAAGAGATAAAACCACAGTGTGTTTGAGCAAATGGATCTACACAGGCCTTTACCTTGATAATTAGCAATGGCTATGTTCTTTTAACTTTAGTATGTTGGTTTGGAAGTAAGCGACTGTACATAATCCTTGCGCTGAGCAAACAGCTGCTTGAGAACATAATCATCTGCATCTCTGTTTGTATGTGTGTGTTTTTCCACTACTTCTGTCCATTTTTTTTTTTTTTTAATTAAAAAAAATTCTATGACTCGTGTTTGTTCATCCATAGAGAGTGCATCTGAAAGAACTTGGTACTGCACTGCGATTGAAACACGACATTGCAGCCACAGACTTCAGATTGTGAGACAGACAACCAAAAGCAAAACAGCAGATTGGATAACTCAAAATGCGGCATCTAAGCTACGCATCTGTGCTAAAGTCAGTCTATCTTGTATACACATGTACGTCCACTCCCACCGACAGAGGGAAAGGTCCAAGAGGGGCTAAAAGGAGTAATAATATATGAAGGAATCTAAAAATAAACAGAAGTCAAGTATCAAAAGCACTGTAGAGAAAAGAGGAGGAGGAGCGGAAGAAATAATCAAATCAAACTTTGGAGGTGAGAAACGTTACCTGAAAATACGACGATAAGCTAAAAGTAAGGAAACAAAATGTAATGCGTCTTTTCCCTTCCCTCTATCTGAGAAAAACAAAGAAATCAACAGTGATAATAACATATGCTACAATTCAGACCTTGCCGTGATCTTTTCCAGCACCACTGGGCAGAACACGGTGGTGACAAGACGATCTCTTCACAATGAGAATTAACAAAAGCTACGGAAAGAACATATTCCCCCATTCTGTCATGGCTCAACAGAACACTGACCCAAGTCTTTTGCAAACCCATTCTGTCATGGCTCAACAGAACACTGACCCAAGTCTTTTGCAAACCCATTCTGTCATGGCTCAACAGAACACTGACCCAAGTTCGGTGCAAAACAATCAACTGTAAAAAGAGGATAAAAAGTTTGGATACCATTCAATTCAAGATGAAAACTGGAACTGACCCTCCTGATGCGACAAGCCCCCTTCTGAAACTTTTCCTGCTGCATTTCCAAATAAATGATTCCTGACCAACATCCCCCCTCTCTTCCTATCATTCTTTCTTAAATCTTTCCCTTCAAGAACACCCCCCCCCCAACCCCGCCCCCAACCAACATCCCCCCTTTCTTCCTGACATTCTTTCTGAAATCTTTCCCTTCAAGGACACCCCCACCCCGCCCCCAACCAACATCCCCCCTCTCTTCCTATCATTCTTTCTGAAATCTTTCCCCTCATGGACACCCCCCCCCCCCCACCCTGCCCCCAACCAACATCCCCCCTCTCTTCCTATCATTCTTTCTGAAATCTTTCCCTTCAAGGACCCCCCCCCCCCCCCACCCTGCCCCCAACCAACATCCCCCCTCTCTTCCTATCATTCTTTCTGAAATCTTTCCCTTCAAGGACACGCCCCCCCCCCCCCCCCCACCTTGCCCCCAACCAACATCCCCCCTCTCTTCCTATCATTCTTTCTTAAATCTTTCCCTTCAAGGACCCCCCCCCCCCACCCCACCAACACCCCCCTCTCTTCCTATCATCTTTCCCTTCAAGGACCCCCCCCCCCCCCCTCCCCATCCCCCCCCGACCAAAATCCATACCTCTCTTCATATCACTTTTTCTGAGTTTTCCCCTTCCTGGACTCCCCCTCCCCCCCAAAAAGGGGAAGATGGACAACATCAATTTCACTGTCCATCCATCTTCTCCATCCGTGTAGTCTGTGCCTGACAAAGACAGCTGTGCTGAAAGTCTTATACCTCTTGTTCCATGCTGTCTTCCATCGGTGACTAAATGTCCCCACTATGCTATCAAAACCTTTGTTTCCTACAGCCAGTTGTTCTGCACCGAAGTTCCGATCAGCTCCTTGCTGGGCTGATTCACGTTCACCAATAACCAGCATTCAAAGGAACGGAAAACACCAGTTTAGATAGGTTCAGACACCCGCTGAAACCCAAAACATTCAGAAGTAAAAAGACAGGGATGAAAAAGAAAAAGAAAAAAACAGCCCAAAATGACCCAACCTTGAAAGGTATCCAGTGACCAAATTACTAATCACAGAAACACAAACCACAACTTGCATGTGAGACTGAGCAGCTAGAAACATATTCTGTTTAACCTAATGGACCCTGTCACAAATGTTTCACAATTCACGCTACATGACTGTCATCTAATAGAAAAATCCAGCTAAAATTACACTAACAATGGATATCAGAATGCACAGGTAATGTTAGTACACTGTATCATGAACACTGTTCTACGCTCCATCATGCATCTCTATCAGCTACACATACACACAACAACAATAAAATTAGAGAAGAAAGAAAACCCTCCAACATGCAAACACATCATAGATTCTACAGTTATGGTCTGGACCCCTTTGGGGTTGGCATCATTTATCAAAGATGGATTGTACAGTTATGGTCTGGACCCCTTTGGGGTTGGCATCATTTATCAAAGATGGATTCTACAGTTACGGTCTGTGGGGTTGGCATCATTTATCAAAGATGGATTCTACAGTTATGGTCTGGACCCCTTTGGGGTTGGCATCATTCATCAAAGATGGATTGTACAGTTATGGTCTGTGCGGCAGCAGGGTTGGCATCATTCATCAAAGACCAAGCTGCTTTGTGAAGCTGGGACCAGCTGTGATGGGACGAGGGGAAGGAGGTGGGGGGGGGGGGGGGGGTCAGGAGCGGAGAAGACTGGCTCTGTGAGTCTGTCTTTGGCTGGGGGTGGGGGTGGGGGGCAGAACAGATGTTGTAAAATCACTATGAGTCACCAATGTTTTACCTGGGATATCAAAAGCAACGGCGTATTCTTCGTTGAGTTCATCCTGAACATCAGCGGGGTCAAACATGCTGTCCGTCTCATCCCCGGTCAGCATGTCTTCATCGGAGCTTGCCTGGCGCGTCTCTAGCATGGGCAGCTTGGAGGTCAGGTTTTTCCTGCATAAACCAATTCCAAGCTTAATACCAAGTGTATGTGTGGCCCGGAGTGCCATAAAAAGATCAAGGGAGCTTGCAGAGTATCACACAGGCAACAGATTACGTTTCTGCTAAAGGTTTCTAAAAGTATAATGAACCTGCTTCAAAGGAGTTCCACAGTGAAGTCTTTCATGTATGCATATATGTATGCACTCACACAAACACAGACACATGAACATACACCCTCCAACACACACACACACACATATATATATATAGATATACTTACACTCACACACACGATCACACTCACACATACACACAATCACATACATACTTGCACACACAGACTCACACACATATATACTACTCACACAGACGCATGCACATACATTCACACTCTCACAGATGCACACCCATACACACACTCATCGATTCTACTCCATACCTCTCTTTGTGTATGGATGCTATGTGTGCGGACAGCGCTCTGGCCTCTGCAGCCAACTGTGGATTCTGCGTCGTCTCTGCCTCCTCTTCCTCTTCCTGCACGGACTCCTGAGTTGGCAGCGGCGGGTGAAGGTCGGCCTTGACCTGGGGATGCAACAGCCACTCCGCTCAACCATGCAGCTCAGCAAAAGAAACAAGGTAGGCAGACGGACAGGTACGCAACAGCCAGTCTGCTCAGTAACAGAGCTCAGCAACAAACAGGTACACAAATGGACAGGTAAGCAACAGCCAGTCTGCTCAGTAACAGAACTCAGCAACAAACAGGTACACAAATGGACAGGTAAGCAACAGCCAGTCTGCTCAGTAACAGAGCTCAGCAACAAACAGGTACACAAATGGACAGGTAAGCAACAGCCAGTCTGCTCAGTAACAGAGCTCAGCAACAAACAGGTACACAAATGGACAGGTAAGCAACAGCCAGTCTGCTCAGTAACAGAACTCAGCAACAAACAGGTACACAAAATGGACAGGTAAGCAACAGCCAGTCTGCTCAGTAACAGAGCTCAGCAACAAACAGGTACACAAATGGACAGGTAAGCAACAGCCAGTCTGCTCAGTAACAGAGCTCAGCAACAAACAGGTACACAAATGGACAGGTAAGCAACAGCCAGTCTGCTCAGTAACAGAGCTCAGCAACAAACAGGTACACAAATGGACAGGTAAGCAACAGCCAGTCTGCTCAGTAACAGAGCTCAGCAACAAACAGGTACACAAATGGACAGGTAAGCAACAGCCAGTCTGCTCAGTAACAGAACTCAGCAACAAACAGGTACACAAAATGGACAGGTAAGCAACAGCCAGTCTGCTCAGTAACAGAGCTCAGCAACAAACAGGTACACAAATGGACAGGTAAGCAACAGCCAGTCTGCTCAGTAACAGAGCTCAGCAACAAACAGGTACACAAATGGACAGGTAAGCAACAGCCAGTCTGATCATGCAGCCATGGAGCTTAGCAACAAATGAGGTCAGCAAACTGACAGGTAAGCAACAGCAGTCTGCTCAACCATGCAGCTCTGCAACAAACAGGTGGGCAGACAGACAGGTAAGCAACAGCAGTCTGCTCAGTCAGGATGCTCAGCAACAACCAAGGTGTGCAGACAGACAGGTAAGCAACAGCAGTCTGCTCAGTCAGGATGCTCAGCAACAACCAAGGTGTGCAGACAGACAGGTAAGCAACAGCAGTCTGCTCAGTCAGGATGCTCAGCAACAACCAAGGTGTGCAGACAGACAGGTAAGCAACAGCAGTCTGCTCAGTCAGGATGCTCAGCAACAACCAAGGTGTGCAGACAGACAGGTAAGCAACAGCAGTCTGCTCTGTCAGGATGCTCAGCAACAACCAAGGTGTGCAGACAGGAGAGTAGACAGGCGATGACAACGAGTCTATAATAATACTACTATTTCTACATGCTTCATCTCTAATTAGAGTCTGAAGTGCCCCGGGTCAGGAAGCCCATTGAAGTCTGCCGCCAACAGACATTACCTGATGTGGCATCGCTGCTCTGCTACTTACAGTAAAGAACAGAAGAAGGTTTATCCTTCTGGAATCATAGCAAATGATATTCCCCAGATCTGTGTAAGTACATGTGAATGGACGCTTACCTGAAGGGGAAGGTTGGGAGGCTGGGGGACAAACCAGAGTACCTAGACATATCTGTGTGTGTGTGTGTGTGTGTGTGTGTGTGTGTGTGTGTGTGTGTGTGTGTGTGTGTGTGTGTGTGTGTGTGTGTGTGAGTGTGTTTAAATCACAGCAAATGACACTTCCCAAGTCCGTTAAAGTACCTGTGAATGGACTGTTACCTGCGGGGGGCAAAACAAATCAGAGTACCCAGACAAACCCTCAGTATCACTAATCAGAGCTGAAGACTGACAGCTTTTCAGGAGGGTCTACCCTGACAAAGGGGGTCACTGCCACATAAAAACAAGGCAGCGGTGATAAATATGGCGGTCAATGTCACTGTAGGAAGCACTGACCCGTGATCCCCTGAGGCTGGCGCGCACAAAGCTTAGGCGTTCCTCTGCCGTCTTCTCCGCAGACTCCAGCGTGCTGATGTCTTCCAGCTTGGACTTCACCGTGGCCAGCTCCTCTGACAGGATGATCTCTATGCAACTGAAATGAGATCATCATCTCTATCAACTAAAATGAGATCAGCATCTCTAGACAACTGAAATGAGATCACCATCTCTATCAACTAAAATGAGATCAACGTCTATACAACTGAAATGAGATCAATGTCTCTAGACAACTAAAATGAGATCAACATCTCAAGACAACTGAAATGAGATCAACACCTCTATACAACTGTAATGAGATCCTCATCTCTATCAACTGTAATGAGATCATCATCTCTATTAACTGTACTGAGATCAACATCTTTAGACAACTGAAATGAGAGCAACACCTCTATACAACTGAAATGAGATCAACGTCTCAGTTACAACTGAAATAAGATCATCTCTAGACAATTGAAATGAGACCATCTGAAAACATGAAATGAAGCCCAGAGCCATTTGTTTTCAAGAGTTAACAGACTGAACAAAGAAGGTCTGTTTGACTTTGTGTGTGTGTGTGTGTGGGGTGGGGTGGTGGGGTGGTGGGGTGGTGGTAGACTTGTGCCGTGCAGACGTTTGCTGTGCAGATGTGTGCTGTGCAGACGTGTACAGGTAGACTTGTGCTGTGTAGACATGTACGGGCAGACTTGTGCTGTGTAGATGTTTACTGTGCAGATGTGTGCTGTGTAGACAAGCAAAGTAGACTTGTGCTGTGTAGATGTTTGCTGTGCAGATGTGTGCTGTGTAGATGTTTGCTGTGCAGATGTGTGCTGTGTAGATGTTCGCTGTGCAGATGTGTGCTGTGTAGACAAGCAAAGTAGACTTGTGCTGTGTAGATGTTTGCTGTGCAGATGTGTGCTGTGTAGATGTTTGCTGTGCAGATGTGTGCTGTGTAGATGTTCGCTGTGCAGATGTGTGCTGTGTAGACAAGCAAAGTAGACTTGTGCTGTGTAGATGTTTGCTGTGCAGATGTGTGCTGTGTAGACAAGCAAAGTAGACTTGTGCTGTGTAGATGTTTGCTGTGCAGATGTGTGCTGTGTAGATGTTCGCTGTGCAGATGTGTGCTGTGTAGACAAGCAAAGTAGACTTGTGCTGTGTAGATGTTTGCTGTGCAGATGTGTGCTGTGTAGACAAGCAAAGTAGACTTGTGCTGTGTAGATGTTTGCTGTGCAGATGTGTGCTGTGTAGATGTTTGCTGTGCAGATGTGTGCTGTGTAGACAAGCAAAGTAGACTTGTGCTGTGTAGATGTTTGCTGTGCAGACGTGTGCTGTGTAGATGTTTGCTGTGCAGATGTGTGCTGTGTAGACATGTACAGGGAGACTTGTGCTGTGCAGACGTTTGCTGTGCAGACGTTTGCTGTGTAGACATGTACAGGCAGATGTGTGCTGTGTAGATGTTTGCTGTGCAGATGTGTGTGCTGTGTGAATGCGTGCTGTGCAGATGCATGCTGTGTGAACGTGTGCCATGCAGGTGCGTGCTGTGTAAATGCGTGCAGGTGTGTGCTGTGTAAATGCGTGTGTGCAGGTGCGTGCTGTGCCCACCTGGTCTGCTTGGGGACCTGGTTGAGGGATTCCTGGGCCTGGATCTTCTTGTTGCTGCGCAACAAACATGGCGCGAAGATGATGGCCAGCCCATTGACCGACATCTTGGTGCTGTCTTCGTGCATGGCCACCCTTCAACAGCACACACGCAGCGCTCGTCAGCATCAGAACGCAGTCAGCAACAAACAACAAGGCCAAGCAAACACTGACTCCCCATCCCCAATGCCCAGTCAACCACACATGGTCACATAGGTGAAAGTAAACACTAACTCTCCATCCCCAACACCCAGGCAACCACACATGGTCACATGAGGTGAAATTAAACACCGACTCTCCATCCCCAACACCCAGTCAACCATAAATGGTCACATGAGGTGAAATTAAATACTGTAAGAGGGTCGGCACAAGAGGGCTGCATTACACTGTCAGAGGGTCTGCACACGGGGGCTGCATTACACTATAAAAGAGTCTGCACACGGGGGCTCTGTTACGCTGTAAGAGGGTCTGCACACGGGGGCTGTGTTACACTGTAAGAGGGTCTGCACTGAGGGGCTGTGTTACGTTGTAAGAGGGTCTGCACACAGGGGATGTGTTACACTGTAAAAGGGTCTGCACACGGGGGATGTGTTACACTGTAAAAGGGTCTGCACACAGGGGCTGTGTTACACTGTAAAAGGGTGTGCACACAGGGGCTGTGTTATACTGTAAGAGGGTCTGCACTGAGGGGCTGTGTTACGCTGTAAGAGGGTCTGCACTGAGGGGCTGTGTTACGCTGTAAGAGGGTCTGCACACGGGGGCTGTGTTACGCTGTAAGAGGGTCTGCACTGAGGGGCTGTGTTACACTATAAGAGGGTCTGCACACGGGGGATGTGTTACGTTGTAAGAGGGTCTGCACTGAGGGGCTGTGTTACGCTGTAAGAGGGTCTGCACACAGGGGATGTGTTACACTGTAAAAGGGTCTGCACATGGGGGATGTGTTACACTGTAAAAGGGTCTGCACACAGGGGCTGTGTTACACTGTAAAAGGGTGTGCACACAGGGGCTGTGTTACACTGTAAGAGGGTCTGCACTGAGGGGCTATGTTACGCTGTAAGAGGGTCTGCACTGAGGGGCTGTGTTACACTATAAGAGGGTCTGCACACGGGGGATGTGTTACGCTGTAAGAGGATCTGCACTGGAAGCTGACTCTGGGAGAACAATCCCTTGCTGTGCTGGGGGACTGATTCTGCATCAGTATCGTGCCTGGGCTTTTCAGTCCAGTGCTCTACCAGCCGAGCTATCCAGTGACTCTTCTGTCTCCAGTCACCTGTCATACTCAGGGACACTGCATGTCTCCATTCATCTATCATATTCAGGGATGCTCTTTCTCCATTCGTCTGTCATACTCAGGGATGCTGTGTCTCCATTCATCTGTCATATTCTGGGACAATGCATGACTCCATTCATCTGTCATACTCAGGGATGCTGCATGTCTCCATTCCTCTGTCATACTCTGGGACAATGCTGCTAGACTATCTGAACAAGGAACATTTTGCACTTTAACTCTGTAACCTTCCTTTCCCCATTCAGGATTATTTCCCCACAGGCAATTGAAGTCACTCTCCCGGCAAAGCTGGCATTCCAAAAGACAAGCCAACTGCCACAGAGAAGCAATGATCTGCCTACTGAGATCCAAGGAGGAAGAAAAGGTGTACTCACTTTGCCAGGTGGAAGGTGAGTCTCTCAAAGAGGTCGTAGTTAGACTTGGGCAACTTCTCAATCACAGCGAACATGCACTGCACCTGTTCTTTAGGGTCTTTGATCTCTGCAACACATTGTGCAACAGTCAGTACATGCCTTTGTGTGACAGCTTTAACACATTGTGCAACAGTCAGTACATGCCTTTGTGTGACAGCTTTAACACATTGTGCAACAGTCAGTACATGCCTTTGTGTGACAGCTTTAACACATTGTGCAACAGTCAGTACATGCCTTTGTGTGACAGCTGTAACACATTGTGCAACAGTCAGTACATCTCTTTGTGTGACAGCTGTAACACATTGTGCAACAGTCAGTACATCTCTTTGTGAGACAGCTGTAACACATTGTGCAACAGTCAGTACATCTCTTTGTGTGACAGCTGTAACACATTGTGCAACAGTCAGTACATCTCTTTGTGTGACAGCTGTAACACATTGTGCAACAGTCAGTACATCTCTTTGTGAGACAGCTGTAACACATTGTGCAACAGTCAGTACATCTCTTTGTGAGACAGCTGTAACACATTGTGCAACAGTCAGTACATCTCTTTGTGAGACAGCTGTAACACATTGTGCAACAGTCAGTACATGTCTTTGTGTGACAGCTGTAACACATTGTGCAAGTCAGTACATCTCTTTGTGTGACAGCTGTAACACATTGTGCAAGTCAGTACATCTCTTTGTGAGACAGCTGTAACACATTGTGCAACAGTCAGTACATCTCTTTGTGAGACAGCTGTAACACATTGTGCAACAGTCAGTACATCTCTTTGTGTGACAGCTGTAACACATTGTGCAACAGTCAGTACATCTCTTTGTGTGACAGCTGTAACACATTGTGCAACAGTCAGTACATCTCTTTGTGTGACAGCTGTAACACATTGTGCAACAGTCAGTACATCTCTTTGTGTGACAGCTGTAACACATTGTGCAACAGTCAGTACATGCCTTTGTGAGACAGCTGCAACACACTGTGAGCAAGTTTACCAAGAATATATGTGACATTTCAAGATTCTAAAAACAAAACAAAAACATGACTGTGCTGTTGGGAAATTTACCTGAAGGCCTGATAAAAAAGAAGATGCTGCATCCCTTACCTGACCCGCGGAGGAAGTCGTCAAAGAGTTCAAAGGTCAGCAGGGGTTCTGGGAGCTCTCTGAAGAAAGACTTCATGACGGTGGTCAGCACGTGGACTGGGTAGTCATCCAGCACAACAGACGCAAAGTCTGCAAACCACCAACATCACAGTCAGAAAACACAACAGCAAAACTCAAAGTCTGCAAACCAGCAACATCACAGTCAGCCAACATGGCAGCCAAAGAACTGCTGCAAGACGTAAAGTCTGCAAACCAGCAACATCACAGTCAGCCAACATGGCAGCCAAAGAACTGCTGCAAGACGTAAAGTCTGCAAACCAGCAACATCACAGTCAGCCAACATGGCAGCCAAAGAACTGCTGCAAGACGTAAAGTCTGCAAACCAGCAACATCACAGTCAGCCAACATGGCAGCCAAAGAACTGCTGCAAGACGTAAAGTCTGCAAACCAGCAACATCACAGTCAGCCAACATGGCAGCCAAAGAACTGCTGCAAGAGGCAAAGTCTGCAAACCAGCAACATCACAGTCAGAAAACACAACAGCAAAACTCAAAGTCTGCAAACCAGCAACATCACAGTCAGAAACACAACAGCAAAACTCAAAGTCTGCAAACCAGCAACATCACAGTCAGAAAACACAACAGCAAAACTCAAAGTCTGCAAACCAGCAACATCACAGTCAGAAAACACAACAGCAAAACTCAAAGTCTGCAAACCAGCAACATCACAGTCAGAAACATAACAGCAAAACTCAAAGTCTGCAAACCAGCAACATCACAGTCAGAAAACACAACAGCAAAACTCAAAGTCTGCAAACCAGCAACATCACAGTCAGAAACATAACAGCAAAACTCAAAGTCTGCAAACCAGCAACATCACAGTCAGAAAACACAACAGCAAAACTCAAAGTCTGCAAACCAGCAACATCACAGTCAGAAACATAACAGCAAAACTAAAAGTCTGCAAACCAGCAACATCACAGTCAGAAAACACAACAGCAAAACTCAAAGTCTGCAAACCAGCAACATCACAGTCAGAAAACACAACAGCAAAACTCAAAGTCTGCAAACCAGCAACATCACAGTCAGAAACATAACAGCAAAACTCAAAGTCTGCAAACCAGCAACATCACAGTCAGAAACATAACAGCAAAACTCAAAGTCTGCAAACCAGCAACATCACAGTCAGAAAACACAACAGCAAAACTCAAAGTCTGCAAACCAGCAACATCACAGTCAGAAACATAACAGCAAAACTAAAAGTCTGCAAACCAGCAACATCACAGTCAGAAAACACAACAGCAAAACTCAAAGTCTGCAAACCAGCAACATCACAGTCAGAAAACACAACAGCAAAACTCAAAGTCTGCAAACCAGCAACATCACAGTCAGAAACATAACAGCAAAACTAAAAGTCTGCAAACCAGCAACATCACAGTCAGAAAACACAACAGCAAAACAAAAAGTCTGCAAACCAACAATGTCACAGTCACCACCCTGTCCACCAGGGGTTAAAAGAGAAGAGACACTGGCCAGTACCCTGTCCACCAGGGGTTAAAAGAGAAAAGAGACTGGCCAGTGCATCAACCCACCCGCTTCAATGAGCGGGCAGCAACTAACCCGCTTCAATGAGCGCGCGGAGTTCCCTGGCTTTGGGCGCAGCGCCACACTTGCGGTACAGCCCCTCGGTGAAGAGGCCGTGCATCTCGATGGCGTTGATCAGCCGCTCCACCACCAGGGGGATCTTCTCCCCGTCCTTCAGCAGAGACTCCAGTGGGGCACCAAACACCTTGGCGTTAGACGGGTTCTGCCAGAGAGAAGGAAAACATCTTGTTGTCACAACACTGACACTGCATAACCTGGACAGGGAGTCTGATGCAAAAATTCCCATACCCAATAGATTTTTCTGCTGTTGGTTCTTTTTTTTTGGTGGTTCTTTTTATTCTTTTCTTTCTCCATTTCAGCCCTGATTTCATGCAATCCGTGGAAGACATAGCATTCCCATTGTTGTCACTTTTCAAGTCTGTTAACAATCAGTGTCTATCTCTCTGCTGTTGTCACTTTCCAAGTCTGTTAACAATCAGTGTCTATCTCTCTGCTGTTGTCACTTTCCAAGTCTGTTAACAATCAGTGTCTATCTCTCTGCTGTTGTCACTTTCCAAGTCTGTTAACAATCAGTGTCTATCTCTCTGCTGTTGTCACTTTCCAAGTCTGTTAACAATCAGTGTCTAACTCTCTGCTGTTGTCACTTTCCAAGTCTGTTAACAATCAGTGTCTAACTCTCTGCTGTTGTCACTTTCCAAGTCTGTTAACAATCAGTGTCTAACTCTCTGCTGTTGTCACTTTCCAAGTCTGTTAACAATCAGTGTCTAACTCTCTGCTGTTGTCACTTTCCAAGTCCATTAACTGTCTGTATCTAACTATCCGTTGCTGTCACTTTCCAAGTGTGTTAAAAAAACAGTATCTAACTATCCATTACTGTTAACATCAAAGTCCATCAGTTCTGGAGGAGTTGATTTAAATGTTCAGACCTGGCTCATCTTTACATTTTCTTGTGCAGCTCTGTCTGGCTGCACCTTAGCTTTTAAAATAAACCATGGTTTTCCCGCCACATTGTAACTATATTATTTAACCTCAGTGCGACAACTTCAGAATGTATGTATTCGGCCTCCGTCTTTCTGCATGTCTCTGTCTCTAATAATCAATGTTTCTGTGTCTGTCTGTGCCCCCCTGCGTACCATCCTCTGTGTTTCCCTCACTCACCTGGTTTGCGCTGGCACCCCGACACGCTGATATAGATTTCAGTGAACACTTCTTGTGGCATGTGTACTTGCACACTGCAAGCACAGAGAAAAACTCAGCCAGTGAAATGCTGTTCAAACAAACACGTCATTCCACAGACCTGAAACTTCAGAAAGTCATGTGTAAAACCCAAAACTATGGAGGGGTGTGTGTGGGAGGGGGTGGGGTGGGGGGCATGAGGTCACAGACAGGTGGGCCACACAACAGAAGCAGTTACAGTGGACATGTGAAAGACAACAGCCTTACAAGAACCACTAATTGGAAAGGGTGGGTGGGTAGGGGGTGGGCAATGACGACAGTAAGGAATAGGAGAAAGTATGAGTGATGTATGTGTATGTGTGTGTGTGTGTGTGAGAGAGAGAGAGAGAGAGAGAGAGAGAGAGAGAGAGAGAGAGAGAGAGAGAGAGAGAGAAAGAGAGAAAGAGAGAGAGAGAAAGACAGAGCCCGAGAAAGACAGAGACCGACAGAAACTCAGAAAGACAGAATCAGGCAGACAGAGAGAGGCACATACATACAGGTGTGCACTCACTTACTCACTCACATACACACACTCTCTCTCACACACACACACACACACACACACACACACACACACACACACACACACACACACACACACACACACACACACACACTCACACTCTCTATCTCTCACACGCAAGCACATACACACACACACACATGCAAGCAGGCATGCATGCACACACACACACATGCACACACACACACACACATGCAAGCAGGCATGCATGCACACACACACACATGCACACACACACACACACACACACACACACACACACACACACACACACACAGCAGTTTCTCACCTTGACACACCTGCCCCTTGTCCATGATCCAGATGAGGGAGGAGCAGTACTCGCAGAAGGTGGGGATGCTGAACTGCACCTGTAGGAACTTGTGACCCAGGTGTTCCTGCACACAGCCCCACAAACAAACCTCAGTCTTTACCACTGCATGTATACACACAGAGACACAGAGTCAAACAGCTTCCACAGGATGCCCTCAGCCTCCAGGCTGTTTCAGCCTGAACTGAATCAAGCACCTTTTGTTCTGAACTGAATCAGGCACTGTTAGCTCTGAACTGAATCAGGCACCTTTTGTTCTGAACTGACTCAGGCACCTTTTGTTCTGAACTGAATCTGACACCGTTAGTTCTGAACTGAATCAGGCAACTTTTGTTCTGAACTGACTCAGGCACCTTTTGTTCTGAACTGACTCAGGCACCTTTTGTTCTGAACTGAATCAGGCACTTTTTGTTTTGAACTGAATAAGGCACCATTTATTCTGAACTGACTCAGGCACCTTTTGTTCTGAACTGAATCAGGCACCATTAGTTCTGAACTGAAGCAGGCACCTTTTGTTCTGAACTGACTCAGGCACCTTTTGTTCTGAAATGAATCAGACACCGTTAGTTCTGAACTGAACTGGGCACCATTAGTTCTGAACTGAACCAGGCACCTTTTGTTCTGAACTGAATCAGGCACCATTAGTTCTGAACTGAATCAGACATCTTTTGTTCTGAACCGAATCAGGCACCATTAGTCTAAACTGAATCAGGCACTGTTAGTCTGAACTGAATCAGGCACCTTTTGTTCTGAACTGAATCAGGCACCATTAGTCTGAACAGCATCAGACACCGTTAGTCTGAACTGAATCAGGCACTGTTAGTCTGAACTGAATCAGACACCATTGGTCTGACCAGTATCAGACACCTGTTGTTTAAGTGTTGGTCAAACCTTTACAAGGGGACAGCAATGAAGATGCAAGCCAACTTGGAAATGTAATAAATGCGCACACATGTTCATCTGCAGGCTTCATTTGACTGTTCTATCAATATTTCCACAAAATAAGCACTTTTCTGTTTTAAATCCAAGATCCTCATAATCTTCCTCATCACCACCACTGCCCTCCTCATGATCTTCCTCATCACCACCACCACCCTCCTCATGATCTTCCTCATCACCACCATCCTCATGATCTTCCTCATCATCACCACCACCATCCTCATGATCTTCCTCATCACCACCCTCCTCGTGATCTTCCTCATCACCACCATCACCATCCTCATGATCTTCCTCATCACCACCATCACCATCCTCATGATCTTCCTCATCATCACCACCACCATCCTCATGATCTTCCTCATCACCACCCTCCTCATGATCTTCCTCATGACCACCATCACCCTCCTCATGATCTTCCTCATGACCACCATCACCATCCTCATGATCTTCCTCATCACCACCACCACCATCCTCATGATCTTCCTCATCACCACCCTCCTCATGATCTTCCTCATGACCACCATCACCATCCTCATGATCTTCCTCACCACCACCATCACCATCCTCATAATCTTCATCATCATCAGAGCTGATTCATGTCCTTCCTCTGCTTGTCCCTCTTCAAGGGCTTGTCAGGCTTGTGCTCCTCTTCCCCACCACCACTATTATCATCACCATCCTCCTCCTCCTCCTCCTCAAGGTCATCATCATCAGAGGTGACTCACCACCATGTCCTTCTTCTGCTTGTCCCTCTTCATGGGCTTGTCAGGCTTGCGTTCCTCCTTCTTCTCCCGGCTCCGCTGCCCCGAGTGCTGTTTCATGAACTCGTCCAGGAAGCCACGGAAGGCGTTGAGCGCCATCACCAGCGGGGCCTCTGTCTGCTCCTTCCGCATCTCCGCCATCAGCACTTGCTTGAACTTCTCAAACAGGTCCCGGTACTTCACAGCCACCTCATCATGCTGGACACACAACAGTGGACAGGTCAGCATGTCAGGTTCAAGGGCACATCAGTTAGGTTCAAGGGTGAGTCAATAAGGTCCAAGGGCATGTCAGTCAGGTTCAAGGGTGAGTCAGGAAGGTCCAAGGGCATGTCAGTCAGGTTCAAGGGTGAAACAGAAAGGTCCAAGGGCATGTCAATAAGGTTCAAGGGTGAAACAGTATGGTCCAAGGGCATGTCAGTCAGGTTCAAGGGTGAAACAGTAAAGTTCAAGGACATGTCAGTCAGGTTCAAGGGTGAAACAATAAAGTTCAAGGACATGTCAGTCAGGTTCAAGGGTGAAACAATAAAGTTCAAGGACATGTAAGTCAGGTTCAAGGGTGAAACAGTAAAGTTCAAGGACATGTCAGTAAGGTTCAAAGGTGTGTCAGTATGGTTTCAGGGCATGTCAGTAGGGTTGATGGCTCTGCAAAGTTAAAGGGTATACACACACAGAAAAAGAAAAGTTGAAAATGTATGAACAAGGTTGATATTGCACAAATTAAGAAAGAATTACTTTTTCAAGCTTAAAGTAAAGCTGCCTTTTTTCCTTTTTTTATATTTTTTTAAATGACATTCTGATAGAATGACTCCTTGTTGGATGAATAAAGTGTTATTCAACTGAATTTGTGACAAATGCTAAAGGATGCAAAAACACATAACTGTGTATACTCACTTGCTGTCCCTCTCTCTCACACACACAACACACTAAAAATAATACAATCTGGCGAATACCAAAGCCCAGTTTGCAAACCCTGCTGATTAAGAGAAAAGGGCAGTGGTCTCCTCAGGAGATCCATCTCTCTGCGACACCATGCAGCAAAAGGGCAAGCACCTGGACCACCGCACCCACCTGCATCTCCACGCCGATCACCGTCTTCATCTCCCTCCC
This sequence comes from Alviniconcha strummeri, assembly GCA_963584105.1. Classification (NCBI taxonomy): domain Eukaryota; kingdom Metazoa; phylum Mollusca; class Gastropoda; family Provannidae; genus Alviniconcha; species Alviniconcha strummeri. The sequence continues at coordinate 22,190,984 of OY757550.1, read as the reverse complement.
AAACTCGTCCAGGGCACCCTTGAAAATCTTGTCAAATATCGTGTCCCGTCGTTTGCTTCCCTTGAACAGTTCCCGACACTGCAACAATGCACGAACCTCAGTGAGACTCTAGAGATCTGACTTTAGAAACTGCATAACGAAAGGTGCATGTGCATCCAGGTGTGCATGAATGCATTTGTGACTGCAAGCACTTGAGAGGGAGAGGGAGACAAAGACACAGAGAGGGAAAGAGAGAGAGGGAGGGAGGGAGAGAGAGAGAGAGAGAGAGAGAGAGAGAGAGAGAGAGAGAGAGAGAGAGAGAGACAGACAGACAGACAGACAGACAGACAGACAGACTGGCAGACAGAGACAGAGAAGACAGAGAGGCAAAGAGAGTTAGGAAATGGATAGTAACGCCCTTCTGGTACCATGTAGGGTCAGACATCACAAAACAGAAACAGACAGAAAGGAGACAAGAGAGAGAGTTGGTGGGGGGGGGGGGGGGGGGGGGGAAGAGACAGATCATGTCTAAATCTGCCTGCTTGTATGTGCCTGTGCACCGCCCACCCCCACCCCTCCATGTGCATGAAATGTCGGTAGGTGTTTTTGATTAAACAAGGATTGTCACTGCACACAGGGGATGAACACACTAGGGTCATATGCTGCTGGTTTTTGCTTTTTCCAAATGCACACAGACACGATGCTTATGATAACAGTAACCACACACACTAAACTGAGTGTTCAAATCAGTAAACATAACTACTTCTAAATGCTCTCACCTTCTGTGATATGAACTCATCCAGTAAATGCAAATCCTGGATGTCGGTGATCATCATGTCATCCGAGTACTGCCACTCCGAGGTGCCATAGAAATTGACGTTGCTCCGCGACTGGGTGGTCTGAAGCTGTTGATTGTTGTTTTGCGATCGATTCCCGCGCGGTTTCTTTTTCCGCTTGGCTCGAGGTACATGGGCGATGTGGGTCATTTGTTTTCCGCCATCCTCCACTCGCATCACACCTGTGCTGGAGTTGTCTTTCCCTGGCTGGGCGGCTTGGGGCAGGGGCAGGGTGGGAGTGGTGGCAGATGGAAGGACGAAGATACCCACTGTGCAAGACATGGAGAAAGCTAGAAACGGAAGTCAGACATGGCAGACGGAAGGACGAAGACACCCACTGCACATGAGGGGGAACAGGTGACCAACAGGAGTCACTGACGGTCGCACAAGTTACCATTACCCTGCTTTACTGTTAGTGTTTGGACTGCCACTAAGATTGCTGTGGTCACTGTCACTAGCTTGACTATCTCACTAAGACTGCTGTGGTCACTGTCACCAGCTTGGCTATCTCACTAAGACTGCTGTGGTCACTGTCACCAGCTTGGCTATCTCACTAAGATTGCTGTGGTCACTGTCACCAGCTTGGCTATCTCACTAAGATTGCTGTGGTCACTGTCACCAGCTTGGCTATCTCACTAAGATTGCTGTGGTCACTGTCACCAGCTTGGCTATCTCACTAAGATTGCTGTAGTCACTGTCACCAGCTTGGCTATCTCACTAAGATTGCTGTGGTCACTGTCACCAGCTTGGCTATCTCACTAAGATTGATGTGGTCACTGTCACCAGCTTGGCTATCTCACTAAGATTGCTGTGGTCACTGTCACTAGCATCACTATTTCGCTAAGATTGCTGTGGTCATTGTCACTAGCATCACTATTTCACTAGGATTGCTGTAGTCACTGTCACTAGCATCACTATTTCACTATGACTGCTGTGGTTGCTGTCACTAGCTTCAGACTGCAGTCCATTCTTGTCTTTTCCATTGAATCAAATCTCATCCCACAACATCCACTCCCCTCTCGTGTGTGTGTGTGTGTGTGTGTGTGTGTGTGTGTGTGTGTGTGTGTGTGTGTGTGTGTGTGTGTGTGTGTGTGTGTGTGTGTCTGTGTGTGTGTGTGTGTGTGTGTGTGTGTGTGTGTGTGTGCATGCATGCATACATGCGTGCGTGTACATGTGTGTGTGTGTGTGTGTGTGTGTGTGTGTGTGTGTGTGCATGCATGCGTATGTGTGCACGTGTGTGCATGTGCATGCGTACATGTGAGCATGCATGTGTGTGTGTGTGTGTGTGTGTGTGTGTGTGTGTGTGTGTGTGTGTGTGTGTGTGTGTGTGTGTGTGTGCATGCATGCGTGTGTGTGCATGTGTGCACGTGTGTGCATGTGCATGCGTACATGTGAGCATGCATGCGTGTGTGTGTGTGTGTGCACGCATGTGCACATACATGTATGTATGTGTGGAGGGATGTAGTCAGATGAGGACAGAAGAACAACCTGGACTGCAACTTACATTCTGTGACCTTTCTGGAAGGGGAGGTAACACTGGATGCTTGCTGACTGTCCTCCCCTTCCTCATCACTGTCCGTTGCGTCTTTCTTCCGCCGTGCACCTACAGACATCAGCAGCAAAATGTTCACAACACAGCAAACACAGATGAAGTAAAACAGGAGACAAAAGTCAAAATAATATTCAGTGAACAGACATACACATGTAAAAAAAAAAAGGGGGGGGGGGGGGAATAAGCTGAAATGGGTGAATTATATTGGAAATAAGCAGAAATGGGTAAATTACGTAAGATTATGAGTGAATGGATTTGGGGTAAATATGGTACATATCATCTTAATCTTAAACCTAAAAGATAACCCCCCCCCCCCCCCCCCTCCAACTTCAATTCCTTCTCCGTTAAAGGAAACCATTAACAATAACAGACAAGAGACAAACTTGTTTACTCAAGAGTTCAGTACAACACTGTTAGTGTAACATGTCTAGCAACCCAATCACAGTAAGTAACCTGTTGTTTGTTAAGCACCGTCAATCCAGCTACAGTTCCAAGGCAAAATGTGCAATCCAAGCATAGTCAAATCATAAGTGTAGTATCACACACACACACACACACACACACACACACACACACACACACACACACACACACACACACAAAAATAATAATCCTAATACCTTTTTAAATTTAATTATTATGCACATGAACATATGCATACACCAAACATACACATGGATACAAAATTAATATGAACAGGCTAAACTGGTTAGTTAGCCTTATAGATTAGGGTTAAAGAATTAAAAACAAACAAAAAACTTCATTTAAAAGAACACAGTAATCGAACAAAACAAAAATACAGAAAGACAAACAACATTAACAAAAATCACCAACATGATTAAACATTTAGCATGCCAAAGCAAACACTTGTATACACATACAGAGACACACATGTACACACACACACACACACACACACACACACACACACACACACACACACACACACACACACACTCACACACACACACACACACACACACACACACACACACACACATGTACACACACACACATGCTGTATTCAACGATCACAATCTAACCATCAGTACATTTTCTAATCTCTTGAATAAAAAACAGCATTGCAAAACAGCTTCAACACAGGTTAGCACTGATCTTATTTAAAAATAAATTTAAAAAAACAGCCATCAAGCTAACAACAAACAACAACAAAACTATGACTGTTCTCTGACATACTCATTGATGCACCAGTTCCTGTTTTCCGTGACTGTACACACTGTCCAACATAACCTAATAACAGAGTGTTTACTGAGCAACAGACAGCCGCAAAAGGTTATGAATCACTGCCAACAATAACTACGAAGCTGACTATCGACTTTGGATGTTTGTTTACAATTTACAATTATGTGGCAATTAGTGTGTTGGTAACTACCAACACTAACAATTTTAGTCACTAGGAACTGCTGCAGGTTAATTTGGAACAATAAAAAGCGTGGATTAAACACACAACAATGCAAGGCAGGCAGACTAATTGAAATGTACAACATAAAGCATGGATTAAACACCTCCAAATGCTACATAAAAATGATATGTACCTTTTTACTAGGATCCTCGAGCACCCCACGCCCCCATCCCCTGCACCCCTTTTTTTTATTTTTATTCCAAGGGCCACCAACCCCCAGTTTTTCTCTCCTGTGCCTGAACCATAAGGAAAACAGGCAGGCTATACATTGGTCCTGAAAGTCCAAGGAACCAGCCTTCTCAGGAACCACAGTAGTGGTAGTAGGGTTTTTCAAAGTCAAGTCAACCAGTGCAGTTATACTAGGCAGATCCCAGAAACCTTTTCTGTACCATCAGCAGTGTTTTACACTGAAGTCATCTTTTTGTTCTTATTGTCACCACACTGTGCACAGCAAGCGACTGCTGGTGACAAAATGTGAATTAAAAACCACCCCAGAGCTCCAGGGCTCACCATAAGATGGAACAAAACAAAGAACAAGTACAAAATACACACAGACTCCCCCCACCCCCCATCCCATCTCCCTGGAAGATTAAGAGAGAAATCCCAAGACAGACCTAGGGTAAAGACTATAGCCATCAAACTGACTTCTGTCTTGTCTTTATGGGAGTCTTAAGTAAGCCCATTTTACTCCTTACCAATTATCATGATTAATCACAGACAGACAGACAGACAGACAGACAGACAGACAGAAAGACACAGAGGAGGGATGGTGGGGGGGGGGGGGGGGGGAGTGAGAGATGGAAACAGCCGAGAGAGAGAGAGAGAGAGAGAGAGAGAGAGAGAGAGAGAGAGAGAGACAGAGACAGAGACAGAGACAGAGAGACAGAGAGTCAGAGAGGAGAGTGAAGTAAGTGAGAAAGATAATGAAACGGAATACAAGTCATACACAAGTCAGGCTGTAGCAGCTCTGAGTCTGCCAAAGTTGGACACATCACCAGAACAAAATGCACCACATCCTGCAGTCCATACAGGTGGGAAAAACAAACAAACAAACCACAGCAACAACAACAACAACAACAAAGGGGGAAGGGGAAAAAACAAAAACAAAACAACCCAAAACAAAGATCACACAGTGACAGCAGAAGGACAGAGCGGTACACTGTCAAAGACTTCAGTGCCAGAGAGAATACGACAAAGGTACACAGGATGCTGCTAGCTGCAGAGAGGGAGTTAAGGTGAGTGCACACAACAGTGCCAAATCATGCCACGTCATGCCATGCCAGTCATCCAGCAAACTCACGAGCATCATGTGCGCCCAGGGAGCGAGTGTGAATGTGCATGTCTGGCAAGTGAAGCCCTGTATCAGCAATACCAGAAGGGCACTTTAATCACGGCTGACAAGTCATACCACAAGGCAATACAAGGGACAGACATTAGTCACCACTGCGGAATGATCCTCCAAGGGGCTACAAGGGACAGACATTAGTCACCACTGCGGAATGATCCTACAAGGGGCTACAAGGGACAGACTTTAGTCACCACTGCGGAATCATCCTACAAGGGACAGACATTAGTCACCACTGCGGAATGATCCTATAAGGGGCTACAAGGGACAGACTTTAGTCACCACTGTGGAATGATCCTCCAAGGGGCTACAAGGGACAGACTTTAGTCACCACTGTGGAATGATCCTCCAAGGGGCTACAAGGGACAGACTTTAGTCACCACTGTGGAATCATCCTACAAGGGAATACAAGGGACAGACTTTAGTCACCACTGCGGAATCATCCTACAAGGGAATACAAGGGACAGACTTTAGTCACCACTGTGGAATCATCCTACAAGGGACTACCAGGGACAGACTATGATCACTAGTGAGGAGTTATACTACATGGGACAGACTTTAATCACCACTGAGGAGTTACATACTACAAGGGACATACTATTTACAATCACCACAGAGGATCATACTACAAGGGTTGACAGACTATTTATAATCACCACTGCGGATCATACTGCAAGGGACAGACTATTTATAATCACCAGTAAGGAGTTACACTACAAGGGGCAGACTTTAATCACCACTGAGGAGTTACACTACAAGGGGCAGACTTGAATCACCACTGAGGAGTTACACTACATGGGGCAGACTTGAATCACCACTGAGGAGTTACACTCCAAGGGGCAGACTTTAATCACCATTGAGGAGTTACACTATAAGGGGCAGACTTTAATCACCACTGAGGAGTTACACTCCAAGGGGCAGACTTTAATCACCATAGAGGAGTTACACTACAAGGGGCAGACTTCAATCACCACCGAGGAGTTACACTACAAGGGGCAGACTTTAATCACCACTGAGGAGTTACACTACATGGGGCAGACTTGAATCACCACTGAGGAGTTACACTACAAGGGGCAGACCTCAATTACCACAATGGAGTCCTACAAGAGACATGTGCAGAAAGACAAGCTGTGGGAGTGCCACATGCAGCATGGCCATCTCAGCCATGTTGTCTCCATGCATGACTCTGACCGTGCACTTGGACCCTGTATCACCTTCCTGTCACCTCTTTTTAACTTCCGTTCCCCCCCCTTCACTATCAAACTAGGAGCATTATAACTGTGTGTTCATTGGTTTTGTTTTTTTGTTAAAGTGCGACAGCAATGTTGTTAAATTTCAACAAAAATGAAAAGTACGTATCACTCAGTTTCAGATGTATTAATGGTGTGCATTTACCACTGTACAGCACAAAGTGATGCAGGAAGATCCATAGACAGTGTACGTGTCCATTGATGAAACTGCTGTAATTAAGATCTCCCTAATGCTGAATACTTCTCAGAACATGAAAAGCTCTGGGGTAAAAAAAAACGTCTTTTTTTAAAAACTACATACTGAAATACCATAAAACTAAAAACAAATTAAAAATATAAACCTCAGGCAGTTTACAAGTATGGATACCTATATATATAAACCATCAGTAAAAGGATTACACAGAAACAATGAAAAAGAGACAGGAACCCAAAAGATTTCAGATCACTGGATCAGAAACAGCATTCTCATGGGCAGCATTTTAGGAAGCGCATAAGGACAAGGCAAAACCCTTTCAAACTGCAGGATTTATGATAGCGCACGATTTTCAGTCACTTTTTTTTTCTCCATAGAAAGCTGCAAGATTTAGGACAGTGCACGATTCTCAGCCATTTTTGCTTTCACAAAAAACTGGAGCAGTCGGCTAGGTGCACTTTATACAGACAGCCAAAGTCAGTCGATGCAAGTCGCACTCCAAATTCATGTACACAGTGTGATGGTAAGATGAACAACGGCACCACACAACCTCGGCTACTCACTCCAGTCTCGGAAAAATTTGAACGAACTTCTGGTGCGCTGGAGTAAATGGTGGGTAGGACTGCAACTGCGTGCCTCCTTAAACTCTATCCGCAAACACAGCAAAGTGAGATGAGTTACCATGGGGACTCACAGAATCAAACATCTAGAGGATTTACAGTCTATCCACAAACAAAGTGAGATGAGTTACCATGGGGACTCACAGAATCAAACCTCTAGAGGATTTACAGTCTATCCACAAACAAAGTGAGATGAGTTACCATGGGGACTCACAGAATCAAACCTCTAGAGGATTTACAGTCTATCCACAAACAAAGTGAGATCAGTTACCATGGGGACTCACAGAATCAAACCTCTAGAGGATTTACAGTCTATCCACAAACAAAGTGAGATCAGTTACCATGGGGACTCACAGAATCAAACCTCTAGAGGATTTACAGTCTATCCACAAACAAAGTGAGATCAGTTACCATGGGGACTCACAGAATCAAACCTGTAGAGGATCTAACATCTAGGCACAACTGAGCAAAGTGGGACATCAGTAACCGTGTGGACTAACAGAATCAGATGGGATTTACAATCTAGGAACAACACCTGAGCAAACTGAGAGATCAGTTGCCATGGGCACTAACAGAATTAAACTGTGGAGGATTTAATGTCTAGGGACAACAATGGAGCAAACTGAGAGATCAGTTGCCATGGGCACTAACAGAATTAAACTGTGGAGGATTTAATGTCTAGGGACAACAACGGAGCAAACTGAGAGATCAGTTGCCATGGGCACTAACACAATTAAACTGTGGAGGATTTAATGTCTAGGGACAACAACGGAGCAAACTGAGAGATCAGTTGCCATGGGCACTAACAGAATTAAACTGTAGAGGATTTAGTCTAGGGACAAGCACTGGGGCATAACAGCTCTGGCAAGGAAGTGATGTGGTTCTGTGGTGACATCAGAAAAAAAGTGCAAGTAAACCTCAAATTCCTGAACTTTTGCATTAAATAAAAAAATTAAAAAAATTAAGGCCATGCTGTGATTGAGTGAAAGACCACTGAGGAATGATCCCTGTGAAATGAACTGACAAACAGAACACATCCAACTAGCCACTAGCATGTGCTCCACGTGTTCACAAATGACAATAACATCACAGTCACCCTGCATGCTAAGTATCAAAACCTCGTAAGTCATCATCTGAGGTGAAACACATCAGGGGCAAAGCATACAACTTGCCTATTTTTAACAAAAGAATCAGCAGTTATTGATGTCATTTTCACAAAACAAATGTCTTACAAAATTTGAGAACTAGAAACAACCTTCATGTAAAAAAACTGACACTTGGATCAATGCAGAATCTTTAAAACTCACTTTCATGTTTTTCTCAAAACTTGAAATTCTGAGTTACGAGGTTTTAGTCCCTCCCTAATATCATAATGCTCGCTGCCTTGGTCAGACAAAATGCCCACTTGCAACCATACGCAGTGCAATATTCGTTCCCCTACAAAACCTCAAACCAGCTACAACCCATTACTGCACAGTGTGTGTGTGTATATATAATTATATATATATATATATACACTGGCAAAAGTGAAACTGAAGTGCCTTTCGCAGACCTCTCTCTTTGAGTTTCCTTGCTCGCAGACGGGGGCTCGCCGCTACCAAACAACAGTCACCTCAGGTTACGCAATGCTGGACGTAAGCCACGGGAGAAGGGAGATGGTTAATCCATGCTGTGCAGTCTCCTGTGCTAATGCTGATTCCAGCAGCAGGAAGGACTGGCCTGTACAGGAATGATTGGCTTGTAGCTTGTACTGGAAGGATGTACACTGGAAGGATCAGCTTGTACTGAACAGATCAGCTTGTATTGGAAAGATCAGCTTGTACTGGAAGGATTGGCTTGGCAGGAAGGATTGGCTTGTACAGGAAGGATCAGCTTGTACAGGAAGGATCGGCTTGTACAGGAAGGATCGGCTTGTACTGAAAGGATCAGCTTGTACAGGAAGGATCAGCTTGTACAGGAAGGATCAGCTTGTGTATCACTCTATTGTGACCTTCCTGGTTTGTGTACCACTCTGAGATGATCTTGATTGTTTACTGGTTTGTGTATCACTCTCCTGTGACCTTTCTGGTTTGTGTATCACTCTCCTGTGACCTTTCTGGTTTGTGTATCACTCTCTTGTGACCTTTCTGGTTTGTGTATCACTCTCTTGTGACCTTTCTGGTTTGTGTATCACTCTCCTGTGACCTTTATGGCTTGTGTATCACTCTGAGATGATCTTGATTGTTTACTGGTTTGTGTATCACTCTCCTGTGACCTTTCTGGTTTGTGTATCGCTCTTCCGTGACCTTTCTGGCTTGTGTATCACTCTCCTGTGACCTTTATGGCTTGTGTATCACTCTCCTGTGACCTTTATGGCTTGTGTATCACTCTCCTGTGACCTTTCTGGTTTGTGTATCACTCTCCTGTGACCTTTCTGGTTTGTGTATCACTCTCCTGTGACCTTTCTGTTTTGTGTATCACTCTCCTGTGACCTTTCTGGTTTGTGTATCACTCTCCTGTGACCTTTATGGCTTGTGTATCACTCTGAGATGATCTTGATTGTTTACTGGTTTGTGTATCACTCTCCTGTGACCTTTCTGGTTTGTGTATCACTCTCCTGTGACCTTTATGGCTTGTGTATCACTCTCCCGTGACCTTTCTGGTTTGTGTATCACTCGGAAATGACATCTGTTGTTCACCAGCTGGTGTGTCACTCTCCTGTGGCCTCTATGGCTTGTGTATGACTCTGAGATGACCTTCGCGGTCCACTGGCTTGTCTGTTATGTTTGTGCAGCACTGGCAGCTCGCCAGGTCATGTAACCAGCATGCATCAGGCTGAGGGTGTCCTGACATGGACAGTGCAGCACGCTCACTGGCGGGTCCGGTCAGAACGGCTGGAGTGTGACGCTAGCGTCTATGGTCCTGCATGCCAGTGAATTCCTTCCTCACACTGTTCCGCATGAGCATGTGAACTGTGCTCAGCATGGCTTGACTATCTCCCTTCTCTGGTGGGGTGAAACAGTGTTTCATCCCTTTTCTTAGCCCAGTAACAAAGCAGTATACAGAAAGAGCTCGATCAAATGTTCTGATACGTTGCAGTGTTTTTCCTCTGTGGTAAAAAAAAAAGTCAGAATTGCAACCAAGCACAATGACATTCCTGACGATGAGCCCACTTTTTCTCTGTAGAGTTACTAAAATCCATCCTCAGTGTTATTGTCATTATCACACACTTTAGAAAGAGAAAATGACAGTTTTGACAAAAACGTTAGAGATTCCAGTCAACTAGGTCAGCGACTGTTGAACCTGAGCAGTCAGAAGTAGATTAAAACAATCGCTATTACTAGTCAAAGTGCTTGCATATATATATATATAGTAGGAATCATGTGCAACTTGTCAGTACAATGAAAGCTTATGTAGACAATGACAGCGCTCTATTTTTCTGGTCTACCATTACTCTTGTTTAGTGAGTGTTACACTTGACAACAGAGATAAACTGATCAGCACCTGTCTCCCACACTAAACACTACAGCACTAGCCACGTGTTAATCATGATGCCACCTCTGCCATCCTTTCTGTGCCACAGCGAATCACTGTCTCAGTCATCAAATCAAAACAAGGCTGGTTTTTGCCAAAGCGTCAATGATACAAGTAGGCAGCAGAGTCTGCCGCTCTGGGGTCAGTTTTCAAAAGACAGACCAAACATTACCATTTAGGTACTACTGGCAAACTGATTAATAAATACACAACTGCCCTGACTCTGAAACAAATCTCTGTCACAGAAAATTGGCAATTACTGTTGGATTTTAGAAAAAGAGTTACTCAAACAGGAAATTTGTGTGTGTGTGTGTGTGTGTGTGTGTGTGTGTGTGTGTGTGTGTGTGTGTGTGTGTTTGTGTGTGTGAGAGTGTGTGTGTGTGTGTGTGTGGTGTGTGTGTGTGTGTGTGTGTGTGTGTGTGTGTGTGTGTGTGTGTGCGTGTGCGTGCGTGCGTGCGTGCGTGCGTGCGTGCGTGCGGGCGCTCGCGCACGCGTGTGTGCGTGAATGCGTGCGTGCGTGCATGCATGTGTGTGTGTGTGCATGTAATAAGTTTTTCATACGAAACAAAAAGGATTAAGCAACTGAGCGCTTTTCTTGGCTTTGTTTTCCCCTCTTCTTCTGCCCTGCAAGGCTTTATTGAGAACTTGGTTTGTCTGGCACAGAAAGAATGCAGCCAATAGCAAATAAACAAAAGAACGCCACCATATGACCACAGATAAAGGCTCTAAATAGCGCAATGCTACTACACATGGAACCCCCAGAATGTCCACACAGATTACCAAAGATCAGTAATTCACAACATCACAGCTACGAGAGTCTCTAAAAACATGTACCACCACCTTCTCCCCCCCCCCCCCCCCCCCCCCCACTCCTCTCCCCACTGTTCTATAAAGAGATCAGAAAGTGACAAACCTCCCATGATGTTCTTGAAGTGCTTGCGTGCTTTGTGGAAAGGACTCAGGTGAGCTGAGGGGTCGGCAGGCAAGGCCCGCAACTCATCTGTGTCCTGCTGCTCATGGTGGGGTGACCTGCCCTTGGCAATGACCTCCTCGATGGCGTGCAGGCGATCAGGGGACAGAGGGAAGCCGGTGGGGCTGGGCACTTCCTCCAACGCCTGGTCGTCCTTCTGTGGGGACAACTCCTGATGGACACCAAGACGGAGGATCATCAGCGTGAGGAAAGCACATTGTCATCTGCTTTAGTGAATCCTAATTCTACTGGAAGTCTACTTCTGCCTGCACTGTCTCAATTTCTCCTGTTTCAAGGACTGGATTCCAAGCTTGAAACCATTGTTCAACAATTTATAAACATAACACTATTTAGCAACAATTTATAAGCACCATAACACTCTTTAGTATGCAAAATCACTGATCAACAATTTATAAGCACCATAACACTGTTAAGAATGCAAAGTCACTAATCAACGATTCATCAGCACCATAACAGTAACACTATTTAGAGTGGTAAATCAGTGATCAACAATTCAACAGCACCATAACACTATTTAGAGTGTTAAATCACTGACCAACAATTCATCAGCACCATAACACTATTGAGAGTATTAAATCGGTGATCAAAAATTCATCAGCACCATAACGCTATTTAGAGTGTTAAATCACTGACCAACAATTCATCAGCACTATAAACTATTTAGAGTGTTAAATCAGGGATCAACAATTCATTGGCACCACTGCTGTTTACTAAAGGGGACTGAAGCGAAGATGCAAGCTGGCTGAAAATGTAGCAAATCTGCAAACACGTCTATCTGTAGGCCCCACTTGGTTGTTCTATCTTAAGCTATACAAAAACAGTATTTAGTTTGCTTCAAATTCCAGTTCCTCAGTGTGTAGTCATGTTGGTTCACTTGCCCTTTAACAATGAAGATCAGAAAAGGGCTGGCTCATGATATACTTAATGAGTCTGCCTCACTCTCTGGCCTTGATGATGTCACTGATACAGCGTGCTGAGAACAAGATGACAGCACTCACAGTCACATTTTCATGGCTTATGCCAGGCTGCAATTATCCCAGGTATAAGAGTTATTCCATGCTGTAAGATATATCCTAGGCTGTAAGAGTTATTCTAGGCTGTAAGAGTTATCCTAGGCTGTAAGAGTTATCCTAGGCTGTAAGAGTTATCCTAGGCTGTAAGAGTTATCCCCTTAAGAATTCTACAAAGTATGTAAGAGCATCAAGAGTAGTAGAAGTAGTCTTATACAAAACAAGGCTGGTCTAAGTCCTGATATGACCCTGTATGGTTGACAGGACCTTAAAATCTAAGATTGAACTAAATAACTGTTGTTAACAATAATTCTGTCTCTTAACAATAGCCATCCATCCAAAACATGTCCCATCCATTAATACGTTCCAAGGTGTAAACTGGAAAGTGTGCCCTAAAACTGCCTGTTTTACCTGCTTGCTTTCAAACAAGGGACTCTTCTTTTTTTCACTTCAAAAAGCAAAAGAAAACAAATCAGAAACAAAAACAATTTAATAATGATAAAACATACATATCATAAACTGACTACAAAATCAGAGAAGAAATATGAGCTAGTAAACTACTACAAAGACAGGAAGAGAGACAGACAGAGAGTGAGCGAGCAAGAGAGAGAGAGAGAGAGTATATTTGGCATGGGTTAAGATCTAAATTAAATTCTAATGGAAATGTCATAAAAGGAAGCAATTGCAAACTTTAAGAAAAGAAAAAAAAATTAAAACAGGGCTGGGGGGGGGGGGGGGGGGGGGGGTAGGTCAACCAAACAACAACAAAAAACTGGAAATTTTAAACACTGCTAAATATAAAACTCAACAGCTGTAAGTCCTTGCTCATTGCATCAAAGGGCAATTCTGTGTGCAAAATCAGTTTTTCCATTTTTCCAAGGTAACCAGTAACGTGTCCAGGTTCTGTGGCTGGACTTCAACGACCACCTCACTACACCTCTCCCAATGCAAACCCTCCATTCTCCGCATCTCACCCAGCCACATGGCCAAAACACTGCCTGGCGGACAAAGGTTAATTCTAGTTCCCCTCTTTCCCCACAAGGTTAAAGGCAGAGTGTTACAGTGTGCTGGTTAATTGTTAAAATATCTGGCACATGTTCAACTAGTAGACGGTCATGTCCCATGCTTTGGATATTCAGAATTAATTCTCAGTGTGCAGTTGAATTCTCAGTGTGCAGTTGAATTCTCAGTGTGCAGTTGAATTCTCAGTGTGCAGTTGAATTCTCAGTGTGCAGTTGAATTCTCAGTGTGCAGTTGAAGTCACAGTGCAGGTTCTGTCCTACATTCTCATTGCCTGCTTCATTTGGTTGTTCTGTTAATACTTACACAAAAAGACTCCCATTTTGAGCCTCTCAGGGGGCAGCCATGTTGGTTTGATTCTTACCAACGAAGAGCAGAAAAAGACTGGCTCCTGAAGTATTTGATGCAGTTTGCCACTCACACTGGCTTGTTTATGATGTCCCTGATACAGTTTGCCACTCACACTGTTTATGTCACTGATACTGTTGGCCACTCACACTAGTTTGTTATGACATCACTTATATAGTTTGCCACTCACACTGGTCTGTTTATGGTGTCATTGATACTGTTTGCCACTCACACTGGTTTGTTTATGTTGCCACTGATAAAGTTTGCCACTCACACTGGGTTGTTTATGATGTCACTGATACTGTTTGCCACTCACACTGGTTTATTTATGATGTCATTGATACTGTTTGCCACTCACACTGGTTTGTTTATGACATCACAGGTACAGACATACTGCAGAGCACAAAATGGTTGACTGATGGCTGCATTTGTGTGATTTCCAAACATAAGTTTTCTACTAACAGGATGTGAAATCAGGAGAAAAACTCCTTTTTGGTCCAGTATTATAATTTTTAAAATTCCATTCCTACAGTGCCCACCTGTGATGTTTCTTCCATTGCGTTTTCATCTCAACATACTGATCACAGCTTGACGAACCCTCACAAACCTTAACAAGAATCAGCCAAACCAACTGCATACATGACACCAAACACTATCACACTGAAGAGCACTGAAGAGTATTAAATGCGTGTTCACCCAACAATTTACTGCCATCTACATTCCAAGTCACAGTTATAGATTTAGTTTTGCCTTGGAACATTTCAAGACTCTAAGAATATTTCAGCATATTCCACCCAATGCACAATAAAACTGCAGACTGAAAAGAACAGAAAAAAGAAGAAGAAGAAGAAGAAGAAGAAGAAAGAAAGAACACATCCTTTGGTGTTTCATGGCAGATTTACAGAGACACGCAGCAGCACAAAAAGGCGAACACCACACAACACTGTCAGCACCACATCCCTTCCCACCATTTTGCCCACCTTCCACCTCCACACACAAGTTAATCAACCACATCAACCAGACTTCAGTCACATCAACCAGACTTCAATGGGCAGGAGGTCAGTGAAAGACCCTCTGGTCACCCCAGTTCACAGACACCACACACTACATCAAAAAGGTGCAGCACTTCAACAGGGGGTAAATTAGCGCAAAGCACCGAAGCTCATTGGAAGCGGTCAGACTGTCGCACTATTGTCAACACTTTTCCAAGCATCATAACAGATTTCTGAACTACTGGCTACCTGGTGGCTGGGGGGTGGGTGGGGGGGGGACGACTTGAAAAAGTGTTAACATGAGCAGACAATCTAAAGCCGAGCCAACAGGCACACACTGAATTACCAGCTCAAAATCTATGTCATCCATAATAATCTGCAAAAAGCAAAGCAGGGTTGTCAAAAGCTTATATACATTACATACAGCACGTTTTGAAGACAGTAACTAGAGTCACCCAACAATTTTTTCCCAGACAAACTCAATCATTAACTGGATCATTTCTATCCTTAATTGGATCATTTCTATCCTGCCTCTCAGTCCTTTTTCTTTGCCGGGATCTGGATGACTAGAGGCTACTCCCCATACTATACATTTCAATTCAGGGCAGGCTTTAATTCCATCACTGCCAATGCCTGTAAAATTTCTGGGCTGAAAAGTGCACATTTGCCCACTCACAAACAGTATACTTGATGGTCTTGTAACAAATCTACTTTCAGTACGGTGAAATTTGATAGAAATCATTTCCCGTGATCATGTGAAGGAGAAAAAAAATGGCATTAATGATTAAAAATTTGGCACTTTTGTGAAAGGGTTAATCCATTTCCCCAGTGTGCGTACCCCATGTGCATGGCAGGGGAAGCATGGGATGTGGGGGAAATGCAGGGGCGTAAACTGACAACTGCAGTTCCAACAGCAGAGGCCAGCAACAGAGATATAGCATACCTAACATTTATTTACATCGGCTCCTTGTCTGTCCTCTTCTTTGCTTCCTTCTCCTTTTTTGTTTTCAATCTTCTTGCAACCGAACAAGACAATTTTTGTCGAAAGCGTTTGTGTGCTATTGCTTCCACGTGTTTTGTCACGTTGGTGAGTATATTTCCCTACATCTGTTCAGTTTTGATACATATCATGTCTCATAATGTTGAACAGGAATATGACTGTACATGAATCTGCTCCAAATTTCATCAAGACAGAGACAAAGAGAGAAAGGGGAGAGAGGAAGAGAGAGAGGAAGAGAGAGAGAGAGAGAGAGAGAGAGAGAGAGAGAGAGAGAGAGAGAGAGAGAGAGAGAGAGAGAGAGAGAGAGAGAGAGAGAGACTGACAGAAACAGAAACATACACACTTACACACACAAACACTCACACACACATGCTCACACACACACACACACACACACACACACACACACACACACACACACACACACACACACACAAACACATACATGCACCCAGATCAAAAATATGGGTGTGCAAAATGTGCACACAACTATTATGAGATCCACGTTAACAAAGTATCTGAGATAGCAGTTGTTTTCAAAGTTTCGTTAGCATTAATCTTGTGCTGAACGGACAGAAGAAGACAAAAGTGCAGAAATGATTACAGTACATCACGTTACGTATTTACTTAATGTAATGAGTACGATACACCAATTCTAGATGTTATCAAAACATTAGAGACTACTTTTACAAAAAGGAGAAACCTCAACTAAATTAGAGTTTTGGAACTTGATCATTCAATTTTCTTTCACACAGTTCACATCCAGATGAGCCGACCACTCAAGACTGAAAGCCCTCTATCTTCAGAAGGTATTCATCCGCGCGACTCGACCATAGTGATGACCGTTTCAAAGTTTGCCCCAAAATGTACAGTGGAACCCTCTCTCACATTCTCAAAGGCAGAATGACCCTGAGCTCTCTGGTATGACCAGAGGAGACATGGGATTGTCATGCGATGAAAGAAAAGGACATTTTCCACATTTCTGCAAAGTGAAATGCAAGTAAACATTTTTTACCTGATTTATTTCTGTTGATAACTCCAAATAATCCCAAAGAAAGCAGTAACTTCACAGACATCAATTAAATATGATGCATTCCCTATTAAAATTAACACAGGCCTTTGATTCCAAACTTTATGAAAATGGCAGGCACCCACACTGCACGTTATGGGTAAAAGACAAGGTGACATGACTGGCTGATCAAAAAGCCAGTTTGCTCATTCTAAATGATGTGGGGCTTGCTTTCACACATCTAGATCTGCATTCTCTTTTGGAGTGCACATTCTCTATGACATTGTATTCAGAATTACTTTCGAATGCGCAAAGAATGGAGCGTGAATATGTGGCAAACAAGACACCACATAAGACAGTGGATGGGCACATTGAAGATTATTCAACAGAAGCTTGTCTGGAATTCAAAAAGACTGAGACAGAAATGTACAACATGAAACTGAAAACCATTCTGACTCAAGCCAAACTGTAACTAAAGAGAATTCCACTGTACAAGTGTAGAACAGGTTAATGTGAACAGAAGTTTAACACCAAATTTGCTCAGAATCAATGACAATTAATTTCTCAAGGTATCTGCATGTATTCTATCCATGAAAAAAAGTAAGAAAAAAGTAGAAGCAAACAACAAAAACAAACTGGCTTGCTGAATGTGAAAGATAAAATAATGAGTATCATTAAAAGAGAAATCCTTGGTCTTCAAATAACTCACTTGGACTTTGAGACCTTCCAGGAATTGTCTTGATATTTCCAGCCAAATGCACTCGAAATGCATTTAAAACTTCTCATGCTAGGTCCTAAATACTACCATCTAACGTCCTTATTCTTAGTGCATGCTTCCGAAAAATATTACTGTCTCATACTGACGCTGTCCATTAAAAGCAAAAATATTCACGGGCAAAATCCGAGAAAGCACAGTCATCTATCTGAGCAAACTTTATACACATATAATATTGTAACAGCGGACGAGGAGTTCTGCAACTGTCAACAGGTTTACAGGTGTACAAAACACAGGTACAGGCAGAGGAGGGAAAGATGTGAACTTGTCAACCATCATTCTTTTGAGATATGAACGCTTGTCAAACAGCTTTTCTTCTTTCTTTTTTGTGTGTTGTTGAGATGTGGACACTTGTCAAACATTCTTTTCAGACTTGTGCTTGTCAAACATATTTTTGGGGAAACAACTTGTCAAACATTGTTTTAAAATGCGGACACTGCGCTTGTCACTCTTTCAGAAAGTGGGAATTTGTCAAACATCATTCTGTTGAGTAGCGGACACGTGTCAAGCATCATTCAAATTGCCGCACTGCTATGCATTATACACCTGAAAGATGGTAACAGTTGCCAGCAACCCCTTTCCATACACAAGAAGCTACGTACAGCAAATGCAAAACCTAGTGCAAAAGCTTCTATGTGAGGAGAAGCAAAAGGTGCTAAAAAAGCAAAGAAAAAAAAAAGCTGGATGATTAGAATGATCTGCCCCTGAAGCAGAGGTCTCACCGCATCGGAAAACGACTCCTGTTTGGCAAGCGGCGCAGGCGATCGTTTGTGACGTAGTCTTTGCGACCCTCGGCGAACAAAATATGTCCGCCCATCCATCTATATTAGCAGGGAAGCGAATGGTGGGTCAAGTTCTTGTCATCATCTCTACATGTGGACACTGGCCACAGAAACACCCTTCGCTCACTTTCACCCACACAATGTCAATGCATATTCTGCCTGATACAAGACCCTGTCATGTGTATAATCTGCCTGATACAAGACCCTGTGATGTTCACACAATTTCAATGCATAATCTGCTAAATGCAAGGCCCTGTAATGTGTACAATCTGCCTGATTCAAGACCCTGTAATGCCAATGCATAATCTGCTTGATACATGACCCTGTCATGTCAGAATGCAATCTGTCTGATACAAGACCCTGTAATGCAGTGCATAATCTGCTTGATACATGACCCTGTCATGTCAGAATGCAATCTGTCTGATACAAGACCCTGTAATGCAGTGCATAATCTGCTTGATACATGACCCTGTCATGTCAGAATGCAATCTGTCTGATACAAGACCCTGTAATGCAGTGCATAATCTGCTTGATACATGACCCTGTCATGTCAGAATGCAATCTGTCTGATACAAGACCCTGTAATGCAGTGCATAATCTGCTTGATGCAAGACCCCGTAATGTCAGTATGTAATCTGCCTGATACAAGACCTTGTAATGTCAATTAGATAATCTGCCTGATACATGATTTTGTGATGTTGATATACAATGTGCCTGATACACAACCCTGTAATGTCAGTATACAATATGCCTGATACAAGACCCTGTAATGTCAATATATAATCTATACACGACCCTGTAATGTCAATATACAATATGCCTGATACAAGACCCTGTAATGTCAATATATAATCTATACACGACCCTGTAATGTCAATATACAATATGCCTGACACAAGACCCTGTAATGTCAATATATAATCTGCTTTATCACGCAAGAGGTGAACAACACACAAGTTCACTAGGCTTTATAGAGAAAAAGCTTCAAGAAATGAAAATATATGAAAAATGAAATAAAACGTAGCAGAGGCATGCACGCTTTCAGCATTAGAGTCTAGCTACTTTTTTTTTCTTCCTCCAAACACATACCTTGTGTGTCTACAATTCATTCTCATAAAAGAAACTGACAGCTGCCAGACTATCTGCATGAGCTGTGCTGAGAACTGGCACTGAACGCTGCTTTATGAATCAATTTTCCTGTATTTACTTAGTAGGTCTTTCAATAAAAGTCTTAATGTCTCAGGACAGATTGTCAACAATTCAGGGTGCCATTTTCTTTCTTTCTTTAAATGACGTTATATTTACTGATACATCTCTGTGTGCAATTCAGTTCACCAAATAACACGCTTTATAAATATGACATGAAAATGGTAACATTTGATTACCAGTTTTGGACAATAACAAATCTTTGTCAAACCGTCAAAGCATTTTACATTGCACACATGAGAAAAAGAAAGGAAAAAAGTAACAATCTTCTGACCTAGGTCTCTGAATCTTCTGACCTAATCTCAAACACAGATTCAGTTCCACTAGCAGGTTAAATTCATCCAGTGGTTCATCCACTTTCTGTCTGGAATCTCAATCACGTGGTTGCCTCAAGACATTCCAAAACTTGCTGTGTCAATTCAAAGCCTACCCAAAACCAAATTAAACAAATTATTCCAAAGCTGTTGCTTTAACTTTTCCCAAAACCCAAATTAAAAATGCAATGCCTACAGATAGAATACCGCAGTGAGGCTACAAGAGGCAAGCAGTTGTGACTAGGA
>OY757550.1:22150580-22165580 GCA_963584105.1 Alviniconcha strummeri | reverse complement strand
GCAAGGACAGGTCAACCTTACTTTAACATGAACCATGAGAAACCTAGTAAGACTGGACAGGTCAGCCTCATTAAGGACAGGCCAACCTCACTTAAACATGAACCATGGGGAACCTAGCAAGACAGGATATGTCAACCTCATTAAGGACAGGTCAACCTCACTTTAACATGACTGTCTGGCCCACAGTGCTTACTACAATTTCAAAATTGCCCTCCTGCAAAAAGAGAGCGTGAAAGCCGGAAGTGAAGAGTACCTGCGCCGCGTGATGAAAGCCCTGAGGTGGCACTGCAAGAAAATGATGGCGTCGCGATAAGCCAGGTACGCTCGTCGCACGCGCCATCCCCGGTACACGCGCTGCAGGGTGATAGCCGCATCCTGCTCCAGCTGCAGCCGCTGAAGAAGTCGCTGGGCCAGGAACCGACGTGTGTGTTTCTGCAACAGGTAAGTTCAGCCAAGTATAAAGTACAGGACAGCATCACGCAGTCCACAGCCTGCTGTATATCAGTACCATCAGTCCCACAATGCACCTGGTCAGCTGCTGGATGTCACCATCACTGGTCCCATAACACAGCTGGTCAGTTGCCGGACCTCAGCAACACTGGTCCCATAACACAGCTGGTCAGTTGCTGGACATCAGCAACACTGATCCCATAACACAGCTGGTCAGTTGCCGGACATCAACAACACTGATCCCAAAACACAGCTGGTCAGCTACTGAACACCAGCAACACCAGTCCCACAACACAGCTACTGGACACCACAAAACCAGTCCCACAACACAGCTACTGGACACCAGCAACACCAGTCCCACAACACAGCTACTGGACACCAGCAACACCAGTCCCACAACACAGCTACTGGACACCAGCAACACCAGTCCCACAACACAGCTACTGGACACCATCAACACCAGTCCCACAGCACAGCTACTGGACACCAGCAACACCAGTCCCACAACACAGCTACTGGACACCAGCAACACCAGTCCCACAGCACAGCTACTGGACACCAGCAACACCAGTCCCACAACACAGCTACTGGACACCAGCAACACCAGTCCCACAACACAGCTACTGGACACCAGCAACACCAGTCCCACAGCACAGCTACTGGACACCAGCAACACTAGTCCCACAACACAGCTACTGGACACCAGCAACACCAGTCCCACAACACAGCTACTGGACACCAGCAACACCAGTGCCATGGCACAGCATCTTTCTTTCTCTGTTTTCATTCTTGTATTGAGGTGATGGGCTATTTCTTTCTTCTGATTTCAGAAGAAGAAAAAAACATCAACAAAGAAAAATGCATTCCATTTCAATGGAGACTAAAAAAAAATCAACTGCAAAATACCAAAAAATCAGAAACAGCCACTTCTAACTTAACAGCTCGTGGTTGAAATGGTCTAAAGGTCTGAAATCCCCCAGAAATAAACCGTTTCTAACAGCATCTATGGACAGACATCCTGACATCAACCAAAAGTGCATTGTGTTTGACAGTCATCTTCACCTGCAAGACGATGGTGGCCTCTCTGAGACGCAGGAAGCAGCGACGTTCCAGCCTGGCCTTGACCCAGCGCTGAATGAAGATCACGCGTCGCATGATGGCCGTGTGCAGCGCTTCATCCAGCAGCAACTTCTCACTCTCTCTCAGGAACACCTGTCACACAGCCCACACTTTACATTATAACACCTGTCACACACCACACTTTACATTATAACACCTGTCACCCATCCCACACGTTACATTATAACACCTGTCACACAGCCCACACTTATATTACAACAGCTATCATAAAGCCCACACTTAAACACATCACACAGCCCACATTTACACCTATTACGCAACCCACACTTATATTACAACACCTGTGACACAGCCCACACTTACAACACCTGTGACACAGCCCACACTTACAACACCCGTCACACAGCCCATACTTACAACACCTGTCACACAGCCCACACTTACATCTGTCACACAGCCCACACTTACAACACCTGTCACACAGCCCACACTTACAACACCTGTCACACAGCCCATACTTACAACACCTGTCACACAGCCCACACTTACAACACCTGTCACACAGCCCATACAACACCTATCACACAGCCCACACCTACATTACAACACCTGTGACACAGCCCACACTTACAACACCTATCACACAGCCCACACCTACATTACAACACCTGTGACACAGCCCACACTTACAACACCTACCACACAACCAACACTTCCAACACCTGTCCCAGACTGACCTTGTTCTTGCCAATCTGGAAGTTGTCCATGTTGAGGTTCATGGACATGAGGAAGACCTTGACATCATCTTGGGAACTCAGCAACCCACGCGGCAACAGGATCTGATACAGCTGGATGAACTCCTGGCAAAACAAACACAAGTCGATCTGCATGAAAAATGCCCCGGCCAACATCAGTTTAAAGTAAAGGAATCTGACTGGCATTTTTTCCTCACTGACAGAATGTGTGACAAAGGATATAACCATGATTCACAAACAGTTGTTTTCAATGGCCTTCACAAGCTGAAATAGTTGCAATATACAGAATTTAAAAAAAAAAAACTAAAAAAACTTCTGAGGTCAAGGAACAATCATTCCGACCAACAAACCACAAAACTGCTTCATATCCTTTTACCTTTTCTGATCACTCCATGCCAGATCCCCACTTTGTGTGTGAAACAAATGGAAAACCATAAAATGACATACATGCGCATAAAACATTTCTGGTCGTCTGTGAAAACTTTACCTGGTAACACAGATTGCCTGACAGTGCAAATATAGTTATTAAAACATTTGAGTAAAATCAAGCAGCAGACTGCTCAGGTACTTCTCAACCCCAAGACTTGTGAGAAGAAAAACATGAAGATGATGAGTTGACCCCAAGGAGCAGCTGGTTGCTGAATCCCAACTGCCATGTCTTGACTGATCAGCATCCCTAACACACTTTCCAAAGCTGACGGCCTGTGACAGATGGTGAACTAACCTCAAAGAGCAGCCTGCAGTTGTATCCGGACTGCCGGATCTTGACTGATCAGCATCCCTTACACCCCCACCACCCCTTCTAACGCTGACGGCCTGTGACAGATGGTGAACTGACCTCAAAGAGCAGCCTGTAGTTGTATCCGGACTGCCGGATCTTGACCGTGGCCAGCATCCCTGTGTAGCGCAGCTGTCTGAGAACAATCTCATCATCAAACTGACATGGCGCCTGAAACAACACAGAAATCAATCAACAAGACACGATGATGATGATGATGAGTTGATGCTTAATGTCCTCAGATGTCATTTGACATATTAGGGACAAGTTGTGACCAATGCCGAAGCACGGTTCAATAAAAGCCACATACGTAAGGTGTATGCGTGTTTAACTGTAACCTGACACCTGCACTTTTGGCAGAATGACCGGGATTTTTTACGTGCTACTGTGGTAACACGGGGGTGGAACGGATACCGAAATAAGAGTCAGCACAGAAAGTCGACCCTGGAGAAGAAAATTCTCCCGCCGTTCCAGCAGGGATTCGAACCCGCGACCTTTCAATCACGAGTCCGGCGCTCTAACCACTGAGCTATCCCCGCCCCCAGAACAATACACGAAGAAATCAACCTGCATTTCATGGAAGGCTTTTATGACAAAGGTACCCCATGAACCATGGGGCACCAGACATTTTCCACAGAGAAAACCAGGCCTTTGCTGGTTGCAGCATCACTTTCAGTTTCTGTGTGCAGCAACTTTTGCTTCTGCTGAAAATGATGTCAGTATGTCAAGGCAACAAAGGATGTTCATGGCACATGATTGACAGAACTAGTACTTCTGCTGAAAATGACGTCAGTATGTCAAGTCAACAAAGGACATTGATGGCACATGATTGACAGAACAAGTACTCTGGTACAACAAGAGACTCCACAACAGAGACCTGTGTTGCCTGTTAGTGCCCCACCTCCCAGACATGTTTTGCCTATGCTACCCCCCCCCCCCCCCCCCCCCCCAACACAGACACACACAACACACAGTGACTTGCATTCTTGATTGTTGGACTTGACGCATCGCCACACTCACCTTGTCTGAGTTGGACTTGACGCATCGCCACACTCACCTTGTCTGAGTTGGACTTGACGCATCACCACACTCACCCTGTCTAAGTTGGACTTGATGCATCACCACACTCACCCTGTCTAAGTTGGACTTGATGCATCACCACACTCACCCTGTCTAAGTTGGACTTGATGCATCACCACACTCACCCTGTCCGAGTTGGACTTGACGCATCGCCACACTCACCATGTCCGAGTTGGACTTGACACATCGCCACACTCACCTTGTCTGAGTTGGACTTGACGCATCGCCACACTCACCTTGTCCGAGTTGGACTTGACGCATTGCCACACTCACCTTGTCTGAGTTGGACTTGATGCATCGGATGAAGAAGGGGTTGGCCTGGTTCAGCGTGGTCATGAGGCGTGACAAGGACCACTGGAACTGAGCGCCGACACTAGGGGGCTGCTTCTTGCTCGACACGCGTACGCCCCCAAACATGGTTCGGCTGGCGATGGCCTTCAGCGCCTTGATGTCACGGAAACTCTGGGTGGGAGGCACAAACTTCATGGTAACAAGTGTCAACTTTTTGCTATTTTCATGTTGCTGGTATTCTGTATGCTTTACTCACCCAGTGAGTTTTTTTCCTTTGAGAAATTTGGTCTGTTTTCCCTGAAGAACTCCAGCTGTGACATTTAAAGTTGCCCTCCCCAGCCAAATCTGATTCTCAACAGTGTCACAGTTTGAAAGATTTTTGCCATGACAGAATTTCTTTTCTCTCTTTGGACTGATCTAAAAAATACATATATATTAAGATGCGGGGGTTGATTTTTTAAAATAATGTTTTTTAAAGGTAGCTTAGCAGTGTGATGAGTGGTTCATGGCAGTGGAGGACTCACTGTCTGCTCCAGTACTTGTCCATTATATGCACACACATCAATCAATTCATGACAGCCCACATTTAAGAGAATTATTTGAAACTCACCAGGGAAGGTCGGGGCTTCGGCTTAAATGACTTGTTCTTCCTGAAAAAAAGACAACACTCATTTCTAGAGCCTCTAGTTGCCAGAAACACATACATCAAAGTTTGCTGCATTCTGAGTTCAAAAGAGGTCACTGAAATAATACTGATTAAAACCTTCAACAAGCAAAACACCATTGTTTGTTCTGATAATCATTACATGGCCACCCTTGAAGGTAAAGAAGCCACAATATCTAAAGCAACTGTAGAATGAAAGGGATACTAGATCTACCCAGTGCTCAACTCTCCATGTAACCATAAACAAGCGACAAATGTGGGTATGACATGAACAGGAAATCTGCAGTGCTGAATTCTCCAAGCCACCTAAAACTGTAGAAATGGAATCAATCCTTCGATCTGCACAGGTGATTTTCTCTCTTTTTAAATGTATTTTAAGAAATGATCCAATTCTGCATCTACTGTACGTACTTCTGTACAGAGAGAGTTGACCAGGGCAGCCTATTCTGAACACATGGTCTTAATACGGCAGCACAATTAAAGCATAGAACTTTGACAACAGATAACTAAAAACAGTTATAGCTACACATTATATGCTACAGCTGAAGAGAACTTTGATGACCCTGGGCTTACTGAGCTTTTGAATAATCCTTAAATCAGAGAGGGGGGGGGGGGGGGGGAGAGAGAGAGAGAGAGAGAGAGATATGGACAGACAGACAGATCATTAAATCAGCTATAAGGAAACAGCAGTTGATACTTGAGATTACTAAGCCTTTAGATCTCAACTCATTCACCCGTAACAGCAGCGGATTAAAGGTTATTTTGTTACGTTTTGTGAAGAACATTATCAATACAGCTGTGGAAACAAAGGTGTGTGTGCAATCAGTTTGTGCTTTTAACACGTATCAGATGGTGAAAATGACACAACTGAAGGGGGAAAAAAGAGAAAAAGTGTTGTTGTTTTTTGGTTCCCATCCGAGATTTCATTTTTTTTTTATAATTTTTTTTTAATCACACACAAAAGAAACGAAGGATCAAACCAAATTAATGGAAAAATGGTGAGAGATAATGTAACTGTAAGCTACAGTATATGTGCAGACAGTGCCACCTCTGTTCTGTTGAAATCTCTAATCAGTATGCAATGCTGGTCATGTGTAACTGATTTCTGTCATTTAGACCAACCATTAACATTCCGACTGCAGATGGAGCATTTCAGCAAACAGAGAGAGCATTTCTACAGTTCTGCATGACTAAACTCAAGATAGCACACTGGAAGTCACAATTATCCTCAAGACCCTGACATCCGTCATAATTATCCTCAAGACCCTCCCTGACAACCTTCATAATTATCCTCAAGACCCTCCATGACATCCTTCATAATTATCCACAAGACCCTCCATGACAACCTTCATAATTATCCACAAGACCCTCCATGACAACCTTCATAATTATTCACAAGACCCTCCACTTATCTTTGCTTTGTTAATCTCTTTTCTTAACATCCCTCATAACAACAGACTTACTACAGATTCCTTCTCTGCACTTCAGTGAGAAAACTACATTTGCAACAAATTCTGTCAGTACAGACACTGAAAATTGTCAACATAATCATAACTGCATTTCAATTTACATCAACTTAGAACTTAGATCTTCAGCAAGAAATAAAGTTTTTAGATTACTTCGGCTAACAGTAACCACTCATGATGCACAAAATTTTTAAAAAAAAAATCTTCACACACACACACACAAACCAACAAATTTTCCAGCCATGCTAGGTCTTAAAACAATAAACAACAGAAAAACTATAATTCACACAACAACAACAATAACCTCACAACTAACAGTAAACAACTGAAAACAGCTAAGAAAAATAAAACCAAAAGAAAGAGCAAGCAAACAACAACGCACATGAGGAGTTTACGAGCACGTCGGATAACTTTGGCGTCTGATGGAGGGAGGCTGGACTCCATCGTGCTATACATCAGCAGCTCCTCGTGCAGAACATGCCGTCTAGAGCACATAAGGTCAAGGTCACCACCATCTGCACTGCATGCTGGGTTCTGGTCACGCTCATGCACTTTAGCCAAGGCAGAGGCGGCTAGGTCGCGCTCTCGCTGTCTGGTTTAGTCCAAGGTGGGGGTGGGAGGGGGAGGGTGCGCAACAAAGAAAACACAAGAAGGAATGTCAAACAAAGGTCACATCAAAACAACAGGCGGGTGGAGGGAGGTGGGCGCAAAAGGGTCTGGGGGTTTACACCACAACGCTTTCACTGTTTCATGTGATCTGTTTGAACAAACGGCACCAACAGTTCACACAGTCTGTTTGAACAACCTGCACCAACAGTTCACACAGTCTGAACAACCTGCACCAACAGTTCACACAGTCTGTTTAAACAAACTGTTCACACAGTCTGTTTGAACAAACTGCACCAACAGTTCAAAGTTTCACATGATCTGTTTGAGCAAACTGCACCAACAGTTCAGATGATCTGTTTAAACAAACTGCTGACAGTTCAGACAATCTTAAACAATCAGTATCAACAGCTGACAGTTTCAACGATCTGTTAGAACAAACTGCACCAACAGTTCAGATGATCTGTTTAAACAAACTGCTGACAGTTCAGACAATCTTAAACAATCAGTATCAACAGCTGACAGTTTCAACGATCTGTTAGAACAAACTGCACCAACAGTTGAGCACTGCTTGGTGTCATTTCTGTTGTTTAATACATCACCACTCAAATGCTGGGTTTTTCATCATCTCTAGGGTTTAAACCAAAACAAAAAAACTAGCCTTCTTGAAACAAATTCCATCCAAGAAAACTACATATGCAACTTGACTACCATACGTAATTTGATTATGCAAAGAAGACTGAGTGTGAGTGAAAGGTACATCTATCGTGAAGGATGACGCATGTTGTTTTGAACAAAAAACCTGAATGATGTGCCTGGCAAAACAAAAACAAACAACAACAACAAGAAAGGTTTTGTCCAAGAGTCAGTTCCTGGATTTTAACGTCCTGTCAACTGCAACCGCTCAGGGTCACCAGAGGATGGTTCATCCAGGATGAAGAAGAAATCAAAATCAAAAGTTCAAATCAAAGATTTTGCTTTGAAATGTCCACCCTTGATTTCATATCAATTTTCGTAGCTTAGTTTTGACAGCGATGGATAACGGGACCAACTGTACACAGATATATCCCAGATCACCTGTGTTTCACGCACCACCTTCTCGATATCAGACAGAAAAGGTCTGTGCTCAGGTCACCTGAGAAAGAAGATCAAGTGAGCGGTGGGAAGCCCTTAGTTCAGCTGACACTTGACAGTTTTCTAGATTTGAGCCCCGTGAGTCATCACAAACCTGAGACGACTGTAAGCTTAAAATAATAATAATAATGACAGATACCTAGAGTGCCTAACCTGCACAGGCCCTAAGCACTTTTACACATTCTTTCAAAGCGCATATTTTCAACATTCAACGCATACAACACAAACACACAACACAAACACACAACACAAACATACAACACAAACACACAACACAAACACACAACACAAACATACAACACAAACATACAACACAAACACACAACACAAACACACAACACAAACACACAACACAAACACACAACACAAACACACAACACAAACACACAACACAAACACACAACACAAACATACAACACAAACACACAACACAAACACGCAACACAAACAAATGCTTGACATATCACATCCTTGTTAAGCAAACCACAGCAGACACTAGTCTGATAGTCTGATAGTAACTCTGTCTGTTTTGTGTTATTCAAACCTCTGGGGGCAGAGGGGGGGGGGGGGTGGAGAAAGAGAGAAAGAGGGAGGGGAGGGGAGAGAGAGACAGAGAGTGATTGATTGGCTGACTGATTTAACTTTATTTCTCAATGGTGAAGATATTAGCACAAAGGCCGACTCACATATCTGCCGTTGCTAGAGTACTACTAAGAGAGAGAGGGAGGTGAAGAGAGAGAGAGGGGGAGAGAGAGAGACAGTGAGGAGAGAGAGAGAGAGAGAGAGAGAGAGAGAGAGAGAGAGAGAGAGAGAGAGAGAGAGAGAGAGAGAGAGAGAGAGACAGAGACAGACAGAGACAGAGACAGAGACAGAGAGACAGAGAGAGAGACAGAGAGAGAAGGAGAGAGAAGGAGAGAGAGACAGAGAGGTGGAGAGAGAGAGACGGGGAGAGAAAGAGACAGTGAGGAGAGAGAGAGAGAGAGAGAGAGAGAGAGAGAGAGAGAGAGAGAGAGAGAGAGAGAGACAGAAGGAGAGAGAGACAGAGAGGTGGAGAGAGAGAGAGAGGGAGAGAGAGAGAGAGAGTGAGGTGGAGAGAGAGAGGCTGAGAGAGAGAGGGGGGGAGGGAAGGAGGGAGTGAGGGGGATAGAAGGAGAAGAAAAAAAGGGGAGGGGGGGTAGAGAGAGGTCTGAGGTGGTGGCGGGGGTTAACAGCTAACAGTAAATTTGTGACACAATGTATAATTTACTCTCAAACATTCTATCACAATTACACCTTACCCAGCATTTTTAGTTTTTTGTTGTTGTTGGGGGGTTTGGGGGAAAAAATGGCACAGAGAAGTATCCTGTTGGACAGACAGAACCGAATGTAACCGAATTTCAGCCCCTCAAAAACGTCACAGTGGGGAATGGAGAACAACATTAGGACCAGCTACTCCACACCACAGGACCGGGCTGGCTGCACACAGACACACTAAAGCTGTGTGCTGTTACATCCCACAGTGCCGCAACAACAAACTTATATCAGATATCCAGAATCCGTCTAGCAGTTACAACGCTAAATGAAACAGTCACTTGTCACAGAAAGCCAATCCTACAACAGCAAAAACACTTTAAAAAAAGAAAAAGAAAAAAACAAACAAAGGCTGGTAGAAATGGAAGGGACTTGTGTGATGCTTACTGGGAAGAAGAAAATCAACGGGAAAGAGGTGCAGAGACTAGAAAATCTGTAAGGGAAGTGAACAAGCCACACACAAAATGAACAGTACCAACTGAATCACTCTTGGCCAGCCATCAGAATAGCACGTACATTAGGCAGGGAAACCTAATTCAAGGAGAGTAGACTGTGTCACAAAACCTAACCAGACAGAAGTACACAGTGAAGCAATCCTTGAAAACAAAAGAACGTGTACAGAGTTCTCTCTCTTTTTCCGGACACCAACCTGCAGCTAGTTTTAACAAAAGTAGAGTGACTTAGCAAACCCAACTAGTTTTAACAAAATGTAGAACGAAATGGCAAACAAATAAATCAATCAGTTAATCACAAATAAGTGACAAACAAAGAAGAAAAGGGCTGGATGTACTGGTACTAATACTGTCTTAAACACATTTTGCAGATCAGGCCCCAAAAAGGCCTGTCAGTGGGACTCCAAAAACTGCAAGGCAAGACAACATAGACAAAAATCCATGCTTTTCAGTGTAAAACGTAAGATGTGTGCTGCCCACCACCAAAAAAGTACAGTATGTGTCAGTTTCATCAACTTAACATAAACTAACATTCGTTGAGTAAAAAACCAGAGATCAACACATCAAAAGGTGAACGAGGAAGTAGTAAAAAGAAAAGAAGGGTAGTTGATAATGTGGCACAACTGGAAACACCGACAGATGCAGGCACGGTGAGTTAAACATCATCTCCTACCAACAGTCTCAAGTGGTTCTGAGTGATTCCAGAGTATTTTAGTCATCAAAGATATTCCATGATAGCAAGGAAGAAGGTATCACAACGGAAGTGAATATACCACTTGTTATCCAAAAAGAGAATTAATTCAATTAATACAACCACAGTTAATGAATAATTAGTAAGAAAGGTGGCACTGGGTTGCACCTGGAAACAGCAACTTACTGGATTTTGTGCAGCACACGCATAGTCTGAGCTACGTGGTAAAATCTTAAGAGAAAAACCAGAAGCAAAAAAATCAGTCTGGATTATATAAAAAAAAATCATATGCACTTTGCACATACAGCATGAACAGGTATACTGACAGCCAAAAAGAAGCTTGCATTTCTTTTGTATGTCAGTATTATTTCAAAAAGGAAAAGAAAGAGAAACATTTTCATTGCAACATTATGTTTTTCAGTCACTATCTTTTCAGACACATTACATCAATGTGCCTGTCACATCAAGTTCCATTGTCAGTATGTGTTTGGACACCTTGCAACAACATACCTGTCACACCATGTTTTTTACTGTCAGGACGTGTTTGGACACCTTGCAACAACATAACTGTCACATTATGTTTTTCACTGTCAGTATGTGTTTGGACACCTTGCAACAACATAACTGTCACATTATGTTTTTCACTGTCAGTATGTGTTTGGACACCTTGCAACAACATAACTGTCACATTATGTTTTTCACTGTCAGTATGTGTTTGGACACCTTGCAACAACTGTCACATTATGTTTTTCACTGTCAGTATGTGTTTGGACACCTTGCAACAACTGCACATTATGTTTTTCACTGTCAGTATGTGTTTGGACACCTTGCAACAACTGCCACATTATGTTTCACTGTCAGTATGTGTTTGGACACCTTGCAACAACATAACTGTCACATTATGTTTTTCACTGTCAGTATGTGTTTGGACACCTTGCAACAACTGCCACATTATGTTTCACTGTCAGTATGTGTTTGGACACCTTGCAACAACTGCCACATTATGTTTCACTGTCAGTATGTGTTTGGACACCTTGCAACAACTGCCACATTATGTTTCACTGTCAGTATGTGTTTGGACACCTTGCAACAACTGCCACATTATGTTTCACTGTCAGTATGTGTTTGGACACCTTGCAACAACATACCAGTCACATTACCATCACATCTGTCACAATACTTTTCACTGTCAGCATATGTGTGGACACCTTGCAACAACATACCAGTCACATTACCAACACATCTGTCAAGATACTTTTCAGTGTATCTGTTTAAACAACCTGTCTTTCAGAACTGTCACATTACTTTTCACTGTCAGCATCTGTGTGGATACATTGCAGCAACATAAGTGTCACATTTCCTTTTGCTGTCAGTATATGTTTGGACACCTTGCACTCGGGAACTGTCACATTATTTTTCACTGGCACTGTGTCAGTGTCTTTGTGGGCACACTGCAACAAAATGTCTGTCATATTACCAACTTAACTGTCGCGTTACTTCTCACCATCAGTATCTGGACACTGCAACAACACACCTGTCACATTATCAACGCATCTGTCACATTATTTTTCACTGGCAGTACCTGCTTTCTGCATTGTTTTGTCTGGCTTAAACAGAGCGTTTACATTTGACTTTTTGAGAGTTTTGCTGCACAGTGAAATTGGGACTACACAGAGAGATGCAGAGTTATCACGTTTCTATCATTGTCATCATTCAGAGCGAGTTGTTAAAAAAAAAAAAAAATCCATTTTTTCCCCTTTATTATAGCAATTTCGTTCTTAGCTGACTGACTCCAAACTGCTCATGCTAACTCGATCAAAGCCAGACATAAAGCTGCAAACACCCACAGAATCATTTAGCAGTGGAAATAAATGCATGAGTAATATATTACAATTAATACACAACTGCCTTTCTAAATATGCCATTTCCACATGACTCACACCCCCCTCCCTTTCCCCCTCCCTCTCCCCCACTCCCTCACACCTCCCTCCAGTAAGATCAGCAGCTCTGATAGAGAACATAATCCAGTCTGCTTTACTGCAACAATCCACGGGATTTACGGACAGGTATGAGCACTGCCCGTCTAGCGTTGCACACTTTATGCGTGTGGTTTGCGCTTACTCAGTGAAGTGTCCTAAAGAGTCCACACCGACATGTGGCTTGCAAGCTTACTCAGTGAAGTGTCCTAAAGAGTCCACACCGACATGTGGCTTGCAAGCTTACTCAGTGAAGTGTCCTAAAGAGTCCACACCGACATGTGGCTTGCAAGCTTACTCAGTGAAGTGTCCTAAAGAGTCCACACCGACATGTGGCTTGCAAGCTTACTCAGTGAAGTGTCCTAAAGAGTCCACACCGACATGTGGCTTGCAAGCTTACTCAGTGAAGTGTCCTAAAGAGTCCACACCGACATGTGGCTTGCAAGCCAGAAGAAGGGAAGCTTCATGGAATAAACTGAGAAACAGGACACAACAGGACGGGTACTGAAATAACACAATAATAACAACAAAGTTTAACCAGGTTTGCGTGTGCTGGGGGGGGGGGGGGAGGGGAGGGGGGGGGGGAGGGCAAAGGGGGGGAACCATCATAGAACTTGGGGAAAAGAAATGACTTCAAAAACACATACCGGTACATACAAAAACATATCTCCAAAAATCTACGAGTACACTGACAAGTGACTTCAACTCAAAAAAAAAAAAAGAAGAAGAAGAAGAAGCTGAAAGGGTGAACTTACTTGAGCAAGTTTTCGTTGAAGGTGGTTTCATGCAGGAGGGAATCGGAGAGTCGTTTTTTGGCTTTCTTCTCAGCTCCTGGAGACATACAGTGTCAGCTGGTCACTCCACCCTGTGAAACTAGTAAATCTACCCTCTCACTTCCACCCTGTTAAACTAGTAAATCTACCCTCTGACCCCACCCTGTGAAACTAGTAAATCTACTCACTCAACCCACCCTGTGAAACTAGTAAATCTACCCACTCAACCCACCAAGTGTAACAAGTAAATCTACCCACTCAACCCACCCAGTGTAACAAGTAAATCTACCCACTCAACCCACCCAGTGTAACAAGTAAATCTACCCACTCAACCCACCCAGTGTAACAAATAAATCTACCCACTCAACCCACCCAATGTAACTAGTTAATCTACCCACTCAACCCACCCAGTGTAACAAGTAAATCTACCCACTCAACCTACCCAGTGTAACTAGTTAATCTAATCACTCAACCCATCCAGCGTAACTAGTTAGTCTACCCACTCAACCCACCCAGTGTAACTAGTTAATCTAATCACTCAACCCACCCAGTGTAACCAGTTAGTCTACCCACTCAACCCACCCACTGTAACTAGTTAATCTAATCACTCAACCCACCCAGTGTAACTAGTTAGTCTACCCACTCAACCCACCCAGTGTAACTAGTTAATCTAATCACTCAACCCACCCAGTGTAACTAGTTAGTCTACCCACTCAACCCACCCAGTGCAACTAGTTAGTCTACCCACTCAACCCACCCAGTGTAACTAGTCTACCCACTCAACCCACCCAGTGTAACTAGTTAGTCTACCCACTCAACCCACCCAGTGTAACTAGTCTACCCACTCAACCCACCCAGTGTAACTAGTTAGTCTACCCACTCCACCCACCCAGTGTAACTAGTTAGTCTACCCACTCAACCCACCCAGTGCAACCAGAGTCTCCCACCCATCCCACCCAGAGGGACTAATTACGCTAACCAGTCAACCCAAGATGGAACTAACTACGCTAACCAGTCAACCCAAGATGGAACTAATTACGCTAACCAGTCAACCCAAGATGGAACTAAATGCTTTCATCCAAGACAGAACCAGACACCCTAACCACCAGACAGACCCAGCATGGAACTAAATAACAATAGATCATTCTTATAATGCGCTGTTATCTAACTAGAGTTAAACTCCTGTACTGTACAAAAATCTTATGACAAAAACCACATTAACATACATTTTATACGAACAGAACCTTAAATATTGTAGTCTACTAAAAAAAGTACTATTACTGCCTATCAAACAATACCCATGTTAAACACACACGCTCTTATCCCTCAACCCAGAGGATGGAACGAAGGAGAGAAAGAAAGAAAGAAAGAGTAGCAGCTTTTGGAGGACAAAGAAGAAAAAAATGGACAGAAAATCAGACCTCCAGTTCTCCTGTATCTCTCCCCCAGCACGGATGAAGGCAAAGAAGCAGCGGAAAAAGGCCCGAACCACAGACCACCTCAGTACTGCCACT
>OY757550.1:22092407-22137407 GCA_963584105.1 Alviniconcha strummeri | reverse complement strand
TGAACGAAACTTGAACATGACAATGACAGATGAATGTGGAAAAGGAAGTTAAGTCCAAAGTTTGAATCCCAATGGGGGATTCTTCCGGGACTGGGTAGGAATGTATAAAAGAATCTGTAGAAAGGCCGTATTGAATGGGATGGAAGATGCGACACACCAAATATTTTTTACAGGAACACTTGCTGAGCGCCTAGTCTTGAGATGAGCCCTGACGCCTCACAGTGATTACTATAGTGCTATTCTATGCATCTGTACTCTAGCTGTATGCCATTCTGAGTGAGTGACTGTAGCTTTACACTGCACGCTTTGAATATAAACGAACGTGGTTACATGGCTGGTGCCACATGAAACTGCTGCTGTCTCGGCACAAATTCTGTGTAAACCATACAACCATGCACCAGTTTACAGTGTCCTTTTATTTGAAGCCACATGCGTTGGGTGCATGTGTGTTTAGCAGCAGCCTGCTGCCTGCACTTTTGGCAGAATCTTTTACATGCTACTGCATTAACACAGGGGTGGAACAGATACAGAAATAAGAGTCAACACAGAAGGTTGACTCTGGAGAAGCAAATTCTCGAGCTACTTCTGCTGGGATTCAAACTCGAGACACTTTGATGAAGAGTCCATCGCTCCAGCACTGAGCCATCCCCACTCCCCATTTAAAATCTGTATACAACAAACATCACCCAAACCCAAAATACCTTTGTAATTGGTTTTACTACAAGAAATAAAACTGGTAACAATACTACATCAAGGTCTCAAGCACAAACATGCAGCATTATTCTGACCCAAAAGAAAATCAGACACAAACAGACCACCATAAAGCATATTTTTTTTTTTAAGGCAGACATTTAAGATGCACTCAGACAATCAAAGTCAAAGAACAAATTTAAAAACCAATCTGAAATGACCTGTGATTTTAAAGGTACATGTACACACACAGAGAAATACATGCACTCACAGGCTAGCGCAAGGAAAATGCAGATGCAAACATGTTTCAAAGATCACCAAAGTAAATATCACAACAGATTTCAGCTGCATCAGGTTGAACACAGTGAAGTATGTGGAAATGCATCGTTTGTACACAGGTGGTGAGACTAAATCACGACAGTTATAAACTTTCTCTTGTAATGATGTTATTAAATGCCAACCAACAAACAACATCTGATGCACTTTGCAGCATATCAAGCCAGCAGTGACAACATTTGAGAGGCAATTTTGGTGGCCTACAATGTGCACTGAAAAAAAAAAAAAAAAGATGGGGAAGAAGCACACTTATACTGACATGAAATGACCTATTCAATTAAACCCTGGTTGTAAGTACATTCCTTTCTAGCTGTTGCATCTCTTTTGAGCCTGTAACCTTTCTTTGGGGGTGGGGGGGGGGGGGGGGGGGTGGGGGACATGTTTCTGCTTTTGTTTTTCTCAGTTCAAGTTCTGATGCTAGCTTATAGCACCCATTATACATTTTACATTGGGAACAAAAGAAAACTTAACGTCTTCATTTTTCAAGACATATATATATATATGTAGAGAGGATGTAACGCTGGTGGAGTTTATGTAACTTGGATTCAATCGCATGCCAGGTGAGCATTATTGTAGGTGACTCAGGTCTTTGTTGCTGTGTTTGCGTGACATCTATCAAGCACTTGTTGGTTGGTTTCAAAACCAATCTTCTTCTTTGTCCAAAGATTTACTGGTGCTGCTTGGCATCTGATCACAAGTTTATGCCATAACACAAAATAGTCATTAAATTTTGATGTCCTGTCAATCACATCCTAAGATTGCCTCAGGATGAAGACACAACACAACATGTACAGGTGAATATGATAGAGTGTGTGTGGCGTTGTGTGTGTGTGTGTGTGTGTGTGTGTGTGTGTGTGTGTGTGTGTGTGTGTGTGTGTGTGTGTGTGTGTGAGTGTGTGTGTGTGCATGCGTACATGCATACATGTGTGCATGTTTGTTTTTTCTGCCACAAGATGTGTGCAGATAATTAAAG
This sequence comes from Alviniconcha strummeri, assembly GCA_963584105.1. Lineage (NCBI taxonomy): Eukaryota > Metazoa > Mollusca > Gastropoda > Provannidae > Alviniconcha > Alviniconcha strummeri. The sequence continues at coordinate 22,135,408 of OY757550.1, read as the reverse complement.
AAACACACACACACACACACACACACACACACACACACACACACACACACACACACACACACACACAGGCAACTAATAAACTAACACCCATGCTGAATACAAAAAAACTAAAATAAAAACACAGAGGCAAATGCTTTGTTCACTCACATTTAAAACTAGAAAATGTAACTGTAACTGTCACCACATTTCCAAGCTCTTCTATAACCTTGAAAATTGGTCACAGCCATCAAAACCAGCAAGAATGTGTAAAACTCAAGGATGGTTATTATAATCAAATATGTCTCTTAGACAGCATCTGAGAAAATATCAGTGCACTGCGGTTTTGGGAAGTTCTGACACATGAGTTATTTCCCTTAAAACCATCCGCACTAAAGCCATGAAAATCATGTGAATGACCTTGTCACGAAAATCACGTGAATACTCTGCCAGTCATGTAGAGCAATGCACTACACGCAGTTTAAACTCACTTCAGATCCACACTTATAGGATTACCCTGACAGTAGATCACAGTCACTGAACTGCAACGAAGGTGTCAAGCTCAATGGCGGTGAACATCATGCAAAGTTTCAAAGAGCTCTCTCAAACAGTGTGTGTTTTTTTAAGTTAAAATTTTGGTCAAGGTCAGTTATATATACATTACCCACCAAATACATGTAAAGTGGTGTGAGCATTTGACAACCATACAAAGTTTGAACTTGACTGGATCAGAACTTATGACAAAACACAGCCTCCAGTTTGTCATTTTGAAATGTTGCTGTGACCTTAAAATAAGTTCAAGGTCACTAGAATTGGTATGAGCTAGTAAACCATGGCAACTCCAAGGTTGTTGCAGATGGTTGGTCAGATGAACACCTAACAATCACACACTCCATATGATTTTCAGATGAACACCTAACAATCACACACTCCATATGATTTTCAGATGAACACCTAACAATCACACACTCCATATGATTTTCAGATGAACACCTAACAATCACACACTCCATATGACTTTCCACTAGTCAGACAGGATTAGGACTAAAGGGGAGACTGCTCAAAGTCTCCTTCATCGAATAAGGTTTCCTCTGTCCACAGCTACGAGACAGAAGGTGATAAAATATGGGCCGCTCTACATCAACTGAAATGCAGGATAAAGAGCTGCAAAATCACAGCATCTGAGTTGAGGGAGCTCTCACTTTCGAGCAGGAGAATGCACAAACACAAGTGGTGAACACCTCTGAGCCAAATTGACCATTCTTAATGAGTAAAGTCATGGCAGGCCTCACAACTGAAAGTGAGGCTGGGGCAAGTAAAAAGAACATATGTTCAGATTTCATCATCATCCAAGCCACAGCCTACGCTCCTAAGCCTCACTTTTGATCCGAGTGACCTCGCCTCATGTGTGCTCCTTTGGAACGGTCAATCAGGACAGTGCCAAAGACACAGTGCTCTCAGCTGCAAGTCAAGGGGAAAAGGCACCTCAGCCACAACTCAACTGACCCACTGCAGCTCCACAATAAAGAGGCACTTAGACCTCACAGAGGGAACAAAGCTTACACCGAATGACAAATCAGCTGCAATGTGTATCAAACTAACACTGGTCATGATCGAATTATAAACCAACCCTGACAGAAATAACATTAAACAGCTCACCATCCATAGCATAACAAAGCATAGTAATCAATGAGTATAATGCATGAATATATAAATAAATATACTCCAAATGAAAACAACAACAACAAGCCTAAAACACATTACATTTCCATGATCTAAAAATCATAATTTCCATTAAATTATTTAAAAAAAGGGGTTAGTAAAAAGATCTATTCACTACAAAATTGAATGTGTGACTTGTAAAGTAAAACCAGGTGATCACAACTACAGTATAGTTTCCTGATGGAACCAGCCTGATCTAATCCACCTGAATTATATTTACAGTATGTATGTGCTATGTGACAATATATACAATGCTGTGGAACCAAACGTTGTGCTACAGCCTATGCTTACCAGCTTCATCATCTGACCATAATGTACAACAGTGAACCCAAAACAAAATAAATCAAGCCTCCCACAGCAAAAGCAGTGCCTGAAACATTCATTAGCTAATAATGATAATTATAATAATAGTTGAGGTAAAAAGTCAGAAGAAGAGGTGGCAGAACAGAAGATCACAATGGCATAATTTTTTTTTTTTTTTAAATGAACAACTGATCACAAAAGTCATTTAAAAATGGAAAAGAGAGTTTAAGAAAGAAGTACACCTGACCTCCCCATCCCTGCTAAAACCGTCAGGTTTCACTCTCAAACAACAGAGTTAGTTACTTAGTGGATTTTAACGAGAATAGAAACTTATTTATAACAGTTCGCTATGTGCCCAACGTAAAGCAGATACAGGGAAGAAGAATACCAATAAAACAATGAAGCGCATGTGAAAAAATACACAGAAAACAAAAATTACACATAAGCAAACAGAGAAGGGAATCTGAAAGCGACAGCATCCAAAAAACAAAACAAAAAAAGAGACAGAGAGAGACAGCATCCAAGAAAAAAAGATAGCATTTTGGGATTTTAACATCCTGGACAAAGAGAGAGACAGCGACACAGAGAAAAAGACAAAACCAGACAAAGAGAGAAAATGACAAGTTACCAATCACAGTTGAACACACGCCCATATTTTTGCCGATAGTCCTTTCCACGGTGTTTGTTATGCCCTCCCCTTTCTTGGCCTCCACGTTCTCCATTTCGGCGCCAAGATTTTCTCCTTTCCTGCTGCCTGTCATCACTTTCCTTCCAATGACTGTGGACCCTCTCAAACGTTTCACTTTCACGGCTGGCATCACGGTTAGCTGCACGCTCAAAAATCCAGTCAGCGCTGCGCTCTTGATGTCGGGATTCTTCACGATCAAGGGCTCGATCAAACAGCCAATCAGCTTTGTGCTCCTCATTGCGCAGGTGGTCACGACCTTTCATCCAAAGGAACTGAAAAGCCAGCGAAGATTCTGCTGTGTGGTTGACACGCGCAGAACGCTCCGAATCTTCTCTGCTGGACTTGGTGTTAGGCATTTCCTCCTCTGTGACGTCTTTCCTATCCTCATTCTTGTCCTCCATCTGACCTCTTGTGGAAAGATTGGGCTGGTGATTTTCCTCATATCTGTCATCATCATCATCATCATCACTTTCACCACCAGCACCACGTTCATAATCAGCATCGCCAAAGCAAACGTACTTGTAATAATCCTCTTCATCCTCAGGCTCCGGGTCTATGCAGGAAAATTTCTTCACCCTGTGGCACTCGCCTGTTTCAAGCTTCTGTTTCAACTCATGCACAAAGCCGAGTTGCCAGGGAGCCAGGTACTGGAGGCAGCCGTCCATGGGCAGATAGAGCATGCGCTGTGGCTGAGCCTTGACCCACCAGAAGAACTGGCAGTTCAGCCAGTGGTGGCCCGAGCTGGGCAGTCCCATCTCACTACCATCACCATACTGCAAGGAGACTTTGTGTACGTCCTCAAACATCTCAGAGATGTCCTCTCTGTCCATCTCCATGAAGGCCTGCCTGTCCATGGAACCCATTCTGCTGAACAGCTTCTGGAACTTCCTCTCCACCTTGAACTTGGCCTTGGCAGCAGCTTTGTCAGTGTGGGAACTGTGGTCTTTGGCTCTGGTGCGGAATTGGGTTCCTTCGCCACTGGAATCTTGGTGCTGTTGCTTGTCAAATCTTTCTTCCCGGTCATGTTTTACTCCATGATGTTTGTCAAACCTTTCCTCCTTACCACCTTTGGCGTGTTTTTCTTTGTGGTGGTGTTTGTCATTTCTTTTATCCTTGCCAAACATCCCAAGTTTTTCTTTGTGGTGGTGTTTGTCATTTCTTTCATCCTTGCCAAACTTCCCATGTTTTTCTTTGTGGTGGTGTTTGTCATTTCTTTCATCCTTGCCAAACTTACCGTGTTTTTCTTTGTGGTGGTGTTTGTCATTTCTTTCATCCTTGCCAAACTTCCCATGTTTTTCTTTGTGGTGGTGTTTGTCATTTTTTCCATCCTTGCCAGGCAAATCTTCATGGCGGTGTTTGCCAAGCCTCCACCCAGTTTGCCCCTCCCTGGTCTGAAACTGGGTCTCCTCTCCTTGGTCAGTGTGACGGTGGAAGTTCTTTCCGTCCTTCTTCTGCTTCTTCTTGGACGCTTGTTTACTCCCTCTGTCCGAGTCTCTCCATGCTTCTCCTCTCTTGTCTCCTCTCTTGGCACGCTGCGCAGCGTCAGCCTCTTCCTGAAATCTTTCAGCACTTCCCTTTTTGTGGCCGTGCTTTTCTCCCTTGGAGTGCCTTCTGAACCACCGTGCAGCCTTCCGTTTCACCTTACGCGACAGGTTACTCACGCCGTCCTTCACGCGAGTGGCCACGCGACGGATGAGGGAGTCATTGTCGAGCCACAGGTGGCGAGAGGCATCCTTGACCTGGCCCCACGTCTGCTGCAGCTGGCGGCTGACGTTGGACAGCGTCCCTCGCGTCTTGTTCAGGAGTTTCTTCACCCCGTCCGACCAATTGCCCTTCCGCTCCTCCCCTTCCCCGTCACTCTCCGCGCCGGGTTCCTCTCCCCTCTCATCTTCATCGGCCACCTCCGCCTCTCCGTCCTTGCTGCTCCCCTCGTCTCCGCTGCTGGCCACAGAGTGGCTGCGGAGGCTGCGGAGGGTGGAGGAGAGCTCGTCCCACAGGGAGGGCAGGGCCTGAACCAGCCGGTCCTGCAGCTTGGCCACGCTGGACAGCAGGTAGGTGGGGTCCGTGAAGTCCGCGCCACCCCCAGCCCCTGTCAGGTTCCAGTGCAGGACGTAGTCCATCAGGGCCGACAGGTTCATGCGCTGGGCCAGGAGATGCAGGCAGGTGCTGCTGTTCAGCGGCTGCTTGTTTTCCGCCCGCTCTGACAGATAGAGGCGTTGCCACATGTCGGCTCGCTGGCGCTCCTGCGTGAGGTTTCGCTGAAGGAGGGCGATGTCTATTGGGACGGGCTGAGGCACTTCCTTGTTGCATTCTGTTTCTGCAACACATGTTATGGCCTGCGGTTTAAACCTCAGTAAGGTTATGACCCCTCCAATAAACTGATCTAGAGTACCTTCCATTCAGTGACAATGCGTTGCATCATTTATCTGTTGGGTGAGATGCAGTGTTTTGTGTGCTGTGAGCCCAAATACATACTGGGGAATGGCACTAGAGAAAATGATTTAACGGCGAACCGGAATGATAAAGTATCACTGGTCCTGTTGATACGGCCGGAACAGAAAACATGCTCATACCTAGAATAGTTTTTTTTTTTTTAAATCAGTTTATGCTAGAGTGAAACTGGTGTTTGAAAGTCATGAAAACATGTCCGTAAGCTGCCACAATTTTGACCCAGTCTGTGACATCACAGCTTGAGAGCGTGGCACCATCAGCATGGCAACTGTGCACTGGCTCAGTACCTGCTGTTTACATTCCACTGTACCCAGACTATATACACATGTATATGCAAAATGGACCTTGGCAATATTACGCCCTGCAGCTTTAGTCGGAGTTCAGTGAACAAAGCTGTGGCAGGCCTGAGGGTGAGAATAAAAGGGCCTTTGAGTCGGACACTGATATCAAGAAACATTCTTTTCTCTTTCCACAAATGGCCAGACTTGATTAGTACATAGTACAGTTTCTGTACAGGCAGCTAAAGGGTCTGGCGTGGAGCTAGAGAGAGACTGATTGGCTGACTCACTGAACTTTACTATGCAAGGATCAATGATTCAGCACAAATACATGTTGGGCAATTTGTTTGAGGGAGCTGTGGGTGGAGGAGGGTGTGTGTGTGTGGGGGGGGTGGGGTGGGGGGGTGGGGGGTGGAGAGGGAAACAGACACAGTGTTAGGTATCTGCCCCCCCCCCCCCCCCCACCAACCCCCCCACTACCCTTCCTGAGACTGTAGCCCTTGTTGGTACCTCTATGACAGTACATGTATATAAATTATACACAAACTGGGCCAGTACCTCTACAATAGTAGATATGATTAAAACACAAATTGGCCAGTACCTCTACAATAGTACATATGATTAATACACAACGTGGGCCAGTACCCGTACCATGGTACATATTATTAATACACAAACTGGGCCAGTACTCTACCATGGTACATACGATTAATACACAAACTGGGCCAGTACCTCCATTATGGTACATATAATTTATACACAATCTTGGCTAGTACCTCTGCAATAGTAAATATGATTATACACAAACTGAGCCAATACCTTTGTGATGGTACAGATAAATTATGCACAAATGGGGCCAGTACCTTTGCAATGGTACACACATATATATAGATTATGCACAAACTGTGCCGGTACCTTTGTGATGGTACATATAAATTATGCACAAACTAGCACATTGCTATCATTTCACAATGCTCTTTTAAAAAAACTCAGTGACCCCAAAACATCCACTGCAGTATAGTAACATGATTCAGATGTGAGCTACTCACTTCCCGGGGCTGTGGTAGCCATGTCTTGGTCACCAAGGAAACCCTGCCTCTCCTCAAAGACATCCTGTTCAGCTTCCTCCAGATCATCATAATCCAGATCCACATGGCGATCACCAAGACCACTGACACTCGCTGCTGGTTCTTCCCAGTTCATATCCTCACCAGCAGACGCCGAATCCTAGAATGACGCGACATAAAATGATTAAGCCAGTCTGCAGGGCAGTTAGTTTTGCTGTGGAGTCATGGATACAACACTTGGTGTACTTCTTACGCTTGCTACAAACTGTACCTGTCAGGTATAGAGTAACAGAACAAGTAAAAACAAAACGTTTTACACAAATCAGCAGAAGGTACTGCCCACAACACAGCCACATCTCTCCGTATGATGACGATGATTGCTTTTATACAGCGCTATTCTTCGATCTCGAGCACTCACTGTGCTCGCATGTGATTCTAAACGAGTGACAAGTTTTTTACAGCACATTTTTGAATATCCACTTACAGCACTGGCATGGCTGGTGCCACATGGAACTGCTGCCATCTTGGTGCGTTCTGTGTACACCATACAACCATGCACTTCATGCAAAGCCACATATGTAAGATGCATGTGTATTTAGCTGTAACCAGCCCACCTGCACTTTTGGCAGGTTGACCGGGGTCTTTTACATGCTACTGCGGTAACATGGGGGTGGAATGGATACCGAAATAAAGAGTCAGCACAGAAAGTTGACCCCAGAGAAGAGAACTCTCCCCTGGCATTCCTGCTGGGATTTAAACCCACAACCTTTCCTTTTCAGGCGCTCTAACCACTGAGCACCAAAGCTATAAAAAATAAACTGTAAATTGTAAATTGAGCAGTTTGGATCCAGTAGGACTCTACATAGATGCTGGAAGATTTTCACTTCCCCCAAACCTACCTTTTTTTCAGATGCCTGTTCCACTGTTTCAGCCAGAGGTGGTGGAGGGAGGGGGTCAGGGGGCGGGGGCACTGGTCCCTCATCCAGACCAGACGCCCGTTTCTCTGTTTCAGCCAGAGGTGGGGGAGGGGCCACAGGCTCCCCGACCAGACTATCCACGTTGTAGCGCATCTTCCCCACGCTGAGCTTCAACTCGGCATTCTCGTTCTTCAAGTTGTTCAGCTGCTGGCGCGCCTCTTGCAGGAGAAGTCTGAGCTGCTCCTCCTTGGCTGCCTCCTGCTGACGCTGGCTCCAGTACTGGCTGTTGCGTTTTGCCTCCCCACTGGCAAAGTCCTCGCGAGCCTGTAGCAACAGCTGCCAGGATTCTGCGGAGAATTCTCTCTCGTGGTGCTCGGCGTAGAACTTTTCATCTGGGGTCTCCACAAGACGGGCCAATGCCAAAGCGCTCTGCAGGTCCTGGAGGGTGGGTTCAGCGACTCGGCGCTGCCGGAGCGACTGTTGTTCCTTGGCTCTGGCAGCCAGCAGGCGCTCCAGCTCATCCTGCGCCTCCTGCAGCTGTTCCCCAAGCTCCCGGTTGTTGTCACGGAGATCAGCCATCGCCTCCTGGTGCCGGTCCCGCTCACGCTGTTTGTGGACAACACAAGCACAGAAATCCCCATGTACATTCTGTGTACGCAATACAATCATGCACCAGTTTACAGTACCACTTTAGTCAAAGCTACACATGCATATGTGTGTTTAACTGTGTGTTTAGCTGTAACCTACTCCTTGCACTTTTTACATGCTACTGAGGTAACACAGGGTAACACAATGGATACCAAAATAACAGTCAGCACTGAATGTTGACCTTGGATAAGAAAACCTCTGACCTTTTAATCATGAGCATGGCGCTCTAGCACTAAGCTATCCTTGCTCCCAATATTCTACTCACTAATCCACATCTCTATACAACTTGATGAGTGAAAAACAAAGTGTTATTTCTGAATATGTGTCGTACTCCAGCAGCTAGTTTTTTGCTACTCACTCATCCATATCTCCAAAGAGCATGACTGACAAAACAAAGCATTACCTCCAAAACCTAGTGTTATTTCTGAAACTGTATCCTACTCCAGCAGCAAGGTTTTTGCTACTCACTCATCTGTATCTCCACTGAGCATGACTGACAAAACAAAGCATTACCTCCCAAACCTACAGCATGACTGACAAAACAAAGCGTTACCTCCCAAACCTACAGCATGACTGACAAAACAAAGCGTTACCTCCCAAACCTACAGCATGACTGACAAAACAAAGCGTTACCTCCCAAACCTACAGCATGACTGACAAAACAAAGCGTTACCTCCCAAACCTACAGCATGACTGACAAAACAAAGCGTTACCTCCCAAACCTACAGCATGACTGACAAAACAAAGCGTTACCTCCCAAACCTACAGCATGACTGACAAAACAAAGCGTTACCTCCAAAACCTGATCATACTCTATCAGCAGCTTGTCGTTGCGGGAGAGGCACTGCAAATACTCGTCCTGCATCTGGTGCAGTCGCTTCATCTGCAGCAACTGAATCTCCATCTGACTGAAGTGCTCTCGTGCTGACCCTGAAAACCACGAGGACATTACTGTAGGGGGGTCATTATTTCATGGCTCTGTGGTGGGGTCATTATTTCATGGCTCTGTGGTGGGGTCATTATTTCATGGCTCTGTGGTGAGGTCATTATTTCATGGCTCTGTGGTGAGGTCATTATTTTATGGCTCTGTGGTGGGGTCATTATTACACGGCTCTGTGGTGGGGTCATTATTTTATGCCTCTGTGGTGAGGTCATTATTTCATGGCTCTGTGGTGGGGTCATTATTTTATGGCTCTGTGGTGTGGTCATTATTACACGGCTCTGTGGTGAGGTCATTATTTCATGGCTCTATGGTGGGGTCATTATTTCATGGCTCTGTGGTGAGGTCATTATTTCATGGCTCTGTGGTGAGGTCATTATTTCATGGCTCTGTGGTGAGGTCATTATTTCATGGCTCTGTGGTGAGGTCATTATTACACAGCTCTGCGGTGGGGCCCTTATTTCACGCCTCTGATTTTGATTTTTCTAAAGAGCCAGAGAGAGCTGGCCAGAACCCATGAATTCCAAGTGTTGAAGGTCTGGTGGAATGTCAAGAAAATAAATGATTGCACCCGCACTGTCAAAGTTAACAGTAAAATGTTCTCATGTGTTCGCACAACAATTAATGATGCACAGCCCAACTTGCAAGACAAAGCCGTGATGACACAGCACAACAGATTCCACACAGGCACAGGCCTCTCAAGCGGCCCATCCACTAACCTATCCACTGGCTCACCTCTTCATCCACCCAGTGGCCAACCATTCAGTTTACTAACCAATCCAGTATTTTATCCATGGACGTGTCCAGCAGCCCACCACCCATCAACTAATCTATCCATCCACTAACCAATCCAGCTGCTGACTCATCAATCCACTGACCTAGCCTGTAGCCCATCACTAACCAAGTCTGTGGCAGAGGCCTTGACACATTAACCTTATCATGCTGTCCACCCATTCACCTGCCAAGTGGCCCACCCATCCATCCACTAACTATCCAGCAGCCCACCCATCCATCCACTAACCCATCCACCCACCTACCCTGTGGCATTCCCATCAATCCATTAACCTATCCAGTGACACACCCACTAACCTATCTAGAGCCTCTCCACTAACCTATCTGGTGGCCCATCCACTAAATTATCTGGTAGTCCATCCACTATCATATCCAGTGGCCTATCCACTATTATCTAACAGCCCATCCACTAACCTATCCAGTGGCCCAATCATATTCCAAGGGCCAGCACCAAGATGGCCAGCACTAACCTTTCCACTGTCATATCCTATAACCTATCTGGTGGCCCTTCCACTAACCTATCCAGTGGCTCATCCACTGGTCTATCCTATAACCTATCTGGTGGCCCTCCCATTAACCTATCCAGTGGCTCATCCACTGGTCTATCCTATACCCTATGTGGTGGCCCATCCACGAACATATCCAATGGTCTCTCCACTAACCTATCCAATAGCCCATCCACTAACCTATCCGATAGCCCATCCACTAACCTATCTGATAGCCCATCCACTAACCTATCCAGTGGCCCAGTCCTATTCCCAGGGCCAGCACCAGGACGGCCAGCATGACCCGGTTGAGACGGCTGTTCAGCTGCTGGTTGTTGCAGTGGACATAGTGGCGTGCAGCTGTCCCTCGCTCCACAGGGAGGTCACCGATGTCGTTCACCAATGACAGGTCACCTTGGTCAAGGTTGTCCTCAGCCTGGACAGCATCATCTGACTGCTCACTCTCAATGCGATCGTCCTGAAAGAGCATGAAGACCCCCACAATGGGCATCAGTGAAGACCAGCACTAGAAACTGAACCATGCTTGGAGAAATTGAGTGTAATAATGAAGTGGTTTCTGCCATTTAGCCTTCAGCAACAGCAAAAGATTTAAGCTGGAGAAGCAAATTACATTCACTGCTGGCATCGTCTTCTTCCTCAGTGCAGTCTCCCTCTGTCCCTTCCTTAGAGCACAGAACTGAGGTCACCTTGTTCCTTTCAAGTCAGTAATTAATCATGTATATTTATAATGCACTCATCAATGCCCTTGGTTGCTCACAGGATAAACATTAACCAAAATACGCATGTAAAGCACAGTCCTATCGATATAATTTACATAAAATATTAACTGAAGCCTATAAACATTATCAAGCAAGCACAATGAGTACAAACTGTTATACATACATCCCACTGCCTCGTAAATATTCCTCAGAAAGACTCAAACAACTTCACTTCATCTTGTGCCGACAGAAAGTGCTTCTTTTCATTGTCATCACAAACACTTGGCTCATCTTGAGTCATAACATTCAAATGCCAGAGTCCGTGCCAAGGTTCCAGCATTACCATACCACCAGGCTGGAACTTGCTCCTTCACAGAACTTGTTACTTGTCTTTTAAGAGACTCTGAGTACCAGCATTCTGCCATCAGCAACAACACAAGATATTCAGCTGTGTTCCTTAGTGGACTCTCTCTCCAAGTGCCAACATTTTGCCATCAGCAACAACATAAGATATTCAGTTGTGTTCCTTAGTGGACTCTCTCTCCAAGTGCCAACCTTCCACCATCAACATAATGCTCATAAGATACTTAACCTTGTTCCTCCATCAAAGGCTCTGTGTTGCTGATCTGGGAGAGTCCATATATATATATGGCAACCTTCCTCCATAAACACAGCTTACTTCATCTTGTTCCTCTGTGGAAGACTGGAGAGTCCACATGGTAAACTTCCTCCATAAACACAGCTTACTTCATCTTGTTCCTCTGTGGAAGACTGGAGAGTCCACATGGTAAACTTCCTCCATAAACACAGCTTACTTCATCTTGTTCCTCTGAGGAAGACTATCTTACCAAGCGCAACAAACACGCTGCTGAAGCAAGGACATAAATCCCACTCTACAAGTCATCATCATCATCACCACCAACCTTGCAATGGAGTCCAAATGGCAACTTCCACCATAACTGCAACACAACCTACTTGATCTTGTTCCTCCATGGAAGAGTTTGTATCGATTACTGATCTTGAAACAGAGGCCAAATGCAGCCTTCCCCTGAATGCACAACACAACTTACCTGATCTTGTTCCTTTGCGCAACAAGAAGACTGTGTAGAAATCTTGTGAGAGAATCCAAATGCAACCTTCCACCATGCACACAACTTACCTTCCTCTGTGGAAGACTGTAACGACTGTAAACAATCTTGTACAACCATTCCCCATACACACAACACAATTTACTTGATCTTGTTCCTCTGTGGAAGACTGTAACCAATCTTGTGCAACCCTTCCCCATACACACAACACAACTGACTTCATCTTGTTCCTCTGTGGAAAACTTACCAACCTTGTGAGAGATTCCACGTGGCAACCTTTCCCCATATACACAACACAATTTAACTAATCTTGTTCCTCTGTGGAAGACTGTTACCAGTCTTGTGCAACCCTTCCCCATACACACAACACAATGACTTCATCCTGTTCCTCTGTGGAAGATTGTTACCAGTCTTGTGCAACCCTTCCCCATACACACAATTTACTTCATCCTGTTCCTCTGTGGAAGACTGTTAGCAATCTTGTGCAACCCTTCTTGTTCCTCTGTGGAAGACTGTCACCAATCTTGTGAGAGAATCCAAACGGCAACCTTCCACTATAAACATAACACAACTTACTTGATCTTGTTCCTCTGTGGAAGACTCTGTGTCCCCATCATCAGCATCATTCATCATTGCTGCTGCCAGTTGGTGGTACTGCTGCTGTAGAGCTGGCGCGGGTGGTAGTGGTCTTTCTTCCTCTTCTTCTGGAGGTGGTGGGGCTTGTTCTTCTTCTTGGGGATTCTGCGGCAGTGGCGCTTCATGTTCTTGTGGCGGAGGAAGCCCTTGTTGTGCTGGTGCTTGCTGTGCTTGTGGAGGTGGTGGAGGCTGAGGGGGCAGCACCTGTGGTTGTTGTAGCTGTGGAGGTAGTGAGACTGCTCGGGGGGAAGCAGGAGGTAGAACTGGAGCTGTTCAAAAACAGAACAAAATTCAAATGTGGTGCACTGAGGCAGCAGAAATTCAGCATTGTAAATAAACTTCTGCTTTTTGAAACTGTGCATTTCTGAACTAGGCAACTGACACAGTAACAGCATTTTTAGCAACCAACATGGCTGCTGTTCATACTATTTTTTTCAGTAGCTGCTCACATTGTTTCTGTGTGCTCATTTTCAGCAACCAACATGGCTGCTGTTCATACTATTTTTTCAGTAGCTGCTCACATTGTTTCTGTGTGCTCATTTTCAGCAACCAACATGACTGCCGTACATGCTATTTTTTGGTAGCTGTTCACCCTGAATATGCGTGCTCATTTTTGCACAAAATGTTATCAAAATACTGCATGTTAACAGCAATCATATACTGACCTCCAGTACCTGTGAAGAATCTAAACTCTGACCCCACAGATGACCCTGAAGTTGTCATGGTGCTGACCCTTGCCCCTGACAAAGGCTCTTCCCCCTCAGATTCCGTGTTACCGCTGGAGGAGTCCTTTTCCAGGCGAACAAAGTCGGACTCTGCATAAACAGACCGATCAACAATCATAATATTTTCCAGGCAAGGTCTGACCCTGTATAAAGAGAACAATCAACAATTGTAACATCAACAATCATAACAATCAACAGAAATGAAATGAATCCATGCAAGAAGCATACTAAATGTTTGCACCTTAAGATGATACATGACAGCGTGCTGCAGCAAATAACTGTTGGGATACAGAAATTTGCCTCCAGGCTTGTCAGTTACATAAAAAAACTTGCAGATCACAGGGAGCCTACACATTCTGGCCAACAGGCAGAACAGATTAAAATCAAAACAAAAACCGTAACTCATGGATTTCACTTTTATTTTATTTTATTGTTTTTATAAACACAGCTTCATCAGTAATATTTAACAGGCCACTGGCTGCACAATACAGCATCATGAGTCCAAGCTCATCTGCTGCAAATGTTGCCTCTTTGACATGCGGCACAAGAAGTCCATGCTTGTGTTGCCTCAGAACAAGATCAAATAGGCTGCGGGTAGCCATTGAGCCAGATGCGACACTTAACAGTATTTTGTACAAGCAGTCCTACTAATAAAAGTAGGATTCTAAATTGAAAACTAAATCAACAGGGCACTTTCAAACAAACTCCTTAATTTGGTGCTCTTAGTTTGTTTGCTTCTTATTGCTGGCTTCTTGGGTGAAACCTTTTCTGACAGGGCTAGTTCCTTTAAGGTAAAAACTTGATTCAAAACTCAGATTAAAATGCTTAATTATGTGCATATACTCAATAAACCAACAGCACAAAACAGATACAGACTTTAAAAGAACCCATTTCATAAGAATACTGACAGACGCAGTGATTCCAGTAACAACCCCTGCCCCCCACCTTTAACACCCAGGTAAAACAAAACCATACCGCTGTCACTGTCTTTGTGGCTGGACTTGGAAGCATTGGATGAAGATGACAGGCCCGAAAGGGAGAGAAGGCTCTCGTCGGAGATGGGAGAGTCACTGCCCTGGGAGAGTTGCAGTTCCTTTGAGACCTCTTGCCCCCTGATGGCCTCCCCCTCCCCCAGTGACTGCCTTCTCTCTGCAGACTCCAACAGCTGTGTGCAGCATGCCCCCAGCATCTGAACAGGACCAAAACCCAAACAATAGACCACTCCACAACGCAACGTAAGCTCTGCCCCTTTTTGGGAGTCTGGCAAGCGACCCGAAAAGATGATGCAGCCGAATGCAAAAGTACTCTCGACCTCTTGCTGGAAGACCTGTCACTGTCGTGTTTTGGTGAGGGAAAACTCACACAAAGGTCAGTCACACAAAGGTCAAAACGGCAAGGCTACCAGTTTTTTTGTGTGTGCGATGCGGTTTTCCTGGTTTCTTTTCTGCTATGTCGAACACCGCCACCTGACCACATGCACGAAAGCTTGCCAGACCATTTCAGGCCTTGTCTACAAAACACGTGGGCGCCTTATTATACCACGGCACGCGATTGGCTGAAACCTAAGGGTGTGTCTGCTTTGACTGACAGGAGTGGAGTCGTCTATTGTGGAGGCTTCTCACCTTAAAGGTCCTTGGCTAGTGCACTATGGGTCAGAGCTCAGGAGCTGTGTGAAAGTCGAGGTGGACATCCTGGGCTCCCATCCTTAATAAACCTACGGTTTCCATGGACGTAAAACAACACTTCAACAACAGCTATGAGTCCTGGGTTTGACCCCTGGCTCAGCACTGTTCTCTGTCACCTGCTGTTCTGGAGGGGGAAATGACTGAGTGCTTAGTCCACTGGAGGAGGAAGAATAGGATGCTGGACCCATTTGCTTCCAGCTGCCTGCGTCAAAAAACCCTGGGCCACTTCAGATTGGAGACATGTATGGGAAAATGTTCTGGCTGCACTGTGCAAAATCAGGTCTTTCCCATCACCTCCAAGGAGGTAAACACCGTGAGTAAACAGGAGTTAAGAGGTTATAAAGTCTCGCTCTGGTGGCTGCTGTAGCTGTAATCAGGTAAAGTAACCAGAATTGTCCAGGTAATACTGAAAAAATACATATAAAAATCTATGTGTCTTAAAAATAACACATGACATTGATGTTGGCAAATTTTCATTTACTGATCTATCCAGTGCTTTGTCCTTAAACAAGCCCCTTCAGTGTTTTTCCCCCATGCATGCAAAATATCACATAACTCAAAACTAACACCACATTAAAATGCAACACACACACACACACAAACAACCAACCAACCAAAAATGCACTCTTCAGAAGACAATACACTCTCAAAATCTACGCTCACCTTCTGTGGAGGTTGTTCAAGGTCATCACATGAGCTGGTGACATTGGCCTCATCACAAGAATACTCAGACAAGTGCGGAGCAGGTCCATCTCCAGCAGACTGGGAAAGTCTTGACTCTCCAACATCTGACACTCTTGGCTGTGTTTGTCCAGACACTCTTGGCAGTGCTTGTTCTGACACTCTTGGCTCTCTGGACTCCCCAGTGGCAGCAGACGCATCTGTGCAGAGGGCATACTGTGAGAGTGATCTGTTGTGCGGAGGCTACTTACTGATGTGATGCAGTGGAGATCCTGCTGAATGGCAGCAGAGGAGTTCTGGGATGTCACTCATCCTTATCCTTGGTGGGAACTGGCACAAGTATCACTTTTGTCTCACAAAAGTAAGTTTGTCACGACAAAACCTTTGTCACGACAATTTTGTTGTTGCGACAAATATAATTTTGTCACGACAAAGGTTTCGTTGCAACAAGCATACTTTTGTTGCCACAAACGATGTGTTTTGTCATGACAAACATATTTGTCATGACAAAAGCATGCTTGTCATGACAAAAGTTTTATTGCAACTAAATTATCTTTGTTGCGACAAATATTTGTCACGACATATTTTATCGCGACAAACGTGTGTTTGTCAAAACTTTTGTCACGACAAGCATATTTTTCTTGTTTTGTCGTGACAAACATGTGTTTGTCACAACAAAAATGATACTTGTGGCAGCTCCCGCCAACGATGCATCCCAGATTTTTATAACTCCCGCCAACGATGCATCCCAGATTTTTATAACTCCCGCCAACGATGCATCCTAGATTTTTATAACTCCCGCCAACGATGCATCCCAGATTTTTATAACTCCCGCCAACGATGCATCCTAGATTTTTATAACTCCCGCCAACGATGCATCCCAGATTTTTATAACTCCCGCCAACGATGCATCCTAGATTTTTATAACTCCCGCCAACGATGCATCCTAGATTTTTATAACTCCCGCCAATGATGCATCCTAGATTTTTATAACTCCCGCCAACGATGCATCCTAGATTTTTATAACTATTTCACCCCATCAGAAAACGTATCTGCTGGATGTGCCACCCATGCTTTCCCCACAAGCTAAAGCAGAGCAACAGAGTGAATGTGGACTGACAGGCTAACGATGATGAATGAAAACAAATTCTACTCAGCCTGTTTCAGTTTTTGGTAACTGGCATATATATCTAAACTGCTCTACATTTAACATGTTAATTGTGAACTCTCAGCAGTGACCACACATCTTTTAAGTCCATTGTTAATAGTGTTATGGAAGCCAATCCCCCACCCTCCAACCCCCTTCAACTCCTCTCTCTCTCTTTCTTTTCTTCAAAATCTTGAACTTCCTCATGATTACACACAAACTGAATCCCTCAACAACAAATTATAAAGCCCTGTATTACGGCAACTTTTTGCCAACTTTTATATATTTGTGGGTTGGGGGTGGTTCCATTGTCCAACATAATTATGTGACAAAAATCATTTAGTTGTTTCAGGTGTGATATATTTCAGTTTTCCAAAAGCACCTTGGGTACAATATAAAATTAAAACACAAGCATGCCCCCACCCCCTTCCCTTGCTTTATATAATATATGAAAACATTCTTCTTTTTTTCACCTGCCACTTTCATCAGCTGTTCCAGTTCAATGCATTCTGGTGAGGTGTCTCTAGAAACTGGGTTACTGTGACCTAGTTCCACCTCATCTTCTGCCTCCTGCTCCACAACTTCTATAGAGCTGGTGTTGGAGTCTGCATCACTGCCCTGCCAGTCACACAAACAAAGGTTACAATGATGCAAAGTTTGAAACACTTCACTAACACAGTGTCTAAGGAAAAGCCAATGTTAATGTTTTTACTGAATAAGGAAACACATGAATCATCTCCCCTGAATAATGTTTCTGTCAAATAAGAAAACACATGAATCATCTCCCCTGAACAATGTTTCTGTCAAATAAGGAAACACATCAATCATCTCACAGTGCTCAGACCTATCGGTGTCTGCCTGAATCCACAATGATGCAGGAAACCACCCCTCTATCATGGGCACTGTCAGTGTTGAGATCTTGCAGTCATCACTGATATTCTCTCTGGGAGTTAGGTACTGCACTGTCTTTCTGACTCCAGCTATGCTGGCTGTCTTTGACCCCCACATCCACTGGCTGGGCTGAGATCCTGCATTTCATTTGGCAAACTCCGCTGGTGCTGTTTCAGAAAACTCTCTCTTGTTCTGCTTCATGAAGCTGGTTCTCTTCAGCCTGTTTTCCCTGTACTCTGTCATTCTTCTGTTTATCAGGTGTCATGACAACTGACATGGCACAGAATTTCATGGCCTGTACCATCATCTTCCTGTTTTTTTGCTTGCTGTGAGAGTAAAAGGAGATCTAATTTCCAACACAAAACAGTCATTGAATCAAGTACCAAAAACAAAACAAAACAGACAAAAAAACATAACCAAAGTAAAACTAATATCAAGGCTGGCATAGCACTTAATTTCATGGCCTGTACCATTCTTGCTGCCCTCCTTTTGCTTGCTGAGAGAAAAGTTTTAATTTCCAAAACAAACCATTGAGTAAGTTCACAAAAGGCCAAAAGTAAATTACAACGGAAAACAACATTGAGGCCGCTGAGTACAATGCCTCAATGTTGTTTTCCGTTGGGTGAACAAGTAAATTCATCATGGATCAAATCCACACGTGTATACAAAGAGCAACTGACCTCCAGCTCTCCCTGACTGTTGACCAGCGCCCAGTCCGAGAGCCCCGAGCTCCCTGATTCACTGAGGTCACTCATCTGTGGCCTGACCGCTGATGCAACCTTTTCACAGTACACACACACACACACACACACACACACACACACACACACACACACACACACACACACACACACAAGTCACTAGAGCATCACTGCTTGTTTCCAACAGCCTATGTGGCAGCTTCATAACTACTTAAAGGAACTAGCTCTCTTCATGCCTGTTTTGTCCAAGAAGGTTGGCCTTTCCCCAATATGTGACATAGTCACTTTATGATAAACAAACACTAGAATTGGAGGATTTAATTTTTAAATGCATCACTGGCTTTATTTTCAATTTAGAATCCTACTTGCAGCAGTGATTATTAGGGCTCATTGTAGAAAACACTATATGTCACAGATAGCTATGATTTCTTTAATCCTGTACCTTGGGTGATACTGGAAAGCAACTTTCTTTTGTGCTGAATATCAAAGAGGCAATGTGGGCAAGCTTTGGAAATTGCCATTATTGTGTGCAGCCAGTCTTTCTAATTGTTGCTTGCAAAATTCTGATCAGAAATTTAATACGTAAAATCAAGGTAGCATTTTAATATAAAATCCTTGATTTTAAGTGAAAAGTTCACTTTACTTGGACAACAATGAGTTTTGAGAAGGCTAGTTCCTTTAAAGTTTTGAGAAACACAATTCTCAGTCCCAGTTCCAACTGTGTGTCACCACTGTGACTTTAAAAAAGGTCAAGATCACTGGCTGTGGAATATACAATAAAAACTCTAAAGTACCAGGTACACCATACAAAGTTTGACACAGATGACAATGCACAAGAAGACCTATAACATCCATTATAAAGACCTTTTTTTTATGAGAGTAAAACTAAAAGAGTCATAATCTTACTTGTGATAACTGTCATGATCTTGTTTTAAACAACAACTTCTGTGACATATGCTATGGCATAACAAATTTCTGTCAAACGCACAGCCAGGTTTTTCAAGATCTGATGCGTGGTGGGGGCAATACACATTTTTATAAAAGCAATAGACCACTTTCGTTTATCTCATGGTCACATGGTGACAACCATTCAGAGTCGACTACAAAGTTCTACAAATCTAAAGCAGATGTACGGGGGAACGTGCTGACAGTGACTTTGTGCATACTGAGATTTGACCAGGCCAAATCATTCTGGATGCCCACAGACTTAGCAAAATGTCCAGTTCATTTAATCCATTGATGGAGAAAGAAGCTCAGGCACCTGGCTGGCTGTTGTTATTATTTTTATATATTTTTTTTTTCAGGGTGAGGGGCTTTGGGGGTGGGGGTGCAAGGGGACGGGGGCATTTAGTGTATGCCAGCATAAGTGCACGTGATCTGCCTGTGTGTGTGTGTGTGTGTGTGTGTGTGTGTGAGAGCATGCATGGAAATGTGTGAATGTGTGTGTGCGTGAGGTTACAGATCCACCTGTGTGTGTGTATGTGTGTGCACGAGGTTACAGATCCACCTGTGTGTGTGTGTGTGTGTGTGTGTGTGTGTGTGTGTGTGCGCGTGAGGTTACAGATCCACCTGTGTGTGTGTGTGTGTGTGTGTGTGTGTGTGTGTGTGTGTGTGTGTGCGCGTGAGGTTACAGATCCACCTGTGTGTGTGTGTGTGCGTGAGGTTACAGATCCACCTGTGTGTGTGTGTGTGTGTGCGTGAGGTTACAGATCCACCTGTGTGTGTGTGTGTGAGGTTACAGATCCACCTGTGTGTGTGTGTGTGCGTGAGGTTACAGATCCACCTGTGTGTGTGTGTGTGTGTGCGTGAGGTTACAGATCCACCTGTGTGTGTGTGAGTGTGTGTGCATGCGTGCACGAGTATGTGTGTGTGGGAGCATGCACGGAAATGTGTGAACACGTGTGTGCGAGAAGTTATACATCATAATTTATACACATACTGTCTACGTGTATGTATGTGTGTGCATGTGCAGGTGACTCTGTGTGTGCAAATATATTTGTGTTTCAATGTGTGTTAGTTTCACTTTGTATGACTAAGTAAGTGCTGAAATGTATTATTATACTATTGATTTTTATGTGATTATTTATGCATCCCATGCTTTCCTTATTTAAATGACAAAGTGCTTTGAGTTGCCGAACACACACTATAAATTTCATATTATTATTAATACCACTATTACCAGTTATATAATTATATCATGGCTCAAACACCAGCCAGAGTTTGTCATTTTGGTTCAACTTGTGATGCCACAATGAAAAATAAGTGTCAAACCTCATCCTTTTTTCTTCTTCTTCCCTGTTTGTCTTGTTACTGAAACTAAAGGACAGACATTCTGCGGAATTCCTGGCTTTCATTCGACCAGTGGTACAGTGGATTACACAGCAGTGATCTTTTCCACCCATCTTGTCGCCATGAAATGTGAGATTTTCACTACTACCAGTATTAGGGGAACACAGCTATGCATTCAGCCAGCTACCCAGCTGACACATTCCCCCCTACTTCCAGCAAATCATGTATGCCAGTCCACTGCGCATGCACAAAGACTGAAGTGACAGGGGTGTACTGAGTGATATACACAGAATGTAAAATATTGCATAGCAGGTCATTTGCTGAAATATTTTCAGATTTAAAATGTTGTCAGCTCAGCATTACCCATTCAAAGCACTCATTGGATATACACATCATTTTATGTTACTTACTATTCTGGACTCACAGACATGCATGAGACATGACCCAGTGATCACGCTAGACATTTTCGAAACCTGTATGACATCTATAAGATGGCAAAAGTGGTTCACACACACACACACACACACACACACACACACACACACACACACACACACACAGAGGACTGGAATCAGACTTCAACTATGATACTGAGAGAATAGGTGAGTTTTTGAGACAATGACACATTTTTTACTAGTCTGTTCAGTGCAAGTCATGAAAAAGCCTGGGTAAAATCCAAGGAGACGGTCAGAAATTCCTGGACCAT
The DNA here is from genome assembly GCA_963584105.1 of Alviniconcha strummeri. Classification (NCBI taxonomy): domain Eukaryota; kingdom Metazoa; phylum Mollusca; class Gastropoda; family Provannidae; genus Alviniconcha; species Alviniconcha strummeri. The sequence continues at coordinate 22,113,873 of OY757550.1, read as the reverse complement.
TTAAAAAGTTATTTTGGGTCACAAATATCATCACAATCATTAAATGAGATCCATATCTGCTGATTACAGCCAAAATCTGCAACAAAAGGTGAGTTCTTTCATATATTTTTGTCTTTGATTGTCAGTTTGAGTTGGCACATGTTGCCCTTTGACATTTGACCTAGTTTCCCAGTAACAATGTGAACGCTTCCTTAGTGCTGATTCTGGCAAGACAATCATACTCACGACTGAGCGTTCTCAGATTGCAATATTTTCCATGCATTTTCTGTGGCTTTAAACTGCCGAAGCTTGTTTAACAAGGCCACTTACCTAGCAGCACTTCGTTGGTTTCGTTTGCCATTTGCAATCCGTGATGCCAACTCGAAACAATCAATTAACGACAAAAATATATGAAAAAAATCACCTTTTGTTGCGGATTTCGGCTGTAATCAGTAGATATGGACCTCATTTAATGACTGTGATGATATTTGTGACCCAAAATAACTTTTAAAATGGTGCAGGAATTTCCGACTGTCTCCTTGAATTTTACCAAAGCCTGTTCAAATAGAACATAAACGGATCAGTGATTTAAGTGTCCAGTATGTTGATCACAAATTTAGAGTCTAGCTCAAATGCACTAAGGCAGATCTCATACACTAGACAGAGGTAGTTGAAGTTACAGCACGGAACTCATCATGCGCAAGTGTGAGGGCCCAGTGCACAAAAACAGAACGTGTACTAAGCTAACGGAAGTAATCCGAATGCTCAAACAGGATGGAATAATATCTTTTTCATAATAATAATGATAATAATACCCCATTTTTAATACCCCTTGCATACTCCGTTGCTCCAATGCCAGAAGCCTGGCTATTTTGCATACAGAACAGTACAGATAGATCTAGATCGAGATACTGACAACATCTTGTTCCGAGAGACAGCGAGTCGAAACATTTTACGGTACCCATTTTACAATACTGTTACTTGCGAACGCACAGTTCATTTTTTAATACTATGACAGGCAAATCAGTGTTGTTTCAGCTGACACAAATCAATACGTTAGCTGCAGAGCAGTCAAATGAATGAGCATACGTCTTTGTTGTCTTTCTTGTTGGCTGGGACAGGAAATTTTCAGCATAACCGTTTGCAACCAGGAGAGCACTGCATTTTGCTTCAGACTAAACATACCAAAGAAGAGGTCCCTTTTCGTCATCCACCGAAATGTTGTATTAATAACTGGCGGGCTCTGGCAGCAGTCAAGGTCTCTTGATTCTGCAACTTCTGCTGAAAGTGACCTCAGGTGAAACTACGTTGAAAACAAATGAACAACACCACAACATGACCTGTAACCTCTAAGTAAAGCTAGCAGAAATTTTCCAAAAAATAAGTCTTTTTTCTCAAAAAGCCTTCATAAGTCCAAATTTAAATCCACAGTTGATGAAAATATTGCAAGTCATTTGATAGTTGACGAAATTGCATAATTAAGTCAAAAAAGGAAATATCAACCACTGGAGTTTCGCACTAATTAATAATCGGTTTCTTCGTGTTTCTAATTTTGTAATCCGAAAGTAGCCGAAGTTTTTCGGAAGCCAATGAATTATTGCCAAATCCTCATGTCCGTTACACCTTCGACCCCACGTAAACAGTGTCGGCGATCCGGTGGCACGGGCTACGTGTCAGTTGCATCACCGAGAAGCGAACGTCACGTACCGTCTTGCGGTGCGGACGTTTATGTGACAAATTTTCCCCTTTTAGATACAAGTCCCCCCACCCCCAACTCCACCACCCTATAGCTGCCTGATCCAGGCACAGCGCCGACTTCGCTCCGATCTGGTTCCGGCTCAGCCAGCTAAGATCTGTTACTAACAGGCTCGGAGTTTGTGTGGCGGTGGCAGTCATGACACACAGAGTCCCCCCCCCCCCCCCCCCGCCCCCCCCACAACACACACACACCGTCCTCTCTCTCTCTCTCTCTCTCACACACACACATGTCATATGTATCGTAAAATATAGATCGATATTCTGAACTGAAATGGACCAAAGAGCGTGCATCTTTCCCGATAAAGTGTGTGTGGTGTGTGTGTGTGTGTGTGTGTGTGTGTGTGTGTGTGTGTGTGTGTGTGTGTGTGTGTGTGTGCGTGCGTGTGTGTGTCTGTCCGACAGTATGTGCGTGTGTATGTGTGAGAGAGAGAGAGACGAGAGAGGCGTGTGTGTGAGACATGTGTCAGTGTGTGTGTTAGAGAGAGAGAGAGAGAGAGAGAGAGAGAGAGAGAGAGAGAGAGAGACAGTGCGTATGTGTGTGCGCGCCATTGGTTCGGAGCAAAAAATTTGCTCCCAGTTTTATGATCATACTGACAGTGACAGTCAATGTGGTCTGCCACTGAAATAGTGTTATTTGGACCGACTGATGTGGGGAACTGTCACCGAGTTTCTAGTCTTGTCTGGCATGAGTTGTTACCAGGTGGCAGTTACACACAGTCACCGCCGGAAGGATGATGACGATGGTTGCTTTTAGCCTTATTACTCTCCGCTCTCAAATGAGCAGACTTCAGTCACTGCACTTCTGTCGCAGCAAGTGATTCTAAATGAGTGATTAGCTTTGTATAGCACGTTTTGAATATCCACCGAAGTGGTGTACTTACAACACTGTTTGTTACATGGCTGGTACTTGCAATGCTGTTTGGTTGTTACATGGCTGGTGTCATGTGAAACTGCTGCCGTCTTGGTGCATTATGTGTACACCCAAGCAACCTCTCATGATACCCTCTCAGCACATGTTATGGCATCATGTCTGGGCTCAAAAGTGGCCGTGCCTAGCTGGAGCACCCTGGAAAACACTCGCATACAATAGACAGGCCTGTCAATCAACGCAATTGGTTGTGGTTGTTCAAATCGGGTGCTTCCCTGTCTGATCAGAAAGCTGGAAGGCTGCAGAAGCTAGACATAATTATTTCCTGGCTGTAGGTGAAATATGTTCAAAATAACACTACTTATTTGGACAAAACACAACATGCTGTTTATTAGAACAAAAGAAAACATATATTTTGTCATAGCATTATTTTGAACTTTATGTGTTTGGATGATAATAACAGCAATAATGATAATAATAGCATCAGTCAGTCATTTCTCATAGCTCACAATATCTCACTGCTGACAAGGGCAAGGGTTACATTGCTGCCACTTCGTTACAGAATGAAATGGGGTCACCATTCAGCCGGTTCCCATAAGGTTTATCCCATGCTGATTGCAATGTACTTCAGCAGAGGCAAGTCTCTCAAGAGCTGCTCCTCGTTTGCTGGTGTTAGCACACTTTCAGCAACACATAATGACTGCAGTAGCCCCTCGCTAGATGTTTACCTGTTGTCGTGTTGTAGGTTTCCACAGCCTGACTCCCTTTCCTCATTCCTTTGTGCAGGGGGTGGGGGTGGGGCATGATTGATGTCTCCACGTTGTGCCAGCCGAGATCTTGACTGTCTGTTTGGATCCATTGCACAGATGTTTTGCACAGTACCGAGGGTCCTAGTCAGTTACTTTGAGAGAGCCCTCATGCCAGAGAAAAGGACGTCTGTTTTAGTGTTCATCAGCCTGGTGCCACCCATCATTTGCAACTGTCATCCTAACAGCCACCAGCATCTGTATAGGCATGTTGGTATACTGCAGATTTTTTAATTTTTTTTTTTATTGAGGTTCCCTCTAGATCCATTATGACTGGTGTGTTTCAAAGTTTGATTAATGGTCTTAGGATACTCAAGAGATCAGCATCCTCTGAGCAATGGTCTCTTTTGATCAGTTGCTTGTAGGTGAGGGGTGTGCAGTTATTTGCAAAGAGACATTTTTCCTTTATTTTTTGGCTGTGGGGGTAGCCTGCAAATACATTTGGGGTGTGTGTGTGTGTGTGGGGGGGGGGGGGGGGGGGGGGTACAGAACTTTAACTGGTGTCTCCTATGTGGTGGGAATTCTGGGCCCCAAATTTTGCAGCCATTGTGTGTCGCCTTAATCCCTGGATTATTGGGCCACACTGAACATAAGGAATCAGTCAGTTAATATATCCACTGTTTGTGAAGGCAACATCCAATGTCAATGTTTCTGTATGCGTGTGTACCAGCCTGTGCATTCATTTAAGCTGATGTGCATCAACTGTAAGTGTGTATGCATATGTCTAGCTGCATATGTGTGTGTGTGTCATTCAGTAAGTCGTGTGTGCATGTTTTTACAAGAAGTGATGTTCAAAGCTACTTCACCTAGACCAACAAGAACACTCAGATGACGCTTTTGTTTCAGAATACACCGTGTGGAAAAAGTCAGTTCTTTTTCTTTTTCTGATAAAGGACAGTTCTATGAAGCAAAAACAAAGCTGCTGTGTGTTGCATCATTTTGTATGATCCCTTTGAAAATCTTGAAAATAATCACCACAGTATTTTTGCTGGATATTGCAATCCCATCAAAGACACCACAAAACAGGAAATTAAACACATTTATTGATTTAATCTGTCAGATTTGACATTAATATAAATTCAGTCACACACTCATGCACTAAGCAAAACACAAAATAGCCGTATTTGGTAATTATGTCCATGCTTCAGACTTTGTACAGCTGTACCAGAAACAAATTTTAAGATTTTTTATGCTGTTGTTGTTTTTGTGTTCAAGCATACAAATGGTGGAAGATATATTTCTTGAACAAGGGTGGCACCAGCTTTTCACTGCATTTTCTAATCTTCCACCTTTCTCTCTTTTCGAAAAAATGAATACTGCACTTGTAAATTCCCAAGTTACGTTTTGACTTGCTGGATCCAAAAAACTGAAAGCCAGAGTCACACTGCAGCCTATGATGAGCAGACTGTTGTATAACACCTACAAAGCTCTCTCAGAACTACCACAACAAAGTTAGTCTCTGTCTTCTTCAATGGTTCATGGTGTCATAGACCATGTAGAACTTCTTCCAGTAGGGAACATGTGCGAAGTACTCCTCAGTAGCGGGCCAGATCCAGCGGTTGCGGACATTGTGGTACACAGGTTCACCCCACAGTGTGCCCGTCTTCCATCCCTCCACGTTCTTCATCAGCTCATTCTCCTCCTCCCGGTTGGCGCGGAACTGTTTCAGCATCCTGAAAGTGAGATTGAGTGAGGATGAGTAGATGGCATGTGTCTGTCTGTCAGTGTATTTTATGTAATGTAAAAATATGCTACAAAAGTCTAATACAGAGTTGAGAGACATTGTCTTGATTTCTAAGCATTGTTGGTTACTCCCTCTGCCCCCCACACCCCACCCCCTCCTAAGGTTTCAGAGCTTGTACATAATTGTATATAGTTTTAAGGAATGGCACTGCAACCCCCCCCCCCCCCTCACTATTTAATTAATATCATATCACAAGTAGCTACACAACTGTGTTAAAAGGACTGAGCAGAAGGCCCTCCATGCTGATCTCTATGTTATTATAAGTTCCACCTCCAATGATTAAGTTCTGACAAGCTTTAAATCTGATGTGACCCTACTGTGTACTGTGCTGACTGGTGGAGTGCACAATGACTTGAGTCTGGGGGTGGGTGTACAGTGAAATCATTCTGTGTGTGTGTGTGTGTGTGTGTGTGTGTGTGTGTGTGTGTGTGTGTGTGTGTGCACATGTGCGCGCATGTGTATGTGCTTGAACAGTCTCAATGGACATGAGTCTGCCCTTTTTAAATTATTTTTAATATTATTATTTATACACATGATTGATGATCGCTTATATAGCGCTATTCTCCGCTCTCTTGAGCAGACTCACTGCGCTTGCATGTGGTTCTACATGAGTGACTAGCTTTTTATAGCATGTTTTTTGAATATCCACCGAAGTGGTGTACTTAAGCGCTGGCATGGCTGGTGCCACATGAAACTGCTGCTGTCTCAGCGCATGTTTTCTGTGTACACCATACACCATGGAGAAGAAAATTCTCCCACCGCTCCTGCAGGGATTCGAACCCGCGACCTTTCAGTCACAAGTCCAATGCTCTAACCACTGAGCTGTCCCCTGTGCAAAACAGAGTTTGGTGGACAGTGACAATACTGCAATAACCCAGCATACATGAAAAGTGTCACTGTTCAGCATGTTAAATTTGGACACTACAGTACAGGACAGAAGAAAAAAAAGTCCATCATGGCATCAAATGTGTCAACTGTTCATTGTGTACTTGTGTTCCCAGCCACAGCTGCAGTGTACTCACATTCTCTGCTGTTCAGCTACTATGAGTGGCACCACAGCAATCCGGGCATCTCTCATTTCTAACTCTTCTTTCCTGAAATAAACACAAAACTTAGTAAGTCCACAAAAGTGAGGTAGCTTATTAGGGACAGGGAAGGTGGGGGTGGGGGTGGCTTGATTGCACACACTGACCCAGAATGACTGAGGAGGCCGTGGACCACCGCCAGAACAACAACTACGTTAAGGCAGTGGGGACCTCGCCATTGTGTAGCAACTAGTGTGCTATGCATTTGCTGTTTCAACTGCTGTGTAGAGTCACAAGGACAATGTCCGTAGCACAGCTGTTGAGACAAAAACTTATGTTACCAATCAGACTTTTAGTTGTCACAACTGAGTAGTACTATCAACACTAATCAACACTAGAACCACATTAACCTGATACATTTTGTCTGTCTTGGGGACATTTCATTTGGTGATTTACATAATTTACAAGTCCATGTTTGAATAAACAGTAACACTACATGTGATTAACTTGCTAAAAAAGAAAACAGTCTTGGGGACATTTCACCGGGTGACTTACATAACTTACAAATCCATATCTTTATATCATACAAATCATAAACACCTTTCTAAAGCACAAAACTGAATGCTCCACTGTCTGATGGCAGACCTACCTTGTAACAGACCCACCTTCTTGTAAGACCCCAAATTTCTTAACCCCTGCATGATATATATTTCTATGAAAATCCAAGGACTCCATCACCACATACTGTTGTATTTTTTAACACCAGTTAAAAGTACAGTCCATGATTTTTTTTATTTTATTAGTCACATTTCACCAATGTCCCATTGTTACTATTAATGTCATTATATTAATACCAAGTCCACAGCTCTTAGAATCTTAGTGTCACAAGTATTACCCTCATGTTGTATCGTGTTTCATGACATTAACTTGATTAAGAATGTTGTATGCTTTCAGTGCCCATGCCTCACACTCGTCACAGTCACTTTCTCCATTTGATTTATTACAATCTCCAATGCTGTTGTTTTAGTTGATTAACAGGCTGGGCTATTCATTGTACAGTATGCATTCATTGTATCCCCCCCCCCCCCCCCCCCACAACCCTCATAAAACAAAATCATAATTACACATAATACTTAATAGTCTACAGTGCATTAACATCTATGTACACTTTAAAAATCCCAAACACTGGCACTCGACAGCCATATATGCTACTGTTTGGACACATTACAAAAAGAATGCATAAACTGATAGGAATGAGCAGTGCTGCTCTTGTGGCTGCTGTGCCTTAAGCCCGTTCTTAATTGGGTGAATGTTTCTTCATGAACATATTGGAAGTATTCGGCGAAGCTAGTTGGTTCTTAATTGGGCCAACTTTTCTTCGCGAACCTAGTTAGAAGTATTTGTCAAAGCTATATTCGGGTCCAAAAAGCTTCGCTCAACATGTTCGGGGAACATTCGCCCTTTTGGACGATCATTGCCTCTGACTGGCTGACAGCAGAGCTCTCCTGTGGATGAAGAGTTTTTTTTTTTAAATGGATGACGGTGTCACTATGTTCTTCACTCGCTTCGGAGGGAATTTGTTGACTTGTGGGAGGCACAGCCTTGTCACAGAGACCCAGAATGAGATAGTAGTTAGTTGAATTACCCTGTGAGGGGTGATGAAAATATATTGACTTGACTTGAGCCTACATTTTCGATCATGCTGTCTGCTGCGTGTCTGCCGCAAGTTTGGGCCGAAGCTTGCATCTTATTACAAGCCAGTTGAGAATGAAGTAAAGTTTGGACTGTCTGAACCATATTCGGCGAACTATAAGTTCAATTAAGAAACGAATCATAGTTTGTCAAAGTGTCCGAAGTATGTTCGGCGAACAAACATTACCTGGCTAAGGCAACCCAAATTTCCTGCATGGGACAATGAAGGTAATCAACTGAATCAAGGCCAAGATGAGCTTACAACATCGTGGCATGGAACTCTCTCTCTCTCTATATATTAATATATAAATAATAAAATCAAAGCAGAGGGGCAGATGTCTGATTCAAAGTCTGACTGTAGTTTTTAATCTTGTGTAAGTAAAGAAGTTCACACAAAGTTTTTAATTTGTATACGTGTGTGAAACACAAGTGCGTATGTTATGAGGGTGAGGCTGTGAAATTACGCAAACTTGCATGTTTCACTGCGGGCAGCTCTTCAAGATTTACCAACTTCAGCATGTTGAAATGACCATTGCATTAATTAGACTTGTCTTTTGTTTTATGGAATTGACCCAAAACTCTTTGTTCATTCTTTTTACTGTGGGAACATGTTAATTGTTATCATGGACCATTTAACAGCTTCCAGTTCCATGGAGAACAAAATTTACAGAAAATATTAAATCAAAAAGAAATTTATGAATAACGAAACAGCTGGAAAAACCTGTCCTTAGAAGAAAAAAAGAAGAAGAAAAAAGAAGAAGAAAAGGAGACTCTGGAAAAACCTGTCCTTAGAAGAAGAAGAAAAAAAGAAGAGGACAGAGAAAAAAAGGGATTAGCATTAATTATGCAAACCTTTGTCTTTTTCGATCAAAGTAGAAGACGGCCCACCAAAAAGTGGTGAAAGCAGCGAAGAGTCCAAATGTAGCTATGCCTGAAACGGATGCAAATAAATTATGTAATAACAGTGTAGTTCAGAACACGACAAATGACATAAGGCTTTTTAAATCAGTCTGTGTTTCATGTTATTTGTATAAGACATAAAATATATATTCCTTCATAATTAAGACAGCAAAACAAGGCTCTTTGTGGCTCCTGGGCACCGCACTGTACATGAAGGACTGAGTATGGTGTCACAAATGATAATGTAGAGAACATATTATATAACATCAGTCCAGGCATGTCCTGGTTTTAAAACTTTTATTCCAAATTTTTGCCTGCCTGGTTGGCTAGATTCCCACACAATTAATCTGTGTGTCATGGAAATACATTTTCTGTGTTCTTTACTTCATAATTAAATTATATCTAAATCTATCTATCTATATTATAATTATCCACATGAACCCATCAAATCACAACGTAACATTAACAATAACAGTGCTTACATTCACTAATGACACTAATGGCATTAGTGACTTATAAGCAGTGGTGCAGAATTCCTGCACAAATGTTGACCAAAACAAAACAAAAATCGTAATTACTTGCAATCACAGGCCAATCAGATCATTAATGAATAATGATTGTGACTGTAATGGTGTCATTTTGATGAGTTCAGTTCAACACATTTCCATGTGAGCTTCAGATTAGCTCAAGCTGATACACTGACATTGACAGTGATATTTACGCTGAGGAATTTTTACAACGGCCAACACTCTGCACACTGACTGGAGTTGTTCCCTGGCTTGCCCCAAACTCCAAGCACTGGTTTACAACAACCTGCCTTCAACCACTGCCGTATTTAGTTATGCCATGGGGTCCAGAAAACTGTTAGCTAACGAACATTTTGTTGTTGTTGCTCAAACAGTAGTAAGCTTGTTACAAACAACTCAAATAAAATAAGGCGTGTCATTCATAGCCACCAACAAGTTTACACCAGCACATATAAAACCACAGTTGTTTGAACTGAGACGGAACTCTTTCTTTTTTTTTACCCGGGGTGGATGCGTCTCATGTTTACATGCATGCTAGTACCCGAACCTTTTGGAGGGCACTGACCATGTTGCTGCACAGCTGCGTGGAGATAAAGAGTGCCCCTTTGGTGGCGTAACTGAATCTGGCAGAGTTTGGAGGAAGGTGCCAGAAAGTGATGCTCGGAGTGTGGGACAGCCCTTGTCTGTACAGCCCCAAGTTATCACTGACCATTCTCACTTGTAACATTGGCAGGAGCTGCATGCCACAAGTATAATTTTTGTCGCAACAAACATGTCTTTTGTTGTGACAAAAGTATGCTTGTCACAACAAACATATTTTTGTCGTGACAAAACTTGTCGCGCCAAATACATCTTTTGTCACAACAAAAGTATGCTTGTTGTGACAAAACTTTTGTCATGACAAACACGTGTTTGCTGTGACAAAAATATTTTGCCATGACAAAACATAATTTTGCTGTGACAAAAGGTTTGTGTTTTTTGCGACAAACATGTGTTTGTCATGACAGAACTTTTGTCACAACAAACATGATATTTGTGGCAGCTTCCGAAAATGATACACTTTGGGGGAAGAGGGATAGCTAAAGTTTTGTGCTAACAATATCAATAACACTGAAACAAGCATTCTAATGGCAAAGTTTCCAAGACTGCTCACTGATGATGGTGACATGTCATATGCAGTGTTCTCTGGCAGTTCTGTATTTTTTGCTTTCAGTGTTACGATTAGTTATGTTGCAAACATCCTGGCATCTGGCACTTGATTTGAGCCAGGAGCGGCTGGGGGTGGGGAAGGGCGCACATTGCAGTTAGTGGAGTTTGGTGGTTGGCATGTGCCAGCTTAAAACTGTCCACATGGCCAGTTGTGTTGTCAAAATGGTTCCAGGCCACTGTTGTCCTAATGTTAAACAAGGAAAGTTTTCGATTTGGTCTTGATTTCAGTGTTTTTCTTCCTGAGAGTGAGATTGAAAAGTGGACTGGGTGAACATTTTGAACAGTGACCAATTTCTTTACAACCATAGAAAGAATCGAACTATTAAGTATTATAACTATAAGCATTATAACTATAAATCTTTTTTTCTTTTTTCTTTTTTTTCTTTTAGTTTAAACTATTTAACTAACTAGTAAAGTAGTATGAGTTCACACTGAGGTCATTTATGACAAATTTAACAAGTTATAAGGGGATGTACTCGGAAAATGAACGAGATGAAATAAACTCAAATAAAATACTTTAAATAATACCTTAAGAAACTGAAATGCCATAGGCATGCCAAAGTACCAATTTAGCGAAGAAGCGAGCACACCGACATTGTCACACTTTGTGACAACAGCTGATAGTGAACGACAGTTTGACACTGTCAGTGAGTGGATCTGCACGCTCTACGGTCGCGGTGAAAATATAAGTGCATAAGCAAATTTCAAAGCATTTTTTTAGAACCTGGTCAAATCATGCTCAGGAATACATTATCTCACCTCCGATTTTTTTGGGGGGAGTCTTTTTCGCCCAATGTATATCGCTATAACCTCCAGGAGGAGGCATCTCCTGTTTGTAGCACTTCTCCGCCATCTTGACCTCTGCCAAGATGAGAAGGGACACAACTGTAACCAGGAAATGAGTCATCTCCCTTGCTCAAGCCATGTGATCATTCATGTGACTGGAAAGGAACGAAAATGGCGAGAAACAAATTGTTGTTAGCGTTTCTTTGTGCGATTGTCGCATTGTCTGATGCAGATATTAGCAAGAGGAAGGTTTGTATCATAACGATGTCAATCCTTATTCACAATTTTATTAGTTGGTCTGCTTGGAAATGCTTTATTTGTGTAAGTTTAGAAAAAGTATTTGAAACAATGAAAGGGAAGAACTTGTGTTTTACTGTTTCGTTTCTATTCTCGACCAACTTCAAGTACAAACTGAGGACGTAAGTAGGTGTAGTTGGAGAATGAATGAGATGAAATAGAACAAAAAGAGGTGACATCATCAAAACTGCATGTTTCTGGCCGTAAAGTGAAGAAGAAGAAAAATCCCTGCAGTGTTCTTACACACAATATTGCTTCAGATCAGATTGGACGTCATGGGACCGAATCTACACGCCCCATTACCATCACGGCATTAGTCGAATCTACACGCCCAGTTACCATCACGGCATTAGTCTTTTTTCTTTATGTCTTTTCCTTATCTTTTTTTATTTTTTATTTAATAGTGTGTTTATGTGTTATTTTATTGTTACAACAACAACCACACACACACACACACACACACACACACACACACACACACACACACACACACACACACACACACACACAAGCTCTTGATCACTGAATTTGATGGTCTTTACACTCTAGCCAGGTTTGTCTTCTTCTTTTTTTCTTTCTTTTTTTCTTTTTTCTTTTTTGAGGCAGAAGTAGAAACTAGAAATGTTTGAGATTTTGAAGGACAAGTGGTTTGAGACTCATGTAAAACTTACTAAAACTAAAGTAAAACAGTGTAAATGACTAACTATCATATTTGTAATAATTACTGTTCTAATGAATTAACAAAAATCTCCTGGATATTGACGATTTGATCCCAAATTTATTAATAGGCAAGTTTGAATATTATATGATTAGTGAAGCATAATAAAAACACTAATCTTCAAAAGTTGGAGGGTCTTGAATTTTTGAAAGCTAAAATTTAGCTTTCTTGAGCATGGACTCTGTAAGTATGGATTGGTAGCTTTTATTGTTTTAATGCTGCAGTGCTAGGCTTTGCACCTTCTCCAAGATTTCTAAGGTGTGAAATTCTGTACAAATTTTGCAGAATCCTTTAGATCAATAGATGAGACTATAACACAGTATAAGAATAAACAGATCTTTCATAATATGTATGTATACAGAAAGACCACTAAACAAAACCAACTGCGTAGGTTGGGAGTGACCCTTCATAGTAATGCCAGGTTCAACCAGCTCATTGTCATTGATGGCAATGTCACCAAGGCAAATCAGACCCTGTCTTTCCTGAGGTGGAACCTGAAGATCTATTTCATGGAGACCAAGGAGCTCACCTACAAATCCCTAGTGAGACCAGTCTTGGAGTGTGCCAGCACAGCCTGGGACAGGTGCCCAGAAAGATGTTGCCTGGAATGAGGCAGCACAGACATGCGCTGCTGTGTTCATTCTTCACACAATAACAGGCACAAAACATGTCCACCCAGCATGGATGACATGTTGCAAAAGCTCAGCTGGCTAACCCTTGAACAGTGCTGCAGCTGCAAGCTAGCCTGGCCCAAGATGATGCGCAAAATCACCAACAGCTAGCAAAAGCAGGCAGCACAGAGCTACAAGTCCAAAGTTCAGAGCAGGATGTGGCCGTGACCTGTGTTACAGTGGCAGGCAGCACAGAGCTACAAGTCCAAAGTGCAGAGCAGGATGTGGCCGTGACCTGTGCTACACTGGCAGTCAGCACCCTGCCAGACAGAGCACAGAAGGTCAAGCTTTTTCCCAGGGACAGTAAGACAGACTAAGAGACTGGAACGGCCTTCCTCAAGTGACAGCCCTAGTCCCCACCCTTTGATGCCTTTATCACGAAGGTGTCAAATCTTCATTTATAAATCAACCTCTTTTTTTTTCCCCATTCTTTTTTCTGCTTTTAATTCTCCTGTCTTTAAATATAATAATAAAAAATACTTCAGTGACCCCAAAGACACTAGAAATGGTCTACAGAGAAGATTAAGACCATGATTGTAACTTTGTAAGCAGAAGAAGGTTTTATATATAATATAGTATGTGTATTATTGTTAAAGACCCTGTAGTCCATGTCAGAGTTTGGTAGATTATGGGAGCATCAAAATAATTTGGTACACAATTAAAGTATCAGACTCGGCATCGGTCTTTAAAGTGTTGAAGTTGATACTATACTATTACTAATTGCTGAAGAATAAGAATACTGGGAGTCATAGGACACAGCAGATGCATCATTTGTAATAGTGGTAACCACTATGGTTTACTTCGCTGAGGATTTTTTGTGTGGGAGGGTGCCAAAAATAGCACTGTCCCCCTGATATTTTGACACAGGTGTATATGATGTATAATATATAAAAAATATAAAAAACACAAGATGCTGAAAGGAAATATTTAGAAATAAAAGTAAATAGTAACACTTTTCTGTGGGTCTGACCATCATTGTTGTGTTGACAATGTTGTTTGAGCAGTAGTTTAACTTGATGATGTTAAACTGTTTGAGCAGTAGTTTAACTTGATGATGTTGTTTGAGCAGTAGTTTAACTTGACGATGTTGTTTGAGCAGTAGTTTAACTTGACGATGTTGTTTGAGCAGTAGTTTAACTTGATGTTGTTTGAGCAGTAGTTTAACTTGATGTTTGAGCAGTAGTTTAACTTTTAAGCCATGATCGTTTTGATTCCCAGCTGAAGATTGAGCTGTACCCTGATTGCCACCTCTACAAAAGCTGTCGGGATAAACTCGCCCAGAATGCCACAGCCGCAAATGCCAGCTTTCCCAATGTGGTCTACATCCGGGCAGCTGCTAATGATGACATTCTCCACTTCGTCTTGACAACAATCCACCTTCCCAGTGTCCTGGCTGTCCACACCGTTGGCAGCCCTGATGCACATCTCAACTTCAGCTGGGACCACCTGCTGTTGGCGAACAACTTGACGGACATAGCAGGGGGTATCAATGCCACTGGCGGAGGGGACATCAAGTACAGCTATTCCCTCATCTTCTCCAGGGTAGGGACGAAGAGGCTGTTGCTTCTTGTTCTTGCATTAGAATAACCACAGCCATCATTGTGATTCTTCTGCTCTTAGTTATTATGTGTTACCTGTGCGTTTTCTGCCACAGGCTGTCAAGCCATCTCTTACTGAAAAGTCGCCTTGAACTTTTTAAAGTGCACAAAGATCCGTGTGTGTGTGTGTGTGTGTGTGTGTGTGTGTGTGTGTGTATGTGTGTGTGTGTGTGTGTGTGTGATGTGCATGAAGGGGAGACAGACACTGAGGAGTCTGAACAACGACTCAGAAGAATTATCCCCCTTGCTTGTTGACTGGGAAGACCTGAAAAACGGACCATCATCTTGTTGCATCCAGGAGTTAAACCTTGGCCGATCACATTCACCTCATTGCCCTTCTTTTGTTTTCTGTGTGTGATTTGTTGGGCTTGGTGTACTTTGTAATAGTATATCTCTGTTGAATCATTTCACAAACAACTGAAATATTAACTATTAAGCTGCCCTGCTCAAAATCTGTTTAGCGTCGTTGATTTTTGTTGCTAGCAGGTCCTATTATTTGTTTTACATCAGTCACCATGTTTTTCTGTATGTTTACATAACAACAAGTGCAAGGAGTCTTCAACATAAAAAAAATCAAAAAAAATCTGCAGACTGTTGATCTTAACCAGTAAATTACTGGTTAATGTGAACCCTGTGGGACATAGCGGTCTTAGTACATAATGGGATTGGTAAAATGGTACACAATGAGCAACATTCATAATTGTGTGAGATGTTCATTGCTTCCCTTTACTTCAACAATAAAACCAGTTTTAGAGATTTTTTTTTAATTGCTGAAGCTTGCTTGCACTTTTTGTTATGTAAACATACAGAAGAACATGTTGACTGATGTAAAGAACAGTTACAGATAAAATGACCTGCTGTCAGTGGTATGCCTTGGCTTATTTTTGTGTGTTTTTCTGTCTTTTTAACTGTTGACAGCTGATAGAGTACAATGACATTAACGACAACGCACAACTCACCTCAGTTGATCAGAGCAAAGAAGACCTGTGGAATATACGCGACTTTACAGAGTTTGAGTGGATGAATGTGACCTTGGGTGAGACCGGTAACTCTATCATCTTCAACAGCAGTCGTCCCCAGCTGGCACCATACCAGAACAGTACCAGAGGATATGTGATGTTTGAGGTGAGGAGCACACAGTACTTAGTTAACACCTGCCAAGGTCATATTGACAGGCAGGGTGGCACTGGCCGAGTCCTCTTTGTGTGCCAAGGTCATATTGACAGGCAGGGTGGCACTGGCCGAGTCCTCTTTGTGTGCCAAGGTCATATTGACAGGCAGGGTGGCACTGGCCGAGTCCTCTTTGTGTGCCAAGGTCATATTGACAGGCAGGGTGGCACTGGCCGAGTCCTCTTTGTGTGCCAAGGTCATATTGACAGGCAGGGTGGCACTGGCCGAGTCCTCTTTGTGTGCCAAGGTCATATTGACAGGCAGGGTGGCACTGGCCGAGTCCTCTTTGTGTGCCAAGGTCATATTGACAGGCAGGGTGGCACTGGCCGAGTCCTCTTTGTGTGCCAAGGTCATATTGACAGGCAGGGTGGCACTGGCCGAGTCCTCTTTGTGTGCCAAGGTCATATTGACAGGCAGGGTGGCACTGGCCGAGTCCTCTTTGTGTGCCAAGGTCATATTGACAGGCAGGGTGGCACTGGCCGAGTCCTCTTTGTGTGCCAAGGTCATATTGACAGGCAGGGTGGCACTGGCCGAGTCCTCTTTGTGTGCCAAGGTCATATTGACAGGCAGGGTGGCACTGGCCGAGTCCTCTTTGTGTGCCAAGGTCATATTGACAGGCAGGGTGGCACTGGCCGAGTCCTCTTTGTGTGCCAAGGTCATATTGACAGGCAGGGTGGCACTGGCCGAGTCCTCATTGTGTGCCAAAGTCATATTGACAGGCAGGGTGGCACCTGCTTACATTGCAGGTCTGTCTGGAACATTTACCTGTACAAACTTGTCCAGAGGGATCCTGTGTGGTTGACACTAAGGACAGGGTGTTAACTTAAAATCCTGTTACTGCTACTCCTTTGTTACAAAGTTTGTTTTTAAAAGGATATTAACATAAAATCTGGTTACTGCTACTCCCTTTTTACAAAGTTTGCTTTGCTTTTAAACTTTGTTTTTATACACTTTATATTATTATTAATATTATGTATAAGAACGGGGTCTGAAGGTCTAATTTATGCTTAATAGTTGTAGAAGCAGTATGGAGAAAAAATGCCATTGTTACAAAGTTACCTCTTTCAACACGTTCCCATTGCTGAGATAATCTTTTAAATTGGGTCACTTAAGTTATTCTGGACTGTTTAAAAATTCTGTAGCCAATCATGTCGTACCTTTGTTGAACCCATCACCTACTTTATTGCAAACAGTATACACAGATTTTTTTAGATTTTTTTATTCAATGGGCTGTAAAGTGAAAAAAAGAAGAAGAAAAAAAAGAAAAAAAGGGAATGTATTATGTAGCAAACTGAGAAAGGAAGTAGTTGGGGGGCAACTACCACTTTGTCCTATATGAATGAATGAATAAGCTGAATAGTCTAATTTTTCCACACACTGTCTGATTTTTCAGTTTAAGATCAATGCAGATGGTGGTCGTGATGACGATCTACCTCGTTTGATGTACACTGCCAACAACACACAGATGGACTTTGTCCTGGACAAGTATGTGCCCAAATTCAACAAATCCCGCTTCGCTCTGGAGATGACCATCATAGCTAACCACTCCTCCAAGTCCATGGAGGTGGATGAGACGGAATCCATTGACGATGAATACTCCCCTGGGGTGTTTAGGGTGAGAGTTTGGTTGATTAGTATAATTACTTATTTCATTTATTAAATTTTGCTATTTATTTAACACTTGTTCCTGTTTCTTTTGGCTGAAAAGGGTTTATCACTTGTTTAAACATGCACGCACACACACATATATACACACACACATGCGCGCGTGCACTTCCCCCCGCCCCCCACCCCCTCACACACACACACAAAATGTATGCACCATCTTTTTACTTCATGGTACCTGTCTCCTTGTTGCACCCTTATGTGTTTTTTCCCATTGCATGATCACCATCCCAGATCTGCCTGACTGCTTTGATCCACAGATTGTGAACTGGTACACCCGTGGTGATAACGGTGAAACCTGCTACGTTCAGTGGAAACCTGTCTGCTACCTTGACTCTCACCGAGCTCGTGACGTTGGCACTGAGGTCACCATCTATGACCTTCAGGAGCCCAGCAAGGTCAAGTCTCTGGAAAGCTTGCTGGAGCTGAGTTTAGCCAAAGCCTTTTTCGGTGACGCTATGAACGAGAGCTCACGGGTAATGCAGATGTCTACCAATGTGTCTTTCGGGCTGTCTCAGGATGGCTACTACCTAAAGAACAACTACACAGTCTGGTGAGCTCCTTCTCTGACCATTCGCAGTCTCAGCATTAGTGTCTAAGACAGATCATGGTTCAGGGTAGGATCAGTCTGGTGGGGTGATTGTATTGTTGGAACATTTTCCTGAGGAATCTGTGCAAGTTTTGATGACCTTTCTTCTGGTTATGTGGCAGGTTCTCTATCATGTTTGATGTCTAAGCTTCATTTATGCGATGTGTGCACCAGTGTGTCATAGCTTAGAATATGCGTCTGTGTATAATTAGATCTAGAATATGCGTCTGTGTATAATTAGATCTAGAATAGTCCCTCATTTGGGTGAGGGCTGAATGTAAAATTACTGAAAAAGCATGCATGCTTTGTTTATTACCTGCAGAAGTAAAGAATCTTATCTTACTCTCTCACTCTCTCGCCCTTTGTTGGTGTAAAAGTTTGGGCTGAATTTTCAGAGTTGGGAGAGTGCAAATCTTTATTTGTTGCTAGTTTTGAATTTTTTGATTTGTTATTGTTGTCTTACACAGTCTGCATTGCTGAATTTATCCTATGAAGGTGCTAAACTATTGTATGAAATACCAACCTGAAGCAACATTATCCAAACAAGCATGAAGGAGTGAGTGAAAGCAGAGGATGGATGCATGTTATTTGAATAAATGCCCAGCAGTGACGTACTTAGAACTGGTGATGAAAAAAAGAAAAAAAAAAGAAGAAAAGCCAGCAATTACAGTCAGGTAAGCTCCTGTTTCAACCATTACCAGCAGCCATATGGTCTGTGATGGACGACAGTTCAGCCTGGTGTAGGGTAGAATCTAAGTGCCTCTATGTGCTCTACGCTGTCTCTCACAAGTTCCCTTACTGTTACCTCTGAAAGTGTTCCCATGTTGAAGTGGTCAGTACCTTGTCCTGTCATCAACAGCACAGAATAAGGCAGCACAATGAAACAAATGCACTGGAAGCTTCAGATGTAGCAGTCTAATTGTCGTTTTGTCTCTGCTAAGTTTTGTTTGACTACTTAATCAGCAGTCAAGTTGCATGACGAGGAGTTACCTTGGTGTTGACAGGACAGCCTCCATTGGCTACGGGACAGCCCCCATTGACGCCATCTCCCTCCTGGTCATCGTCATCATCGCTGCCGGTCTGGGCATCCCCTTCGTCATCATGGTCTTCGGTGGCATCTACGTGGGGCTCAGGAAGCGTCGCAAGAGCAGCTACGAACAGATTGGGGACAGCGTGACCAACAACTACACTAGGGTCAACTGATGAGCAAGAGCAGTAGACGTTGCCATGACAGTAGCTGCTCTCGGGTTCAGCAGTTGTCCTGGCCGGGATTGGTGAGCTGGGATAGCAGTGAACTGTTTGCTGTGTGTTTTATTATAAGTTACGCTTACTTGAGGAGTAACTGGTGGTTATATATCTCTATATGATTGTTATTCTTACAGCACCAGGTCCTGAAAGTGTTTTAGTGCCTTACCAAGAACATGGGGGGTTTGGGTGGGAAGGTGGGGGGGAGGGCAGTGTACAAACAAATGGTTGTCTTCTCAGTCATATGGTATGGTGTTTATAAGTGTTTACTTGTTTGCTGAATTAGCTGCTAATCACAGGTTTATTAGTTTTTTTTCTGAGAAGACTAAGACAAGTTGTTTAAAAGTGTGGGGTGCTGCCCTGGAGAAAGAAATGTAATATATTTTTTCATATATAAATCATGTATTCACTGTGACTTCTATTGAACTTTACCTGTTGACATCAAAATACTGCCAGAGCTACAGGTAATCTATGTCAGTGAACCGGGGAGAGAAACAGACTTACTGACTGACACAGACTGAACTTTGACCCAAGGATAAAGGTTTACTCCCTTTAGGCGCAAATGCCTCGTGGGCAACCTGGCCTTGATATCAATTACAAACCCTCTAAACAGAGATAAAACACTGAGCCACCACGTGTTGTGTCAGCATTTTTTTTTACAGATTTCACTTGTTCATTTTTTTCAAACTGAAGTCTTTTAGTTTTACTGTGTGTTTTCACCGATTACATGTGCCATCAGGTTTGGGGGGGGGGCGGGGGGCGTGAAGGGCCCTGCGGAAGGTGAAATACTTGTTTAATGTTGATTTTTGTGATTATTTCAGTGTGGGGTTCAAAATGATGGCATTTTGATGACTCATGAGACTGAGAGGGGACACACTACACGTACTGTTGTAGAAAGTGTTGGAAGCTCTGGTTAATGTTTTGTTGTCGTCATTAAAAATGAATATGCCATTTTGTTGTCAGAAACCTGCTGTTGGCTGCATCATTTGTGAAAACCTGTTTTGGGATTCTCATCACTTCACAAAATCACATTTTCTTCTGCCTTATGTAAAGATCACGTTTGGGGAATCTGCTTCTGTTCTCATTGCTGTTGTTCACCAAAGAGGTTTCATTTGAATGCAAACCCACAATTCCTTTCTTCACACTGTCCTCTCAAAGACAAACCATGTTTGCATTTGATTTCAGACCACCTTTTTTTCCTCATTGCTATTGCTCATCAAAGACAAGCCCTGTTTTCATTTGGTTTCAAATCCACCTTTTTTTCTCTCTCTTTGGATATGATGTGGTCTAGAAATGGGGGTTCCACTGTCTGGACCTTTTCAGGCCGACCTCTCTGGTGACCCCATTATTGCCTTTTGCCACAACAGGTACCCAGAAAGTGCCATTTCATGGACAGTAAAGTGGCTGACAGCTTGTTCAACACCATGTCACATTTATAGACGCGGTGGAATACCTTTTTGAAAAACGTGCTCAAGAGAAAGTTCTGCTTGAAGGCAGTGATTTTAAAATGAGTATTGTACACATTCCTTGTGGGTTTGTTTGTTTACTTTGAGAACAGCTGCTGAGAAGGAACAGTTTTGATGTATCAGCTGCTTT
This sequence comes from Alviniconcha strummeri, assembly GCA_963584105.1. Taxonomy (NCBI): domain Eukaryota; kingdom Metazoa; phylum Mollusca; class Gastropoda; family Provannidae; genus Alviniconcha; species Alviniconcha strummeri. The sequence goes on along the minus strand of OY757550.1, from coordinate 22,093,030 downwards.
GCTTTAAAGGAACTAGTGGCAGCAAAATGTTTTTTTTCTCAAGAGGTGCAAGAGATAACCCCCCCCCCCCCCCCCCCCCCCCCCCCACCACCTCTCTTCAAATCTAAGAGTTTTGTTTTTAAAATGCTTTGTAAATTTGTTGTGTTGGATCTAGAAAAACTAAATCTGTGATGCCACCTCTCTTCAAATCTAAGATTTTTGTTTTTAAAATGCTTTGTAAATTTGTTGTGTTGGATCTAGAAAACTAAATCTGTGATGTTTGCTGGAACCATAATAACTCAGTGTATACACAGGACACTACCAGGTGTCAGAGGTAGCCTGTGGGATACCAGTGGACCATCTTGTATTTGGTGTGGATAATTTGAGCATGCGTGTGTTGGGTCATTTGGCTATGCACACTGAGGAACAGGGACTTGTTTCTGAATTCATCATAAATTCAGTGGGATATTTGATCTCTTCTACCTACCCGAACAGAACATGTTTTGTGAATGCAAATTCCTTTGATAAACTGAAGGGATTCTGCTACACTTGTTCATTGTATGATTTGCATCAACAGGTGTGCTGGTATCAGAACAATCCTTTGCATGATTATCAAGGTTGCTGGACCTTGTCTGGAGTTTTTG
>OY757550.1:22082726-22092207 GCA_963584105.1 Alviniconcha strummeri | reverse complement strand
GTGTTGGATCTAGAAAACTAAATCTGTGATGCCACCTCTCTTCAAATCTAAGATTTTGTTTTTAAAAATGCTTTGTAAATTTGTTGTGTTGGATCTAGAAAACTAAATCTGTGATGTTTTGCTGGAACCATAATAACTCAGGTGTATACACAGGACTAGGTGTCAGAGGTAGCCTGTGGGATACCAGTGACCATCTTGTATTTGGTGTGGATAATTTGAGCATGCGTGTGTTGGGTCATTTGGCATGCACACTGAGGAACAGGGACTTGTTTTCTGAATTCATCATAAATTCAGTGGGATATTTGATCTCTTCTACCTACCGAACAGAACATGTTTTGTGAATGCAAATTCCTTTGATAAACTGAAGGGATTCTGCTACACTTGTTCATTGTATGATTTGCATCAACAGGTGTGCTGGTATCAGAACAATCCTTTGCATGATTATCAAGGTTTGCTGGACCTTGTCTGGAGTTTTTTGATAAGGCATGCATATCTGTTAAAGCGCAGGTTCATTTGTGTTGTTCGTTTTTGGGGTGTGTTTTTTTTAAGTAAAATATTTGACTTATTGAATGACTAAAAATTGCAAAGGCTTGTCTCCTATGTGTGGGTTTATTTTTCTTTCCTTGTTTCATTATATATGTATGTATGTATGTGTGTGTGTGTCTTGCCCTAGATTGAGGGTCAGAGCTAGCAGTGGCATGAACAAACATTGTTGTTGATCAGTGATGCTGACATTGATTGATAACTGCTTTTAATACTGATCGATATTGATAAGACTGTGACTGCTGACCTGGACATTGATATCATTGTTACTGACAATGAAATGATACAGTTGTTCAGATACTGATGCCAGTAACTTCATTGTTGACAGAGATAATACTGTCATGACACTGATGATGACATTGTATTTGTGCCACCATTCCAGGAGACAGGGTTTTATTGACAGCGTGCATCAAATGTTCCATTCTGATAAATTGTGAAATCTTGTGATTTGCATACCCTTCATTTACAGTACAAGTATTGCTGTGTAAGTAAGAGCAACTTTCTTTTTCTTTTTCAAAAAGCAACTGTACATCTAATTAATTGGTTAAGTGCACTGAGTGTACCATAAATTTTGTAGAAGTGCAACTCAAACACAAAATTCTCTAGGCTGATTGAAATATTGATGCATTAGAGATCATTGGTCCAAGTGTTGATGTTAGCCATCACATGATGTTTTGGGTCACAGTTGAACCCAGTGTATGATGTTCTGGGTCACAGTTGAACCCAGTATATGATGTTCTGGGTCACAGTTGAACCCATCATGTGATGTTCTGGGTCATAGTTGAACCCATCATATCATGTTCTCATTCACAGTTGGACCCATTATGTAATGTTCTGGGTCACAGTTGAACCCATCATCTGATGTTTTGGGTCACAGTTGAACCCATCATCTAATATTCTGTTCAGTGTTAAGCAGTTATTCTCAAGTTCAAAAAGAACTGCTGAATGCAGTGGCATGGGGGGGGGGGGGGGGGGGGGGGGGAAGTCGCAACACAGACTGACTTTGCTAGAAAATAGGGATGGTATTAGATGCTTTTGAACAGATGAAGATGCTTTGGAAAAGATTAAATGATCAAATGTCACTGAAGGATTTGGAGTTGGTAGGTCAAATTTGTTTTTATTTTTCTTGTGATGACAGTATGCATGGAATACAAAAAGCTGAACAAGTGCAATATCCAGGCAATTGTAGCTTTCCTGTGAGAGCAGTGGTGCCTAAACATTTCACTGTTTTCTTTGGATTGCTTATGTGTGCCTTTTAGGCATTTGTGTCAAGTGTAAGTGGTTTTAATTTTGTACCTGTATTGGTTGAATGTTTGCATTTTCATATGCTGTCAGCAAGGAGACAAATAATTTCCAAAAAGGAGTTAACATTTTGTCGTCAAAGCACTGACATTGTATTATCTTCAAGGTGTTAACATTGTTTTGTCTTCAAAATGTATCTTTAGAATGTTTTTTGGTTCATGGTAAACTAGCATGGGAGTTTTCGGTTTGAGAGTGTGAAGAGTCTGAAGGTCCTACATTTCTGTGTTTGAAAGGGATTCCAAGACAACAGTTTTAGGCTATTTTATTCCATCACAATGTCTCATCTTGGTATGATCACTGTACCCACCAGTACAAGAGTGTGATTGCTGTACCCACCAGTACATGGGTATAATCACTGTACCCACTAGTACGTGGGTGTGATCACTGTACCCACCAGTACAACGGTGTGAGCACTGTACCCACCAGTACAGGAGTATGATCACTATACCCACCTGTCCATGGGTGTGATCACTGTACCCACCAGTACATGGGTGTGATCACTGTACCTGCCAGTACACGGGTGTGATCAGTGTATGTGCCAGTACACAGGTGTGATCACTGGACCTGCCAGAACATGGGTGTGATCACTGGACCTGCCAGTAAAGGGGTGTGATCAGTGTATGTGCCAGTACAGGGGTGTGATCACTGGACCTGCCAGTACAGGGGTGTGATCACTGGACCTGCCAGTACAGGGGTGTGATCACTGGACCTGCCAGTACAGGGGTGTGATCAATGTATGTGCCAGTACAGGGGTGTGATCAATGGACCTGCCAGTACAGGGGTGTGATCACTGGACCTGCCAGTACAGGGGTGTGATCAATGTATGTGCCAGTACAGGGGTGTGATCACTGGACCTGCCAGTACACGGGTGTGGTCAATGTACCCACCAGTACACGGGTGTGATCACTGGACCCGCCAGTACACGGGTGTGATCACTGGACCTGCCAGTACACGGGTGTGATCAATGTATGCGCCAGTACAGGGGTGTGATCACTGGACCTGCCAGTACACGGGTGTGATCAATGTATGCGCCAGTACACGGGTGTGATCACTGGACCTGCCAGTACAGGGGTGTGATCAATGTATGCGCCAGTACAGGGGTGTGATCACTGGACCTGCCAGTACACAGGTGTGATCACTGGACCCGCCAGTACACGGGTGTGATCAATGTATGCACCAGTACACGGGTGTGATCACTGGACCTGCCAGTACAGGGGTGTGATCAATGTATGCGCCAGTACAGGGGTGTGATCACTGGACCTGCCAGTACACGGGTGTGATCACTGGACCCGCCAGTACAGGGGTGTGATTACTGTACGTGCCAGTACAGAGGTGTGATCATTGTACCCACCAGTACAAGGGTACAGCTGACTTCCATTGTAGCCCATATGGTCCTCAGAAACCTTTGAAGATTTAAAACACTATTCTTCACCCTGGGTCTGTGTTGGGGGAGTCTGTACACACTGTCTGACCATTTATGTGTTATATGGCTTGAGATACAGTTTGTGCCTGGAAGAGTTTGTGTGTTGGGGAATTTCTGTGTGCTGTACAGTTTGTGTTATCATAGTTTGTGTGTTGGGGGGTTTCTGTGTGCTATACAGTTTGTGTTATCACAGTTTGTGTGTTGGGGGGTTTCTGTGTGCTATACAGTTTGTGTTATCATAGTTTGTGTGTTGGGGGGTTTCTGTGTGCTATACAGTTTGTGTTATCATAGTTTGTGTGTTGGGGGGTTTCTGTGTGCTATACAGTTTGTTATCATAGTTTGTGTGTTGGGGGGTTTCTGTGTGCTATACAGTTTGTGTTATCATAGTTTGTGTGTTGGGGGGGTTTCTGTGTGCTATACAGTTTGTGTTATCATAGTTTGTGTGTTGGGGGGTTTCTGTGTGCTATACAGTTTGTGTTATCATAGTTTGTGTGTTGGGGGGGTTTCTGTGTGCTATACAGTTTGTGTTATCACAGTTTGTGTGTTGGGGGGTTTCTGTGTGCTATACAGTTTGTGTTATCATAGTTTGTGTGTTGGGGGGGTTTCTGTGTGCTATACAGTTTGTGTTATCATAGTTTGTGTGTTGGGGGGTTTCTGTGTGCTATACAGTTTGTGTTATCATAGTTTGTGTGTTGGGGGGTTTCTGTGTGCTATACAGTTTGTTATCATAGTTTGTGTGTTGGGGGGTTTCTGTGTGCTATACAGTTTGTGTTATCACAGTTTGTGTGTTGGGGGGTTTCTGTGTGCTATACAGTTTGTGTTATCATAGTTTGTGTGTTGGGGGGGTTTCTGTGTGCTATACAGTTTGTGTTATCATAGTTTGTGTGTTGGGGGGTTTCTGTGTGCTATACAGTTTGTTATCATAGTTTGTGTGTTGGGGGGTTTCCGTGTGCTATACAGTTTGTTATCATAGTTTGTGTGTTGGGGGGTTTCCGTGTGCTATACAGTTTGTGTTATCATAGTTTGTGTGTTGGGGGGTTTCTGTGTGCTATACAGTTTGTGTTATCATAGTTTGTGTGTTGGGGAGTTTATGTGTGCTATATGGCTTGTGTGATAGAGTTTGTGCCTGGAAGAGTTTGTGTGTTGGGGGGGTTTCTGTGTGCTATATGGCTTGTGTGATAGAGTTTGTGCCTGGAAGAGTTTGTGTGTTGGGGGGGTTTCTGTGTGCTGTATGGCTTGTGTGATAGAGTTTGTGCCTGGAAGAGTTTGTGTGTTGGGGAGTTTCTGTATGGTAAAGTTTGTAATTTGAACCCTTGTTGATGTGTACATTATGTGTTAGCTTTTGTTAAATTGTGGATAACATTCTCCATCTCGATGTACATTATGTGTGGTATGTTTGTTCAGGGCTTTCAGTTGCAGGGTGGGCACTTAAAAAATGTCCATTATTAGTAGTAATAATGATACATAGTTTGTGTGTGATAGAGTTTGTATGTGGTATAGTTTGTGTGCAGTTTATATTTCACACTAACAGCTCTGTAGCAGGTTTCTCTGCAGTCCATGCTATGTATCAAACTGAAAACAGACTAAATTTGGATAATTCATTCATAATTGGAGATTTTGTCAAATTTCAATTTGATCAAAATGGAGAGAGAAAAAAAGAGAAAACCTTTCCTTGATCAAAGATTTCATTTGCAAGTGGCAGGACTCCTTGTGTGGCCACATTCTTTACTGTGGAGACCAGGCTTTCTGGAAACAAATCACAGGTTGACCGTAACAGAAATTCAGACTATTTATGTGTGAATCAACAATGTGTACAGTAATTTGTTTTCTGGTGGTCCCTTGCTTCGGGACTCCCAATAAACTCATGTTCCTTGCAGATCCTGTGCAGTGCTCAGTACACTTTCACCCACTCCCATCTTTTCCTTGGCTGTAAATTCATGGCCATTTCCATGATCAGCAATCTCACATTCAGTGCAAGTCAAAAACTCAGGGTCCTGTCTTGTGAGTTTTGTGCATTATGATTATTTAAGAGATTGTTTGATATTTTTCACTTTCTTGACTATGAAGTCCACAGGCCAGGCATTTAACCTTTCAGGACTGTTCACATCAATGTGCCAAGACCTTTAGATCCCCCCCACCCCCACCTTTCACACTGGGTGATTTGTTTCAGCTATGCATCTTGGCAGGTACACAAGTGTATGTATTCATGCTTATTTCAGTTATAATAAGCATTAAATATGTTTTTTTTATATATGAATGTCTTATGTTTCATATATATATACGTTGTGTTCTTGTGTAAGAATGCAGCATAAAAATGACTGTCTCTCCCCATGCCTGAAAAACAGCAATGCACATACACAAAAAAACAAAGCCACCAAACCTATGGCTGTATTAACTGTTGTGTGGATTAACCCTGTCAGTACCTTTAGGTTGCCATGCAATGTCATGGGCCAAATTATGTCCGTCTGCTTTACAAGATGGGGTAAAACTTTCTGTTTGGATCCTTTGTATCTCAGCAGCTTGTAAATCCTCACGTGAAACAAAGTTCTTGAAAGCATAAGGACATACCCATACAGTTAATCAGTATCATATGCGTCAAGAATTAGTTTCTGCCGGTTTATGTTGTTGGATCATAGTTAAATACCTTGTAAATGGATGAGTGAGCGAGAGGTATACTGTGATGATGGATGCATGTTTTTCAAATAAATGCCCCACATGATGTGCCTGGCGGAACCAGAAAACAAAAAACAACAACAGTTAAATGATAAAAAATTAGCTGGAGACCGAAGCCACTAATCTGTTTTGGACGAGCTATGTTGTTTGCGTGTAGCTCAACCAAAGATAGAGATATGGGGCTTAGCTCTCCATTTCATTTTTCTTTGTTTTTCACCGTTTAACTGTTGCTTAAGTGTCCTGTTGTAGCTTGATTACCCCGAAAATTCGCATGTTGTTTTTTGTCCTAATAAATAGCATTCTTTTGAGAAAAATAAATAAAAATGTTTGAAAGCAGCAATTTTGGTTGAGTGTAAACTTTTCATGATAGTGTTCTTGGAGGAAACTGCACCAACAAATGCAGAATTGTTGGCAGTGAAAGTCAGTCAGAGGAGAGTCACTGGCACAGAGCATGAGTACTCATTCTCAAAAGCCAAAGTGTGGTCTCCAAATGGATGGGTAACCATTCTGTGCTAGGCTTTGTGCCCGCCCTGAGATTTCATCGGAGTCCAATTCTGTCCAGACTCCACAAAATCCTTCTGATGAGACTATAAACCAAGGTCTCTCGTGTGTATACAAATGCAAAAAGATCACATATGCATGTTGAAAATCTGTAGTCCATGTCAGAGTTGGTGAATTATGGTAAGGTCCAAATAACCCAACATACACAAAGTGTCAGTCTTCATAATGAAGAGGAAGAAAGGGTTTACCTCTGAAGGTTTTAAACTTTGTAATTCAGGAGGATGTAATAAGTGATCAGATTCTAACCTGTTTGTATGTGTTTTTGCCATTTTGAGTGGAGAGAAAATGTGATTTAATGGTGTGTGCATGTATATAAAGAGATGTATGGCTCTCTCTCTCTATATAATATATAATTGTGTGTGTGTGTGTGTGTGTGTGTGTGTGTGTGTGTGTGTGTGTGTGTGTGTGTGTGTGATCATGAATACTAGAATACATTCATGTATTATGTATGTGAACATGCTGATTGGACACAGATGTTTATTGTTAGTACAATAAACAATTGGTATGACTTTTTATACATTTCATTTTGATGTCATTGTGGTAAGCACAGCTAAACAGTAAAATTACCATACAGTAGTGCTGTTTTTTTCTTTTCTAAATGACATACAAGATGAATTTGAAAGTTGAATAAAATCACAAAAAAGCTCCACCACCTGGATGCCTGTTTTATTGTCCTGGTTTGTACAGTGGCATTGTTCTTTAACTGTACAGTTTCTTTTGGCGTGTTTATTTCAAAAACAAATGTGATGATCATCAAATTCATAAACTGATGAGGAGTACTGTACAGCTTCTTCAAACTGTTAACATACATCAACTGATTAGTCAAAATGAATGTGCAAAGAACAGTAAGTTAACAAAAACCAACAAAGGATACGATGCTGTGTGTGTGTGTGTGTGTGTGTGTTTATGTGCATGCATGTGTGCAAGGAAAAAGTGGGTTAGTATTTTAAAAGAACATAACAGTGTTGCTTTAATTTTAAGAATACCAGCGAACAAACTGGCACTTCAAGTAGTTCAAGGCAAAATCCAGGAATTGAGTTCCTCAGTTTTTTTCTAATTTTTTTCTTTTCTGTTTAACTACTGCACACAGGTACATGATCAATGTTACATACCATGAGTATCACATGATTATGACAGGGAGAAATTGCAAGAAACTGAAAGAGCACAGCACTTCATTCAGCACATAGGCACAAACGTACACCAGCACATTATTTTGAAGAGACAAAGAAAAAAGAAGAAGGGATAAAGCAGTTTACCAGGATAATGTCCACATGCACGATGTGTATGCAGTGATCATAGTACCCAGTGTAAACTTGACAAGAACTCATTGAGAAAAACAAATTTTAGTTTCATCTTTCCAACTGTGACTTTGGTGTTCAAACCATTAAGCAGATGAAGAGACTCTTGACAGAAGAAATGCGAAGTTTCAGGAATGTGATCAATGAGTGAGGTTTGAACAATCTCACCTAGTTAAACAGAACAATCTCACCTAGTTAAACAATCTCCAGAATACTACAGCATCTATATGAAAAGTCCAGGAACGTTAGTGATTGGATTTTAATGTCCTGTCAACCACACGGGGTCACCTCAGGACAATCAAACTCTGTCATCAACAAATGTACATTTCAAAACTCTGTTCAGATTAATTTTTATTATGTAAACCTTTCTTGAGTCAAATCTACAAAATCAGTCTGTACACACAATATAAAACAAAACATACAATACATACTCATTTGAAGAGTTAGTCCTTTCAGTACTGCCCTTGTACAGGCAGAATAGACAATCCAAACAGACCTAACTGCGAGAGAGAGAGAGAGAGAGAGAGAGAGAGAGAGAGAGAGAGAGAGAGAGAGAGAGAGAGAGAGAGGCTTGAAACTGAAGCAATCATTATGTTTGTTTTGTTGTATTCTCTGTCCGGAAGCAATCCCATAACTTGAAGTCAAAAGAGTGCTGAGCCAACACGAGCCGGCTTCAACTCATGTACACTAATGACTAAAGGCACAAGTGTGTCTTCTTCTTCTTCTTCTTTCATTTAAGGCCCCACAATCAACATGTCGGTTATTCTGGCGCCTATAACTGGGGTGTCTGTGAGGTTCCAGTAAAGGTAGCTGCATGGCTAAGATTAAGAGGACACTGTGTAAAACTGACCCTTATCCGTGGCGATAGTGCATGGCCATGTGTTTATGACCAGTGGTAGCAATTAAGACTTCGAATTTGGAGAGGAAACAAGCACAACTCTCACACCTCCAAACATCGTGCCGGACGCCATTTTCAAAGTCATGTGACATTTGCATTGCAAGGGACGCAATTCTCAGAAATCAAAAGGTATGGACTGTATCAGTTGCATCCCCTCCATATCGCCGTCACGACGTGCACGCATCTGCCAACAAATAAACACACCTGTAGTCAGAGGAGTCAGTGGCGCAGAGCAATAGTACTCGCTCGAAAAACGAGGTTAAGCACGATCGAGCGTGGTCACCAAGTGGATGGGTGACAGTAACGTGCTAGGCTCTGCGCCCATCCTCCGGAGTCACTTGAAATTGTGTGCAGACTCCACGGCGAAGACTGACCGTCGGCGGGCGGCGACAGCGGGCGGACGGCGATGACGGGCGGCGACGGCGACAGAGTAGGCAGTACCCCCACCCCCCACAGTAGGCACAGTTCCACCCCACCCAGAAAGAGTAGGCAGAGTCCCCCCCACCCCGCCCCACAGCCACCCCCACTGAGACTGAGTAGGTAGAGTCCAGTTATGTGCAGACACCACGGCGGAGAATGCAGGCGGCGAGACCGGGCGGCGACGGCAGCGGACGGCGATGACTAAGGAGACCCACCTCCCCACCACCCAGAGTAGTGGTAGGCAGAGTAGGCACGGACGGCGACAGAGTAGGCAATACCCCCACCCCCCACAGTAGGCACAGTTCCACCCCACAGAGTAGGCAGAGTGGGCAGTCTCCTATATACCACCTATAGACAGTAGGC
>OY757550.1:21985942-22078442 GCA_963584105.1 Alviniconcha strummeri | reverse complement strand
ATACGATTTCAGCTGCTGTAGCTCTGAAATGTTACGTTCTCTTAGCCGAATTGCAGACTCCGCAATTTTCTTTCTCCTTCTTTTGCTCGGCATGCTTTGCTTTTTTAGAAGAAAGATGCCTTCGAAACAACCACTTAATCAGTCAATGTAACCGGTTATTTGTAAGATATATACCTGTTTTGTACTTTGCCATTGAGAACTTTTAGTGACAGAAAATCAATGTTGTTTGAGAAACATATGGACGTAAGGATTTCGTTCGGTCGCCATGCTCACTTGTGATCGGACCGTTGGATTATTTTACCAGGGTTAACCACTTCGGTTTCTGCTTCGTTTGATGCGAAAAACAGAGTGTGTTTTGAGATGTTTCATCGGCGAAACTGTTGGCTATAAGCGTACTATCGTACCTGCAACTTTGCCGTATTTGGACTGAACAATGTGGATGTTTGCCAACCGCGTCCGCGGTCCATATGGAGAAGGTTCTTTTTGTTGTTGATACTGATCCGACACTAGATCTGGTAACACTGATACTAGTGATAGATGCGGACCTGTGGGGGTGGGGGGCATCTGTGGTTTAATCATTAAAGTTGTACATATCGGATATTTTCGATATAAACTTATGGAGGAAAACTTAAAAGTTTAAACTTTAAAACAGACGTGTTTATGTAAGCCCAGTGCCAGTAAATAGTATTCTTATACAGTTATAGTTACTACAGAAGGCAGCATGCAGTAAACACAACACTTGAACTCTGTAAACTGGTAAAGAGATTTGTTGGAGATGCTTAGTTTATGTTTTTAGGTTGCTACCTTGCCTTGACAGCTGTTCTGTAAGCAAAAGCCAGACATACTGATTGACAGATGGAGAACTTAGCATGACCTTTAATTTCCGTCTGGGTTTAAGAAAATATATTGTTATTGTTAATTTAAATAATACTGAATTTTTGTACTATAGTTTTAACAGGAATTTTATTTGTGATGGAATTTTGTTTGTACTTTGTAAGCCGTTATAACTTATGAAGAGAAACACGACCAGATATGTAATTTCAGTTGTCTGTGTGGTTACAAACTTGCTGCCATTGAAACACCGATCAGAGACATATAGATGGCATTTGATTTAACTGGTTATGATTTACAGCAGTAGAGAGGATGTACTGATTATGATTTACACTCAATTATAGCTGTGGTTGAGAGAGGATGTTGTAAACCTGACTTTGGAATTGACTGCCAGTGTATTTTTTCATAGTGAGCCTTGTCGCTGTGTTACTGGTACTAAGTGAAGTGTCAGTCTCTTAGTGCAGCCCACACTGTGGTGCCAGCACAAACTGGCAAAGAGGATTAAAAATCCGATTCTGTTGCCCACACTGCCGGCACAAACTGGCAAAGAGGATTAAAAATCAGATTCAGTCCACCTTGGCTTTCCAACTTGGTACTAATTAAATTTTAGATGTTGTTACTGTTAGTTTTCTTGCAGCTTCTGTCTTCATCTCCATCTGATTGGATAAGCAGTCTGGTCACATGAAAAAGTGTTGCACTCACACTTTCACTTTCAGTGTCATGTTCACAGTGTCATTGTTGACACAAGATTTTCCCCTTCAGGAATTTTTGTTGTTGTTGAAACACTATGTCCATTATTCATTGTGCATGACTAAGTGTTTAGTGTATCACTATCAGTCATTCAGTGGGTCACTGCGAATCAGCATAATCTCTTGTCACCTGTGCACCTTTTCTTCTGCAGAGAAGAACTGGTTGCGAAACTTGAACGTGATGACATTGACACTGTCACGACTGTGACATTGACACATCAATGACAATGTCATTGCATTCAAGTTCAGTCATAGACTCATACTTCAACATTTCAACAGCCACACTCTAGTCTTAGACTCTTACTCAGTTACTGCCATAGTAGTTGAACTGTCGTGTTTTTTTCTTATGAATATGATACTTGATAGTACTGTAGAGACTGGATGCAGGTGTGAATGTTTAGGTTCCTTCCACTGAGAACCCAGAGCTGTCAGGCTCCAAGGGTTCCCCCTGTTAATTATGTGTGAAGTGTGCCAGAACAGCTATTTGTCATGCTTTCATGCCCTGGCAGATGCCTATCAGATTTCTGTATTCCTGGTTCATGAGAATCACATGCAAGTGTGTCATGAAATGTGTGACAAACAATGAATGAATGCAAGTAGGTGTGATTTTATTAACTGTTTTGCCCAGATGTTTTTACCTGGAACTAGTGGAAGGTTGTACAGTGGATTTGGTGAACATTCAAAAATGGAGGGAGTAAACCTGCTGTGTACAGTTAACATGACTAGGACCATTATGATTAGTGTACTTACTGACTTAGTCCTGCTTCTTGACCTGTCCCTTGCCAGTATTGGCCACAACAGATTGTCACTGTGTGAATGGAAAACAACTTCACGCTACTGAATACTGATAATCATAAAAGTACTGACACCCAGCTGTTGGCTTCACACACACACTCACACACACACACACACACACACACACACACTCACACACACACACACACACACTCACACACACACACACACACACACACACACACACTCACACACACACACACACACACACACACACACACACTCACACACTCACACACACACACACACACACACACTCACACACACACACACACACACACACACACACACACACACACACACACACACACACACATACACACAACAGCAGCAGCAGCAGCAGCAGCAACAATAACACAAGTACAGGCATTCCTGGTGATGGGTTGGCAGAATGAGAAGAAAGAAATGACAGATCAGTATGCAGAAGAGAAGAGATCAGTTTTGAGTTTTGAAGACAAAGGCCTGACAGAGAGAGGAAGAGAGTTTGACTTCCAGGTCCAATGCATTGAAAGGATCTCTCCCCTGGGGTCCTGAGGGTCATTGCAGTTTTGCGTAAATATTGCATTTTTCGGGTGCCATATTTTGGCCAGACCACTGTGTCACTGTACGCAAACTGACTGAACACTGATTCAACAGGTTATGGCTTACTGGTGGCTGCCGTGTCACTCAACGCTAGATTTATGTGCAAACTCAGTGTCATCTTAGCCATGGCTTGGCACTCCTCTGCAGCCCACACAGCACTGCAAGTCCAGTCAGTGAAGGGTAGAATCTGAATGATGAAATAAAAGTGTAAGATACCATAATTTTCAGTCTGTAAAGTGATAATCCACCCCCACCCCCTCGCCCTTCCAATATGATTAATATCCCCAATAAAATTAAAATAGTCAGCAGCATCTGTGAGAAAAAAAATGTGTACATTTCCAAAAAAAATGACAATGATTAATATGAAACCGAATCCTAAACGAACCATATCTGGAAGAAGAATCGGTCTCTGTATCAGACTGGACAGAAATCACGTATCTTGCCAAACTGACCAGTGATAATTTTCAGTCAATCGACAGAGGACACAATCCCAGACATGGAATATGGAATGATCCAATATGCCTAGTCAGACTGTTGGTGTTCTATCAAAATTTACTTGAAGGCATAAGACTATGAAACCAGAAACAAAATGCGTGTTGACACCGAATACAAATGAAAGAAAAAAATGGCAGCAGCCTTGATTTCAACTTCTTGTTACTAAATCCTGTGGTAGATGAGAACTGTGTTTGCTGACATAATGTGCTGCAGATTTATCTTCAGGAAAATGGATGCCACGTATAATAATAATGTTTCAATATATTTAAACTTTTTGTAAACGGCAAATTTACTGAACATTTCCTTTTTGTGTGTGTACATGGATATGAGATATGCTTCCATTTGACCATTTTTGTCCGCTCATTTTATAGACTGAGCTACATTCAAGTTATTCCACATTTCTTTTCTTTGACTTTGTGTGCTAATTCTAGGTTTTGCTTTCTGCTTTTTTTGTACCATGGATGCAAAATAGGTAATGTTTTGTGTCAGTTGATGCAAATATCTAAGTAAAAGGCACCATGACCCCTGGTCCTCCTGCCCATCCTAGGAACATGGAATATATGGGATAGTGGTGGGTGTTATGTTGAAATGTTCAAATGCGGGACACAACCCCAAAATGTCTTTAGTACACAGGCACAGGTAGTCTTAGTTCTTATTCTTTAGCACTTCACAATACTATTTTGTCTGTTAACAGTAACACACACCAGGACTCCAGAAAATCACCAAGTTGTGCGTAATCATGCACTAGGACCTCAGATTCACCCTTTAGACTTTAATTCTGTGCAGACAATTACTCATTAGAATCCATGGATATGGTTGACAGTATGGAGTGAAAATACCCCTTAAAAATCTGTCTAGTGGGTGATGACAACCACCAATTTTTCACTGAGATAAACAGTCTGTTGTTGGCAATGCAGTACAAAAACCTCAAAGCTGCAGTAGTACAAACAGGTCATTCACAGTGTCATTCTGAATCAGACTCAGTGACTAAAATGTCTTTTTAATGTTCATTGGCTGTTGCCTTTCACTTCATGAGATCACACGAGCTGTGAGTGGATGTAAACATTGTGTGTTTTATTGCAGTGGCCCTAAAATGTAAAGTGGAATTGGTGTACCAAACCAAAAGCAAAAGCACTCTGAAAACTCAGTTGACAAGACATAAGAAAGCGGTGACCACCAGGATGCTATGCCTGCAAAGCAGCGCTGAGTTAATCACTTAATGTGCATCTTTCTCTCAGCTTGGAGTGGCCAGTGCACAATCTTGTTCCAGATTTGGTGCTCGCATTCATGTTAAACTACATCATCACTTTATTATCCAGTATGATCTCTTTATAGTGGTACATCATTGTGGGATGCTAGCTGCAAGGTCAAGGTCTTCAGAACCGTTTAACTTTTGTAACCGAATTTGGTTTGATGATAGTTGATACATCACCTTAGGCTGGAGTGTCAAAGAAAACAAAAAATGTTTTGTTTTCTTTAACAGTTTAGGGTCAAGGTCACAGGTAGTTGCTTTAACAGTTTAAGGTCAAGGTCACAGGTAGTGCTCATGCAGTCATAGAACCAAAATATGACTGCTTCTGTTATATTTTCTGATTTTTTGAAATTTTATTGTTTTAATTATTTTGTTACCTCTGTGCCAGACTTTGTACATCAAGATAAGTCAGAATGTCTTGTGAAGTGATTGCTTTGCTGTCTTGAAGTGCAAGGTCACAGTGATGGTTCAAAACTGTCCAGTTGATACCTTGTGAACTATGGAGCCTTTTGCAGCCAGACATAGTATGGTAATGCATCATAATGAGCCAGAGTGTTGCAAAAAGATTGTTTTGCTGTCGTCAATGTCATGGTCACAATGACGGTTCATATAATTAAAATATGATCGTTTTGTTTGGAGAGCTGCTGATCCTTTTGCAACCAAATTTAGTTTGGTGGTATGTCGTCATAAGTAGGATTGTCACGTGAAAAGATTGGAGTGCTTTGTTTATAGTCATGGTCACAGTGTTGGTTTAAAAGGTAAAACTGGATTGAATGTTCCTAATTCCTACATTTTCTGTACCACTGATGTCTTTGCAACCAAGCTGGGTGTGCAGATGTGTATGTAACTAGACCAGCTGTAAACAAGGTGGGCATGCGTTATTGTAATATATACTGACATGCAGTATCTAGATGCACACAAAAGGGGTATACCATATTTTGCTGGCAGTGTGACAGACCTTGTTTTTGTTTTTAATCCCAGTGGGTGCAAATTGCCAATTACAACTGTTTTGCATGACCCTGAATTGTGACACTTGACAGCCACAGCCTAGGGAAAACAGGTGGCATGATACTGTGCTGTTGACTGCTGGGTGTTGGTAAACAGAGGCATGTGGTGCAGGCATGCATGTGCCCTTTCTGTGCCAGGCATAGGCCTCACAGCTGTTTGGAAAAGGTGCATTGGGTAGAATCCATTTTGAGGCCCTGACGTGTGCCACATGGGTGATGTAAACTAATGATGGTGACCCACATCCCAGGTGGGGGTGGCAACATCTATGTCGCCCTACACTAAACTCAGCCTCAGCACAGCATGTTTTGTTGCATTGAAATGGGGTCATTGAAACCACTGCTGTCTCATTAATTCTGGATGCTCGTCGAGTCGCTCAACTGTAACTGTGAAAAACTAGGAACTTAAGCTGGTGACTCAAAAGAAAATGGTGAAATTAACTGGCAATTTGTGCCCCTATCCACTGGGAGATAGAGATCTGTCCTCTTGCAGATTGCCCTGAGATGACCTTGTGACAGAGCCTGAAGATCCTATTACTGTCAGCTTACAGTTAACCTCTTTTTGCTGGTCAGACTAGATGACGCTGATTAGTGAGTCACACACTCTTGTCTTACTTAAAGGAATCTGATTTGACAGATGCACTGGATGACTTGTTACCCAAGTTTCGCAATACACTGGCTTTCTTGTTTGTCCGAGGCTTTGTTTAGTGTAATGCGCCCACTTTGTTGGGGACCGCTCTCTGTGCAGTCCAAAGGCATAGTTCTGCAAAGAATGTGTGCTTTGCTGAAATGCATCATGTGCAGACGTCTCTCTAGAGTAGCAATATCCTGGTCTGATGTAGCCACCACAGTGTGTGTGTGTGTCTGTGCATTCATGTGTGCGTGTTTTTTGTTTGTTTTTGTGTGTGTGTGTTTATGTTAATATTGATCTTTCAGTGACTTGTCATTGATTGAAGAATCCTGTGATTGAGGATGGCTTCAGAGTGTTTGAAGTGTGTAGGAATATTAAGTACTGCTACTAGTGATACTAGATTATTTAATGTTACAAACTTACATAGACTTGGTGAAAACAGGTCAGGGCTTGAGTCTTGACATTAACTAGCCTGGCAGTGGCACCATTTTCTGATTGCCCAGACATTTTACAACACACACTAAGACATTATTAAAACCAAATTAACCCCTTTACTGCCATGGCAATTGTAAACGACCAATAAAATTACAAAATTTGAAGCCCTTACACCTTTTTGTTTCTTTTTTGCACTGACAGTGGCATGTAAAAAGATTTTCATCAAAGCATAGCATTGAAAATGAAAGTAGGTAAAGTATAGGACTGGAAAATATACTATTTGCAGGCACTTCCATGCATCTTTCAGCCCAACATTATAACAACAAAGTAAAACAGATTTTTAAAATAATAAAACATTGTTGCCAGCTTTATTCCTACCCTGAAAATATGTGCAATCTACTAATACTGTTGTAATATCCTACCATGGAAAACTTAACCATTTTTAAAATAATAAAACATTGTTGCCGACTTTATTCCTACCCTGAAAATATGTGCAATCTACTAATAGTAATACTGTTATAATATCCTACCATGGAAAACTGAACTGTGCTAACTTGAAAGTGTTGCCTCCTTTCCTAAATTTTGGTGTTTTGTCATAAGTCAAAAGACCAGTTGTTGACAGTCCTACCCCAAGCAGATACATTGGAAACGCTGGTGTTGACAGTTTTGGTTGGTTTGTGTGTTTCAGGAAGGATGCAGTCGAAAACCAACAATCCAGTTTACACACAGCAATGGGGTATGTAGCATTGCTAACAAGCCTGTTTATGCACAGCGGTGGGGTAAGTAATCCAATATACACAGAGCAATGGGGTAAATAACATCTCTAAGATTATAGTAACAAAACCTGTTTATACGCAGCTGTGAGGTAATTCAATTTACACACCGCAGTGGAGTAACTAGCCAGTTTACAAAATTACACACGCTGACTCAGGGCTGAGCAAAGTAATGATTCAGGTTACAGCAGTGGGGTAAGTAATCATCCAGTTTATGTACAGGAACGGGGTGAGTAACCATCCAGGTCTCACCCTACAGTTTCAGAAGTGAAATCCAATTTACATGTGGATGAGTGACAACCCGGTTTACAGTTACACACATCAGTTGAATGAGTCCAATTTACACACAGCAGTTGGGTGAGTAGCAGTCCAATTTTACACACAGCAGTTGGATGATTAACAGTCCCAGTTTACACACAGCAGTTGGATAAGTAAGAGTACAGTTTACACACAGCAGTTGGGTGAGTAACAGTCCCATTCTACACACAGCAGTTGGATAAGTAAGAGTTCAGTTTACACACAGCAGTTGGGTAGCAGTCCCATTTTACACATAGCAGTTGGATAAGTAAGAGTACAGTTTACACACAGCAGTTGGGTAACAGTCCCATTTTACACATAGCAGTTGGGTAAGTAAGAGTACAGTTTACACACAGCAGTTGGGTAACAGTCCCATTTTACACATAGCAGTTGGGTAAGTAAGAGTACAGTTTACACACAGCAGTTGGTTGAGTAACCATCCAGTTTATACACACATGGGTACCTAACCAGTGTACACAAAACAATGGGTTAAGTAACATTGCAGATTGCACATGGGGGGGGGGGGGCAATGACCTAATTTACAGGTGTGTCAGTGGGTGAATAAATCCAGCTGACAGGGCAGTTGGGGGAAATAATAACCTAGTTTATGTAGAAATGGGGTTAATAATGCTCGTTGCATGTGTTAATGTTTTTTTTGTGCCCTATGTTGTTAGAGCCTGGGGCACTAAAGGCCTACACGCCCATTTTCATTACATTCACAAACAGACAAGCACGCATTCTGTTTCGCTTCTCACCCATTCTGTGCATACTGCAAAAGTGCAGAAAATTTAGGTTGTTTGGTTATCAGAGACTTCTCTTCCCCCCCCCCCCCCCCCCCCCCCCCCCCGCCCACCTCCCATCACCTGTCAGGCTGTGTTGATGGGATGTTAACTTCCAGTTGCTAACTCTCTGCGTCTCTCTTTCTCTCTCTCCCTCAAAAAGACCTGTGCATTCAGTGTGGGTTTTTATCATGAAATGACCTAATGGGACTTTAAAAATGCAAGAACTAAGTAACTCCCTGTAGAGTACCTGTAGGATTCAAACCCTGGAAACACTCTGTAAAGTGCAGATTGGACGCAGGTTATGTGATGAACTGATTGCATTGCAGGTCATGTGCATACCGGGGCAGGTGTCGTCAGACGACCCCAGAGCAGAGCGCAGTTTCAAGCTGAATCTGGCCAAAATCCATGGGGACCCCAACGGCAGTTTTGACTGCATTCAGCAGACCAGCACAGGGTGAGGCCATTTCACATGTTCTTGCACTTTGGCAGTCAGTTTGCGCCCACCACAAGCTGCTCTTCCTTTTTCCAGCACAGTGGGAACCCTTTGACTGCACCTTCACTTTCAGGGTGGTCTTAACTCTCACAGGGATCGCACTAGACAGTTTTCAGACTGGTGTGATATGTACAAGGTGGCAAAAGTGGTTCACGGAGACTGGTGGCACAGTCACTGAAACTGGTCAGATACACAGCGGTTTGTACTGCTACTTGAGCTCTGCCAGTGCTAGCATAGACCCTGCTCCCTTCCCTGTGTAACACACACGCACACACACACACACACTGCCACTACAAACACACACACACACTGCCTCCACACACACACACACACACACACTGCCTCCACACACACATATCACACACTGCCACCACACACACACACACACACTGCCACTACAAACACACACACACTGCCACCACACATGCACACATACACACACACACCACATCCTCTCTCTCTCTCACACACACACCATGCATCCTATCTCTCTCTCTCTCTCTCTCTCTCTCTCTCTCTCTCTCTCTCTCTCTCTCTCTCTCTCTCTCTCTCTCTCTCTATGCTGCAGGTTTGTTTGGTTTTTAGAACCACTCAAACAAAATAATGTCCGGAATGATTTTATTTCCAGTAAATGCTGATCTGAACCAGTAGAAAAAAGAGCAAATTACCAGTTAATGTGAACTCTGTGACCTAAGAGAGGAGTTCTACTGTTCTGTGAAGGGGGCTGCATACAGTATAGGTATAGGCTAAGTGGCGGTATTCTAACATAGAGTGATGATGTCGGTGTTTTTCAGGTATGGCGGTAGTAGCCTCAAGTGCCTGGGCAGCATGCAGTTCAAGGTCACCACCCACGCCAACAATGACGTCTACACTGACACACGCAAGAAATTTGCCCTTGCCGACAATGAATCCAAGAAGAACTGGTCAGTCATAGAGATTCAGTTGTTAGAAAAGAATGCTGTTTTGAAAAAAGGCCAAATTTAATAATGAGACCAGTAGTTATTCTGTGGTGTGAACAGAGTGGGGTGGGGTAGGGTGGGGGGGTACTGTCCACCGTCATTGTTGTAGGTCATTGTTTTATTTGTGAGCCATGCTTGGTCTCTGCCTCAGAACTAATGTTGTTTTATAAGTCATTTTTAATTGGCCCAGTTTTGGGCCAACGGCTGTGGGGGAAATCCTTGATATTAGGATTGTTGTCAGCTTGTGAGTTTGCCTGGTGATTACTACCCATTTGTACAAGTTTCCGTGGCTTGGCCAGATTCCAAGACTGTTGTGATGCAGGAACATGAAACTGGGAAGTTGTATTTTCTTGTTCTGATCTGATTGATTTCAGACTTTGCATTGCTTTAATGTCAAATGTACATTCACATGATTCTGCACACGGTCAGAACAGTGTTATGAATTTTAAAAAAAGAAA
This sequence comes from Alviniconcha strummeri, assembly GCA_963584105.1. Lineage (NCBI taxonomy): Eukaryota > Metazoa > Mollusca > Gastropoda > Provannidae > Alviniconcha > Alviniconcha strummeri. Next base: position 22,067,906 of record OY757550.1, on the reverse strand, counting down.
GTAGCAAAATTAGAACTTTGAGTTTATGGTTGGTGCTAAACATCGTGAAAAAACTAAATCAGTTAAGGTCCTTTGTTAATTGATGGTGTGTGTGTGTGTGTGTGTATCTGTACATGTCTGTCTGGGTGTGTGTCTGCATGTGTGTGTGTGTGTGATTGTGTGCCTGTGGTTGGGTGTGTGTGCACAGTGCAAAAGAAATCAAGATGAGCGGCCGCTTCAGCGGCAAGAAGATCAAGAAGGTGATTCCCAGCAGTCAGTACAAAGCCATGCACCCTGCCAAACCCGCCCACGCTCGGCCCACCCCACCCTCCATACCCACACCGGTCTCCATTATCTACCTCCCCCCCTTGGCCAGCAGTCGCTTGACCCCTCCCCCCACCAGCGCCCACTCCCCGCACCACCCACTCAACGGGAGCCGGGTGGCCAGCAAACCTGGGTCTGCACTGGGCTCCAGCAACAGCGTCGTGAAGATGGCAGGACAGTCTGGGAACAGATCCTCCGGCATTTTCAACATGCCCTACAGGTGAGCAGCATTGTTCTGCTGATGCTGTTGCAGCGATCAGGGCTGCAGAAATGCACTCTTCGTATGGTCGCCTGAGATGGGTTGGAAAGTCCACGGGGGAATGAAGACCACAAACCTTTAGCCTTCGCACACATAATTTGGCTGTCTGAGACAATGATTTCTCAGACTGTGTCAACTTTTTAATCGTCAGTAAGAGAAGTCAGTAATGTCGTCTGCAGTACAGTATTGCCACCATTTCAGCTTGGCTAAAACTTCTAAATCAAGGCTAAATGTGAAGCAAAAAACTGATTTTTCATGTAGAAAAAAAAAGGAGAAAATATATCAGGCTGTTAATAATTCTTCAGCATAGTGGATGTTCATTTTCACTATCCTCATGTACCAGCAGAAATCTTTCAGCTTCTCAGGCCTGAGTGATGCAAGGCAGGGAACGTTTGGTGTCACGTTCAGAGAAGTTATCCTGGAATCATTACTCATTTTGCTGTGGCTAGTAAATCTAGGCAATGCTTACTTCATACCAGTCCACCAGAAAAACAAGTCTGAAAGCGAAAACAACTTGGTATGTCATTTATTACAGTCAAGGATGCAGTCACGTGATACTGAATCCATTACAAATTACTTTGGGTTCACATCCTTGTTAACATCACATACTTCTGTACCTTGTAAATCCATTACAGATTACTTTGGGTTCACATCCTTGTTAACATCACATACTTCTGTACCTTGTAAATCCATGACACACTTTTACCTGACATCCTTGATAACATCACATACTTGTGTGTCATGACCCTGTGAATCCATTGGCATTGCAAACTTTTTCCTCGTTTAAACATCCTGATTGGGCATTAAAAACAAACAAACCTAACTTGACTTACTTGTTAACATCGCATACTTTTGTGTCATAACCTTGTGCTTAACTTGACCTCCAAGTCAGCCAGTCATCACCCAAAGACCTGAGGCACATGAAGTTACGACTTTCAATTTTGTTTTACTGTTTTCTGTACAGTTATTAATAATGGAAAATCCCCCTAAGTAAATCAACTCAAACAACATTGTACAGTGTAATGCTAATTGAGTGTGCATCATTGGTTTTACATGTAACACTCCGTAATCTTGGTTGTGTTTGGTTTTCAGGGAGCGGGTGATACATCTTCTGGCGTTGCGTCCATATAAAAAACCAGAGCTTTTAGCCCGACTCATGAAAGGTAAGGTTCTTCGCATTTCTGAAGTGCCTTGTGTTTTCATTATACCCACCATAACAAACTTGGGGGGGTGGGGGGGATTCAGGAATCACCAGGTCTGTGTTGTTTCAACTAATGATTCCTTTGCAATCAAACTTAGTTTGATGGTAGATTAGCATAAGCCATGTCTAGTGAACATGTAGAATTACTGTGTTCGTGGTCAAGGTCACAACAAGTGATCCAAATTTTATTTAATCTTGTTTGTCTGGATGATATCCTATGAACCTTTTGTAACCAAAGTTGGTGTGGTGATACATAGTCATCTACTGAAATTTCATGTCAGAAAATTGGGTGGCTATGTTCAAGGTCAGGGTTACAATATAATCAAAAGACAAATATTTCTACTACAGCTTCTGGGGCCTTAACTATGAATTGGGCCTAAAGCGGTAGGCCGGGCTAAATCTCAAGGCTATTGACAATGGCCCCAAAATGGTAACCATGGACCGGGACTACACCAAAGTCCGGGCCGAACCTTGGGCCTAAACAGCCAATATTTAGGCTAGCGATTTTGCTGGACTAAAGGTCGTTGGCCCGGGACCATGACTGCTTTTAGCCTTGTTATGCTTGGAAAATTGGTTGTTTTTTGTTTTTGTTTTTTTGCTGTTATGGTTTTACGTCTGAATCCAGCAGCTTCTCTAGTCTTTTTCTTTTTTTAAATCAACAACAACAACAAAATCAAGACTGTATGTTTTGATTGTTCGTATTTTACTACTGGAACACTTACTTGAGGTGATATCAACATCTTTCGTTTACTTCGTGAAATGAGTACTAGATGTTCGTCGGCCAAAGCTCTTTCATTTTGGAGGGAAGAAAGGTTGCATTAGCTGAGTGACGCAGGCATAATGACTGATTAATGTGGTCGTACTATTTAATGTTTGCAAATTATTATGAAAGCAAGTTTGCTTGATGTCTTACATTCTCACTTGATTTATTTTCTTGTTATTTAAATTCATCTGCATAGCATAGGCTACCTGATTTCACAGTGTCCACTCGCCTTTCTGACAAGTTAAAAATGTCTGACGCAGCAGACGATGCTACGGTTACTCTATTCAGTAAATGCCAAGAAGAATACTCCATTGAAGATGTCATTAGATTAGTGTTTTTACGAATAATTACCTCGTCGAGATCACTTGGGTGTTATAGAAGTAAAACGTGGCAAATCACATCCAGAATCGGGGCCTGCTAGGCATGCCTTCAACTAATGTGCACATTTACTGATGTTTGTGTGTGCGAAATACATCGCAGGGAAGTGAATGAAGCGTGTTGGTGTGCATGGCCAGATGGGATTGCCCCATCTAAAGTTAGCACAAGCGATGACGGGTGTGATGACCACTTTCTTATCAGCGCAAAGTCAGTGACTTTGTTGTCTCGACCATTGTCCGCGTCCATGTATACAAACTTTGCCTAACTCAAAGTCTCGGACTAGAAGTCATGGACTTTGGTTTAGGCCAGGCCTACCATAGTCCCAATTCATAGTTAAGGCCCCTGAACTAATGATTCTTTTGTAAACAAACTTGGTTTGATGGTAGAGCATCATAAGTGAAGATATTTTCCAGTGAAAATACTGGATAGCTGTGTTCAAGGTCAAAGTCACAGAGACTGTTCAAATTTCAGTTAATGTTTGTTTGGGTGGTATCTTCTAAACTGTTGAACCTTTTGTAACCAAACTTGGTTTGGTGATACACCATTATAAGCCAGGGTGTTGTAGAAAGAAAAACAAAAAAGGGATTGCTATCTTCAAGGTCAAGGTCACAGGGCTCATAGGATCAGAATATGAATGTCTTTTGTTTTTCTTTTTATTATTATTATTATTTTCTGAACTTGATTCTTTGGATACCAAACCTTGCTTTTATAAGAATCCTTGTGAAAAGAATGATTTTCTCTGTTAGGGTCATGGTCACAGCAATGGTTCAGAAATTTATTGAATGTTTGTCCAGACCATAATTATCTTCTGAAATGTGTAACCTTTTATAGCCAGACTTCATTTGGTGATGCATCATCATGAGCCAGAGTATCTTTCTATTCTTTCTTCAGACCTGCTGATTCTTTTGCAACCAAACTTGGTTTGATGTGACATCACCATGAACAGAAGTGTCTTGTGAAAAAAGTGATTGCTGTGTTCAAGGTCCAGGTCATGATAATGATTCAAAACTTGACTGAATGTCATTCCAGTATTTTCTCCACCACTAATATTTTCGCAGCCAAACTATGTGTGTGAGTGTATTGTTACAAATAACCAGACTTTGTGCAAACAAATGTGACATAGTACACTGACAGTAACAGCAACTTACAGTATCTAGGCACTCAAGGAGAGGGGTGGTTGGGGGGTGGGGTGGAAGATGTGATAGCACATATAAGTTTTCAGTTGTGAAAGCGCTGTTGTTATTAATACTATGAAATGCTGCCTTTGATTGCATCACAGGCATCGCGCTGCCTTTCAGAGATTTGCATCAAACGACGCAAAACAGTACCTACTTTGCGTCAATGGCACGAAAAATGCGTATAGTATAACCTAGAATTAATGCACATTACAAAGCCAAAATGATGAAGTAACCTGATTGTAGCTCATGGTCTATAACGTGAGCAGACGAAAATAGTCGCAAGGTCTATCCGTGCACAAAAAATGTGGTAACCTTCAGTAAATCTGCAGTTGACAGAAAAAGTATGAATAGATCAGAACACTGTACACAGCATCATTTTTAAAGAAAGAACTGCAGCAGACGATGTTGGCAAACCCAGTTCTTGTCTACTGCGGGATTTATTAACGAGATGAAGTTGAAGTCAAGGCTGCCACCATTTTCTCTCATTTGTATTCGGTGTCGATGCGTGTTTTGTTTTTGATTTCATAGTCTTCTACCTTTGAGTAAATTCTGATATTACATGCTGACGAAGCAGGCCTACTGCTTGGTTCCAAATTCCATATCTAGGATCATGTCCTCCGTTGATTGACCGGAAAATATCACAGGTCAGTTTGGCAAAGTGTCTGGCCAGTCTGATATGGGAACCAATCTTCTTCCAGATCTATATGGGTGCGTTAGAATTCAGTTTCAAATTAATTGTTTAATTTTTTTCAGAAAAGTATGCAAATTTTATTCACAGACAGGGTGCTACTGACTATAAGGCACATGGATAAAATTTTAGGAAAAGTTTCACCGTCGCCTTATAGTCCCAAATTACGGTAGCTTTGGGGAGTGATGCGTTTATTTCGCTGTCCAGATCCCGCCCTTGATTGACTGGACTTGAATGGCTGAGATGACACTGAGTTTGCAAGTAGATCTAGTGTTGAGTGACGCAGCATCCACCAGTGACCCATAACTTGTTTAATCGGTGTTGTCATTTTGCGTACAGTGACACAGCGATGTGGCTAAAATGCGTACGGCACCCGAAAAATGCAATATTTACGCAAAATTTTGCAATGAGTGTGACCCCTGCATCAGTTGTGAAAGTGCTGTTGTTATTAGTCCTATTAAATGCTGCCCTGGATTGCGTCAGTTATGAAAGTACTGTTATTACTAATTAGTCCTATTAAATGCTGCCCATGATTACATCACTTGTGAAAGCACTGTTGTTATTACTAATTAGTCCTATGAAATGCTGCCTTTGACTGTGTCATTTGACCATGGTGTGCACTGGGTTAGTTCATGGATTTTAAGGCCTTGTCAACCACACAGGTTTACCTCAGGCTGAGTGTGCAGTGAGTAAGCTTACTGGGTAGTGCTGCACTGTATCATGAGCCAAGGGAGACCATTTTTCAGGCAGTGTAGTGAACAGGGGAGGCTCTCTTTTCAGATTTCCAGTTTCAGGTGCACACACTGAATAGCAGCAAGAAGACAGCATGTGCGTGTGTGTGTGTGCATGCTCATGTTTTAAAAACAGATAATGATACTGGCATATTCGCAATTGGCTCAGAATGCTGATAGCCTGGAATAGTTGTGTGTGCCGGCATCAAACTCTTGTAGTCACTAAGTCAGTTGTGCATCGTTTAAAGTGTTTTACGGTGCACTTTGGGACTGATGGCTTTGGTGTGAGGAGAATACGTTCAAAACCATAAGATTAAAAACAATGTTCATTTTAGTAAAAACACATAATGCGTGCACATTGTCTGTGAAAACCCTTTTTCAGGAAAAAACAGATTATACACTAACACAGATGTTGGGAATTAAATTTTGATTTACTGAGCTTGCTTCAGGGGAGAATGTAAGCACAAAGGTGATGTGTATGTGAAAAGGGTGTGATGTAATGAGTAGATGATGTGAACAGTGTATAAATATGATATTGTGGTGACATCGTGCAGATGGTTTGCTCACCCTCAGGAACTCCGATTGAACAAAAATATGCTGGGTGGAGTTATGAAGCTGGGGTATGTGACCATTAGGGCCCAGTTGTGACATGCCGATGGTTATATGCATAAGAAAGATGAGAATGGGCATGGTATTTTAAGGTGGCTGTGGTGTGCTTATTGTCATTGTATGCTGCTGTTGCACAGATGGTATATTACATTAGGAGGGTGAGAATGTGCATAGGTGTGTTCAGTGTGATTTGTGCACATGGGATACACAAGAAAGACGAGAACATGCTGGGCTGGGTGCTGAAGGCGGTGACATGGTCCTTGTCATTGTGTGCTGCTGTTGTGCAGATGGGATACGCGAGAAAGACAAGAACATGCTGGGCGGGGTGCTGAAGGCGGTGGCGGTGTTGAACAAGGACAACTCCTACAGTCTGGCCAAGCATGCCTGGCAGGACGTGCGCAACGACTGGCCCTACTACACCGACGTTGACAGGCAGCTCCTGAAAAAGTCAGTGCAGCAAGTACTGCATTTCCCTTCACCTGCTTTTAGTGCCAGCCCCCAGTGTTGGTTTGTGTCCACGCTGATCTGCAGCCCTGAAGGGAGGCTGGGGATGTATCCTCCTGTCTGGAATCTCAGGGCTGTCATTTGATTCCCCCTTTCCTATCTCCTCTCTTGTTTTTTCTGTGTAGTCCTCTTGCTCTTTCTGTCTTGTCATTTTTCTGCTAATGGTCCATTCTCCTGACCTCTTTTCCAGAAAACTTAAATATTTTTCATTAAGGGTTAGTTTTTTTTTTGTACGGCTCTTGTTGAGCAGCTAGGAGATGCTAGTTGGTAGATGGTATGTGCAGCTTGCTGCCATACGGCGCTGGCATATATATGACCCATTCTCAGAACGTCATCTATGAAGTATGACACAAGAGGGAATAAATCAGTAGCATATATATAAATGGAAATCTTAGTGGGTTGTCTAACTTTTATATTGTCTAAGTATAAGAGCTAGAAGATAGTTTGTGGCCAATTGTTGACGTTGAAGGCGATTTTATTGAAACTGCCTACCTTGATTGGATGTGACTGATGACATGAAAAGTAGTCAAACAAAGTATTAACATAATCAGCATATGTTGTTAAATATACATTAACTGAAAGATTTGTGTTGCTGTCACCAGCTGAAATAAGACTTGTCTCATAAAATAAAAATTTTCATTGATTTTGAATGAAAATGTCATCAGTAATGTCCAACAAAAGTCCTTTAGTTATTTGTGTTTTACATGAAGCAAAATACTGACAGTAATGAACAAACACAGCTTATTCATGGTACAAATACTGTTTATTTCATATGCAGTATAACAACCAGAAGAGAAAAAAATGCAGAAATTTCAAGAATATGAGAGATTAAGATTTGTTTTGTCATCATCACGTCCAATCAAAAATCTCAAAACAGTCTATTAATGAATTATGTGATACATTTTTGACATTTGATTTATTTCTACTTTGCTGCAGTCAAAACTTTGACACTGCAGCATCATACAAGCATGACAGATATAGCAGGGTGCTAAAAACTATTACTGTATTATTATTATTATACATCTGTTATTGTTCTTTTTCTTTTCTTTCATTGTCTTTTTTTTCTGCATTTTTAAAACAAAATCGCCAAATTCTGTTTGAAAAGCTGAAACAAGATTGGTGTTTCACAATTACATTAAGCATTTTTTAATTAAAGAAGTATTTTGATGAAATCTCAGTCCTAATTTGGTAAAGTTGACCAAGTGCTCAGTCGTGATTATGACAGGAATTTGCTTTTTGTCACTCTGAACTCCTTGTCTTCAAATTTGAACAGTGTGCAACCGAAACTATTGGCCTTCTATGTGGACTACATTGTTGCCCCATCGATCATTCCATACATGTAGATTAGCCATGATTTCGTCACTAAATAGTGTGAAACTTGTGTAAAAGTGCTGTAAGTGTGATTGGACGTGACGTAATGTTTGGACGTGATTTGTCGATGACAAGAAAAGTAAATCGCTAACCATGCCTGGTTTTCGCCATTTTTTTTTTTTACATCAAAACAAAGATGACTACTTCCAGGTCGCCTGGTACTACAAAACTAGGATCGGAACATATTGCTGCATTGAGTAGTTTGTTTGGGTTTCAAATTTGATTGGTCGTGATGACATGACAAGACACTATCGTCAAAATAAAAACATGAAAAACTAAATAAACCACAAAACAGTTGAAATAAATGATGCTGACTATTCCTGCTGTAAAGACACACGCTGATGGACTTGTTATAGAAATTTATTCATTTATGAGCTGAGTCAAGCTTTTAAAAAATTATTCTGACCGATGATGGGACACATCACAACCGATCGCCGATATTCAGTACTCCATAATATAAATAACACATCAAAAGTTTCCACTTTTTTTATTTTTATAAATAGGATGAAGAATAAAAGTATTATTCATCCATAAAACAATTTAGTTCTTGATAGAACTCAGTAGTGGCGAGTCACTTAAAATCCGTTTAAACATCAGTGCCGGCGTCACGTTTTCACGTGGAGTGTTTACACAAATTTCAGTTCATCCACACAAATAAACCGCCCTTTCGCTCAAGTAACAAACACATGGTTATCATATGTATTTCTTTATTGAATGTACAACACAATAAAACAAAATTGAGATGCATAGCATAATCGTAGGTTTACTTTTAGCGTGGGCAAACATGAGACCATTAGCCGAGTTCAGGTTTTGAGAATGGGTCATATATGCATTTATATAACATTTATGTTGTGTCTGTCCATTCCTTTTTTATATTTTTCTTTAACCTGGCATCAGTAAATTAGACAGAATGGTCGACGATATCAGCATGTCCTAGCCTTATGTGCTCTTTTAACAGGGGTAATATTGAAGGGACTAACTCGTCAAAAATTTGTGTCTGATGTTTGTGGATGTATGTTTTATGTTTGTGAAGTGATTGGTTTTGTAGATTGACTTGACAGAGGGTTGATAATTTTATATATTTGAGAAGAGTTTAGAAGTCTGTATTTGCTTATGACCTGACTTTGTCCTGAGGTGACCCTGTGTGATTGACAGGACATTAAAATCCAGTTACTACTACTACTGGTCTGCAGGCTCAAGTCTGCAGCAAGTACTTCAGTTCCCTTTACCAGCCTTTAGTGCAGACTCCCAGTGTCGGTTTGTGTCCACACTGGTCTGTAGGCTCACGTCTGTATTTTCTTTGCTGCTGGTTGTGCATAAGGATGACTAGTTAGGGGTGCGTTGCACAATGTCCTTTTTACCATTGTGAGCGCAGGGAACTAGTTGCAGGGTGAATTTGGGCAGTTTCTTTTCAGTGGTTGTGTGCACAGAGGTAACGATAACTATGCAACGGGATGGCTGATATTTTTCTTTTTCTTCACTGGGCGTTAAAACAGTTTAATTAGCGTTCAGCAGCGTGAACTGCATTTTCATGACAAAGCTGGACAAAATGTGCAACTTGAGGGGATAGATGCAATGACTGACAGGTGGGCTTGATCCGTTTCACTTTGCAGGAACCAGCAGCAGCAGGAGTCCAGGTCGTCAGTGTCACCATCTGTGTCCCCTGCCGTCCGACCAGGGGACAGTCCCAGCCCCCCTCAGGTACAGTGCTGAATGGTGCCTCTGTTGTGGCCTGCTGTTTCTGTTTGCTGGAGATGTGGGACAGCATGGGAAGGTTAAACTGAATGGTGCCTGTTGTGGCCTGCTGTGTTTCTGTTTGCTGGAGATGTGGGACAGCATGGGAAGGTTAAACTGAATGTTGCCTGCTGTGTTTCTGTTTGCTGGAGATGTGGGACAGCATGGGAAGGTTAAACTGAATGTTGCCTGCTGTGTTTCTGTTTGCTGGAGATGTGGGACAGCATGGGAAGGTTAAACTGAATGTTGCCTGTGTTGTGGCCTGCTGTGTTTCTGTTTGCTGGAGATGTGGGACAGCATGGGAAGGTTAAACTGAATGTTGCCTGTGTTGTGGCCTGCTGTGTTTCTGTTTGCTGGAGATGTGGGACAGCATGGGAAGGTTAAACTGAATGGTGCCTGTTGTGGCCTGCTGTGTTTCTGTTTGCTGGAGATGTGGGACAGCATGGGAAGGTTAAACTGAATGTTGCCTCTGTTGTGGCCTGCTGTGTTTCTGTTTGCTGGAGATGTGGGACAGCATGGGAAGGTTAAACTGAATGGTGCCTCTGTTGTGGCCTGCTGTTTCTGTTTGCTGGAGATGTGGGACAGCATGGGAAGGTTAAACTGAATGGTGCCTCTGTTGTGGCCTGCTGTTTCTGTTTGCTGGAGATGTGGGACAGCATGGGAAGGTTAAACTGAATGGTGCCGCTGTGTTATGTCTTTGTTTCCTGGAGATGTGGGCACTGCGGAAAAGTCGCCAGTCCCAGCCATCAGGGCAGAGTTCTGTGAAAGGGTAAAGCAGCAGTCACCTTTCCACTAGGTAACCACGCTCAACCATACTCCACTTTCAAGAGCAAGTGCTCCTGCCCTGAGATTTCTCTGGAGTCAAATTCTGTGCAGACTCTGCAAAGGGCCTTTGGATGAGACTGTAAACCAAAGTCTGCTGTATGGATACACCGGAAAAACCACATACAAGCATTGCATTTCTTGTAGTCCATGTCAGAATTCAGTGGATTATGGACACACCAAACTAACTCACCGTGCTGTGAAAGTGTCAGTCTTCAGAATGTTGAAGTTGAACATGATAGGGAAGCACAGGAAAAACAATCAAAGACAAGACTTGGTGGCTTTATTGCTTGTAGCCAGTGTGGCATCTAGCATGTTTTTTTTATTTTGTAGCTTTTCATTAAATCTTGTATTGTTTTACTGTTGAGTGTTTCCAGTAACTGTTAATCACACTATAGTGGCATCAGAAAGGTTTCTGCAAACAATCCTTTCAGTTCGCCCTCAGATGTGTGGTGGAAGAATAAGAGAACCAGCATGGTGACTAGTTTGGACCTGTATTATGCTTTGTTCGTGTGAGTTGCCAGTCTTGTTTCTTTTTCAGATTAACCTTGTTTTTCCAGTGACTGGTCTTTGATGTGTACCTGAACAGAAATGTGGCAGTGACAACCCCACTGACATCTTCCCTGTCTTTGATGTGTATCTGAACAGAAACGTGGCAGTGACGACCCCACTGACATCTTCCCTGTCTTTGGTGTGTATGTGAACAGAAACGTGGCAGTGATGACCCCACTGACATCTTCCCTGTCTTTGGTGTGTAGGTGAACAGAAACGTTGCAGTGACAACCACACTGACATCTTCCCTGTCTTTGGTGTGTATGTGAACAGAAACGTGGCAGTGACGACCCCACTGACATCTTCCCTGTCTTTGGTGTATATGTGAACAGAAACGTGGCAGCGATGACCCTGCTGACATCTTCCCTAGCAAGCGGCAGCGCATATCCCACCATGACAAGCACCAAAGTCACTCCAACGGCAAACTGCCCAGCTCCGACCTCCCCACCTCTAACAACAACAAAAGCAACAACAACAACCACAGAGCTTCCAATGGTCTGGTCACCATGACAACCAGTTGTTTCAGTGACAAGGACTCGCCCATCCCTGAATCACCCAGCTCAAATCGTGAAAACCAAGAAAAAGGTAAGATCGGGGGCAGGAAGGACACTGCTTGGGTGAACAGTGGCACAGAGAAAGAGTGGGAATACAAATGGAATTTTGATATTTGTTTATTTCACACCCGGGGAACTGTGATGGTGACATTAGGCAGTATGCAGTTGATGGTAGGCTAAGGGGAGAAACAAAGTTCTAGTGCCTCTTGTTAAGGTTAAAGCCAGTGAAAGAAATTCCAACAGTGCTGAATGACCTTGAACTGACCAAGCTTTCTGGAGTAATGGGGCTGCCCTCCTCCGTTGTCACTGGTGGTGGTTTCAAAGTTTTTAGAAACATCACTTTTGTTGTGTTTTTGTCCGGGGGGGTGCCCTGAATGCTGCATTTCTGTCTAAGCATCGCTTTGGTCTGTGTGCAGCCGACGACCCTGACTCCGTGTCGCCTGATTACCTGACGTAAGTAGCATTTGCTGATGCTTCCTGTAGCTAGCAAGATGGGACGACAGGCCAGGTAGAGCTTAGGGCTGCTGATCTTCTGACAATGGATGGAGAGAATTTGTATTACAACACTGAAGTAACATTGTCTTTAAAGGGGTTTATCATTCACATTTGTGTGATGGGGGGGGGGGAAATGCTGCATGTGTGGGTGGGGGGGTGAGGGGGGCGTGCATTTTAGACAGAATTAGCAACATTTTTAAAGCGGCGTAGAGGCTGCAGGCAGGTCAGTGGTAAGAGACCTTAGCTGTGATTCATTTTGCAGGCAGTATAGCAGGATAGAGAACTGTGAACAGAGACGTCGTTACAAGCAGGACTTTAACAATGAGTATGAGGAGTACCGATGTCTGCACGAGAAAGTCCAGAACGTCACACGGCGGTTCCAGCACCTCAGGGAGCGCATCCTCAACACCAAAGAAGGGTCACAGGAATTTGAGGTGAGCTCCATTTGTGTCTTTTGGGATCTGCGGATCAGCGGAGACAGTCCGGTCAAGTCCTTTCCTTAGGACTTTATTCATCCCAGGAGAGGTAATCCCATTGATTTTGTATGAGCAGAAATAAATGCCCTGTTGAATGCATGAGTGATTGGGAGTGGTTTGTTTGGACAGTGTTAAGACTTGGCAACAGAGACACAGACCTGTTTACCCCTACAGTTTCGCCGTAATTCTACGGATTCCGACCTCAAATTCCGCTGTTACGCTGGCTGGGTAAAAAATTATGGTCACTGTCCGATTTTTCCTTTCCTGCATTTTAAGCTGGAGTAAAACCACTGGCACAGGATCAAAACTGTCAAAGGGCCAAAACCAAGTCATGACAGGAAATTACTTCCCTTGGAATGCTGACTGCGCGTGCTCATTGTTAAAACTCTGCTTCTGCCACCATCTTTGAAGTGTGCGTTGGGAAGATGTGTAGAAGATTTGGGATTGACTCCCCCCAAAAAATTAAGGCGATCCAACGTTATCACCCAGTGTACCATGAGAGATGGTCACGTTTATTCCGTTCGCGAAAAGGCAATTTGTACGTTCAACATCAACTTCACTTGCACACATGGTGGTGGAAACGACTGCAAGATGCACGTGAAGTCCCTTCACCACAAAGATTATGAATCTTTTGAAGAAATCCCAGCCGTCCTGTTGAAAGTTTCTGGAAGCAAAGCGAGGTGAGGGCCAGCAGGACATCATTAGAGCTGAAGCCATGATGTGCAACTTGTTAGTCATCAAGACTTGTAATCATCACAATCCATGGATCTATTGGTGTTTCTAATAATAGTTTAAACAAAATGCTATTGCACTTGAACTTGAGGCTATTGTACCTTCATTTGTTACAATCTTGGTCTGAGTAAAAATTAACTGTGAATACAACTGTCTGAAACATAGTGTGTGACTGTGAGATATGAATAAAAATTATAAGAGTCAAAAATGGAGTGTGTGTATTACTGACAAACACCTTGGATTACTGACAACTTCTGCCCAAAGTACTGATAAGTGAGAAGAGGGGTAAACAGGTCTGGAGACAGTAAATCTAGGCTGCCATCCAAACAGGACTTGGTTTATGATGAGAGGGTTATTTGGCAGTGAGCACTGTCTGTGTTGGACTGGTCATTGATGGTCTTCCCACTGGTGCGCTTGTTAGACTTTAACTGGTACTGTTCATCCCTGACAGGAAAGGCAGTTATGGAATAAAGATTGAGCACATCTCCCTCTCCCTCTCTGGTGCTGTGAGCACGCAAGGTTTTGTGTGGAAGTTTTTTATGTGCCATGTATAAATTTTCATTTATTCATTCTCCCTCCATCTCTGTATCCCCCTCCCTCCCTCTGCATCTTTCTGTATCTGTCTTTCTCTCCCTCCCTCTCCCCCTCTGGTGATGGTGGTGAGGTGATGCTCAATGTCCTCAGATGTCACTTGACATATTAGGGACAAGTTGTGACCAATGCCGAAGCACGGTTCAGTAATTCTTTACGTCCACGGAAACCAGAAGGCTTGTTAGGACGGACAGCTCAGGACGGCCACCTCGACTCTCAGACAGCTCCTGAACTATGTGTATGTGTCCCCCTCTATATTTCTCTTATCACCCTCACCCTCTCTCTCCCTCTGTCTCCCCCCCCCCATCTTCATCACCCTCTCTCTCCCTCTTTTCCCCCCCCCATCTCCATCACCCTGTCTCTATCTCCATCTCTATCTCCATCTCCCTGTCTCACCCTCTGTCTCCCTCTCTCTCCATCATCCTTTCTCACCTTCTGTCTCCCTCTCTCTCTGCCCCCCCCCCCCCCCCTTCCCCCACCCCCAATCTATCTTTGCCAGGAGAGACAGCGGAGGTGGGTGTGAGGGACTGCTAACAACAGGGCCCACCCCCAGTCTATCTTTGCCAGGAGAGACAGCGGAGGTTGGTGTGAGGGACTGCTAACAACAGGGCCTATGGTGGTGTTGCAGGAACTGCGCACAAAGGTGCTGCAGGAGTACCAGCAGCAGAAGAACGACAGCAAGTTCCTGCAGCGCAAGCAGCGCGTGAACTACCTGCACGGCAAGCTGGGCCACATCAAGCGCCTCATCATGGACTATGACCGAAACCATCACGTCACCGACAGCAGCTAACCTTCGCTGTCTTCACGGCTCTTGCCCCTCATCGCACCCCCAGTTTTTAACGGAGGCCAGTGTTGCGCGTAGGGTTATGTCCATCATGTTTGCTGCCTGCGGTGGGGAGAAAACATCGGCCATTTGGGTTTGGGTGATTCTTTTTTCCCCTTCTTCTGCTTTCTTGTAGTGTTGATTTGTATCTTCCCCTGTTCATTTTTTTCTTGCTGCATCTGCTTTCTTAAATGCGAAAAAAAAAAGGAAAAGAAAAGAAAAAAAAAGAAAAATTGGAAAAAAGAAAAAAAAAATGAAAAATGAGAAAAAAGGAGGAAAAAAAAAAGGAACCAAGCGCCCAACGGCACATACCTAACTGACTGAGAACTAAGTAGCACTTGACAAAGCAGAGCATGCAGAAAAGTGAACGGGGGTAGATGGTGACTGTTGTCCCGAAAGCCAGATTGTCAACACGGGGAAACAACTCTGATACCTGTACATATGTGTTTTGGGCTGTTTGCGAACACTGTTTTAAAAACAAAATCTGTACACTGACCGTTGTCACTGTCCATCCCTTGCCGCGACCTTGTCTTTGCTGCTGACAATTTCATTTGTGTTCCCAGAACCAGCATTAGAAACTGCATCAACGAACAGAGGTCAATCAGATGAATGCCACAGTTTTCCACAATTAGCACAAAACGAGCAACTCGCTGCTGATCATAGTGAAAAGCATTACTGTTTGGACCAAATCTGATCTTTATATGAGGCAGAGATTTGTACAAAGAGATGCTTCTTTTGTTTTTGTTTTTGTGGAGTGAATTAGGAAATCGTGTGATGATTGAATTTAGTCTATGTTGGCTGCATCTGAAGAAGAAAAAAAATCCTCACTTTGTTGTTTACATTTTTTTCCAGTTAGAATTTAGAGTTGGCAGGCAGCATGATCACAGTTGAGGGATTTTGATACTCTGATTATTTCTTTGTTTCGGTCATGATGGGGTGGGGGGTAGTGTTACATTTTGTTTGATTAAAAAGAGTCAGCAAGTTTTTACAGAGAAAAGGGAAAGTAAGTATATATAGCAGGTTTCTACTTTGTAAGCAAACTTGAATTGCATGCTGGAAATCACAGGTTTTGCACTCAAGTGCTGTATTTTAGAAGGAAATTTGTTCTTTTGCTTACATGTAGGTTGCTGCAAGGATGAAACTAGCAAATCTGAAACCTGATTTGCACACTGATGTTGTCAGTTCTGTCTTGCTGTGAACTGCCTACAGTGTAGCGTTGGTGATGGCGTAGACACCTTCCAGAGAAGGAGCCAACATCAGAGCAACTTGCATGTCATTCGCAGTGGTTCAGTCTCAACTTACAGGGAAAGCAGTCAACTTTGTCAGCTTTGTTGTTTGATTTGTAGCAGGCTTGCATGCTAGCATTTTGGTTGCTTAGCAGGAAAAATAAATTTGGGCAGGGAATGTTCTGGATTTGTACAGGGTGCGCCGAGCAGAAGATGAAAGAAAATCTGTGATTATGTAGTGTGTTTTGACTTGATTTGAGGAGAAACACGTTTTCCCACGTTCCTGTCTGTTCATCATAATGGAGACAGCAAAACGCTAAAGGAGCAGGACATAGTAGAGGTGGCAATGGGAGAGAGAAATCACAGCTGAGGTTATGGTTATGCTGGAAGATGTATGTGTAAAATACGGATTCTCTCTTGTTTGAATTTGGCGGCTGTCCCACAGTTCGCTCATTGAGTTACATTCACTTCCTGTTCAGTGTTTTTTGGTTGTGTTTAAAAATAATCTTAAAGTATATGCTTGGAAGTTGAAAATAAAATATGCTCTTGCTTTTGAAATAGGAGGTTGAATGTGAGATGATACGCCTGGATGTATGATTGATTGATGGCACCCAGTATATAATGTAACCTGATCATCATGATGAAATGATTGGACAATTTTATCAGTGTGCACATGTGTTAGTCGGCTTGCTTGCTTATCTTGTCATTTTGTTTGTTTACCCCACTCTGAGGTAAATGGTTACTGACAGCATTGTTGAATTTTGCCTCTCAGAGTTCATGTCATTGCTTGTTTCAAAAGTGCTAGTGGAACTAGTCCAGCTGAAGATTAGGAAAAGTGACCACACTTTCTTCCTTTCACACAATAACTGTTTCTCTGTTGGCCTCTTAGTCCCATTCTTGCTTCACTTATGCTGTTCTTGAACAGTTCCTTGTTCTTAATGTGACCTTCATTTGTTTATAGTTTTGTTTTAATTCTCAACAGGGTTATCCATTTGTAGAGTGAAAGGCCTGACCAGTTACTTGCATGAATGATACTCATGCCAGGACAAGAGACTGTGTAGGAAATGCAGAAGTTACTTTCTATGGTGGAAGTGGCTCATTTTGGTAACAGGCTGAAAGAATATTGGACTGAACTGGAAGAAATATTGAATAACACTAACGGCACTTTATTCAAACTAGGTCAGTAGGTGTGACTTGAAAGTACTAGATTTGGTTTGAAATCATCATATTTTTTATTTTTTTTGAGGAAAGGAAACATTAATTTTGGTAAGGAAAGATGTATCGGTGTCCAATCAAGTGGGAGGGGGGTCCAGAAAGTAAGCACCCATGTTCTGGTGTGTAGGTTATTATGCTTGGCTATAGATCAGCATTCAAAAGGAAAAAAGAGGGTAGTTGCAGTTTGCCAGAGTCTGATAGGGTTTTTGGTCAAACACATCTTGATTGGATTTGTACAAACTAGCGTTCGACCTGGAGTGACCTTATAGAGACTGTTCAGTTGGAAGGATAAAGCGTTGCACTGTTGTGAGCAAGTTGAATGAGATTCATAAAAAAATAAAAGGGGGACGTGTTGCTTTTCCAGTTACCTGGAGTCAAGAGTGGAGATCTGGGTTTTAAATCTCATGTGTGGCCAGTATTGGCATGAAGAATTTTGTGTGCACGTGTGTATGTGTTTGTACGTAGTTTTAAAAATCGTCCACTGCAGTGTGATTTTTGTTTGAAGCGTTACTTTACCATTCCTCATCTCATTGGAACAACAGCAGTACCGTTCCTGCATGGTTACCAGAACAGTCACGGCCAGGGCTTTTAAGGAGCTGAGGGTTCCAAGCTTTATCTGTGGTATTGAGATGCAGCAACAAAGAAGCCCAGAGTCTGGTGCCATCCACTGTCAGCTATGCAACAAGAGGAGAGAGAAAAAGTCTGTGTCTGTCTTGTGCATGTGATGTGTTGAGCGCTGATCTGTTGTCGTTTTTTCCGAACCCAGTGTCAGCTGGGCCTGTGCTTTCCCTGCCTCACTTTGGGGCGGGACCAAAGTCCTGCTGACTTCTAAGCCCGTCTACACAGCTCAGCCGTTTCCTTTCCCGTCACATTTGCCATAAGCCCTCTCACCACCCCTCCAACTCTTCTTCTCCACACACCCAGGCCCCCTGGCAAATTGACTGTACAATGTTGTGTTTCTGTCAGAGTGTACTAGTCTGTATTGATGTGACTGACTTCAGCTGTGTTTGAATAATGCGACTTGATTCTGGGACAGTGCTTGGCATTCAGATCAGTTTGGGGCAGTTTTGTTGGATTTTTTCTTTGTGTGTGTGTAGATTTTGGACTCATTACATGTGTGTGTGTTTCTGTTTTTTTTTGTTGCATATTGATTGAGTGGGTCAGTGCGGGCTTATGACAAGGTCCAAGTAAAACTGGCTTCTTGTGACACTGAGATGGGTCTGATTTTTGTTTTTCATTTCTGGAGAAAATGATTGTGATGAAAATTGGCTTGTGTTTGAATCGAGCCTCTGTCGTTTTTTAAAAATATTGTCTTTTATGAAAAGTGTCTGCACCACCAGGACAAGAGAATAACTTGACAGGTGACCACAGACCCTTTGCAAAAGTTCTGGCTGATCTGTGTCCTTGAGGGTGATTGAGAAATGCACTTATTTGTGTCAGAGCAAAGTTTCCTTTGGGCGAAGCTGTTTTCAGAGTTTTGCACATCCAGCTTTTCTGGGCCTGGAGCATCTTGTGTAAAAATTCCTCAGAGCCATCTGCCTTGTGCTGCATGGCAATAGTGACGCAGTAAAATGGAATGTGTGTATATGTCGAAAGTTCAGAATTTTGGCAGAAATTACGATTCTCTCCAAGGTGATTTTCTGCACGTACAATGTGAGAGGGCATCGGTGTCCTTTCTGATGTGGCAAGAGATGGAGAGATGTGTGGGATGGAATGGCAGCAGCACAGATTGGAATTGTTCTATGGCCATCCCCTCTGGTCGACCCCCACCCCAGCTGTTCCCCTGGACAGGATGTTAAAACCTAGTTATTTTGAACTTTCTCCTTCATCAGTGAATGGGCAGAGAGATGTGATGTGCAGGATAGGACTTAACGCTAAAATGGTCAAAAAGCTTTTGCGAATGATTTTTTTTGTTTCCCTCACCCCCCCTTAATTTTTTTCACTTGTGAACTTGTTTTTGAGAACATTTACTTCTTTTTCTGTATTTCGGTTGATGTGTTCTTGTTCCGCGTGTGCGTTTTTGTATGTAATTCCGCTTGTCATTCTGCTGTTTTACGAAGTGAGAAAGCATGGTACTTGTACGCTTTCTGTGTGTGTGCGAGAAGGAGAGTTGTTTTTAAGCATGGTACTTGTATGCTTTCTGTGTGTGTGTGTGTGAGGGAGAGTTGTTTTTCGCTCCTGCCTTAGTGTCCAGGTGAAAATGGCAAAGAAATGAAAAGATGGCTTGAACTGTACCCAGAGATTTTTGTTGATGCTTGTCAGTTGCTTTCCCCCCCAGACCATGTAGGTTGAAGTGCTTTCAAAGGTGGGGCTGATGAACAGAGAGTGTGCTGTTTGATTGTCTGCAGTTGCTTCTTCGTTGTTCCGGGTCACACAAGACGATGTCTCTCCATCATATCAAACAGTTGTGGATGGTTCCTTCCTTTGAAATTTCATGCACTGTACATGTATTTATTCATGACCTTTGATTCCGTTCCCCCCATGTTGATGAAAACTACCACAATTTGTTTTGTTTTTTACACCTTGCAAAGCTTGAACTGATTTCCTTTTGTCTCTCCCAATCTGCCCCCTTGACCGCGCTTTTGTTTATGTGTGGTTATTTAGAGAACGCCTTTAACAGCGTAGTTGTTTTTTTGGCTGGAAAAAAAATCTGCATGTGTATAGAACCTGTATCTCTAGACCGTATCTGCAGTGTGCGAGTGTCTTGCACTTAACAGTCACTTGCTGCAGTGTGCGAGTGTCTTGCACTCAACAGTCACTTGCTGCAGTGTGCGAGTGTCTTGCACTCAACAGTCACTTGCTGCAGTGTGCGAGTGTCTTGCACTCAACAGTCACTTGCTGCAGTGTGCGAGTGTCTTGCACTCAACAGTCACTTGCTGCAGTGTGCGAGTGTCTTGCACTCAACAGTCACTTGCTGCAGTGTGCGAGTGTCTTGCACTCAACAGTCACTTGCTGCAGTGTGCGAGTGTCTTGCACTCAACAGTCACTTGCTGCAGTGTGCGAGTGTCTTGCACTCAAC
Source organism: Alviniconcha strummeri (assembly GCA_963584105.1). NCBI lineage: Eukaryota > Metazoa > Mollusca > Gastropoda > Provannidae > Alviniconcha > Alviniconcha strummeri. Next base: position 22,047,682 of record OY757550.1, on the reverse strand, counting down.
AGTCACTTGCTGCAGTGTGCGAGTGTCTTGCACTCAACAGTCACTTGCTGCAGTGTGCGAGTGTCTTGCACTCAACAGTCACTTGCTGCAGCAGGAGAACTGGACAGATGGCAACTGTGCCTATGCTTTGCAGAAGATGCAGGCGTGGCCGACATCTTAACTTATATGCTGTACATTAACTGTGTTGCACATAGAGAAATAATTTATGCTGCAGGCAAAGTCTAAGCAATACCTATACATGATCTGTGTAGGAGATTCATAATCTCACACACTGCCTGTTATTTGTTTCTGTTTTGTTCAGTAATTTATTTTAACGTGAAAAACAAGACAAAAAAAAAAAGGGGGGGTGGGGGGGGGGGGGGCAAAACACAGTGGATGGGTGTGTTTGAAAGTGGGCTTGGTTTGGTGTGAGTGTTTTGGGGGAGGGGGTATGTGCATCTGTGTGTGAGTAAATGTTTGTGAGACAGAAATACAGGTGATATTTTCATTTGATCAAAATTTGTTTAAATTGGAAGGCATTCGTGCAGGAGCGGTACTCCTGTGTTGCAAAAAAAAAATATATATAAAAAATGTTACAATGTTAGCTGACAAAATAGGCCTTGCATTGCATCGGCTTCAAGCATCAACCACTTTGAACCCAGCACCGATCTCTTGAACAGCTGTCCCACCCTATAATGTGATGACTGTGCTGCTGATGAAGAAGGCCCCTGCTGCACTCCTTCATAACTCTGGACCCCAACACAGCTGTGTGCTTCTGTCCTGTTTGTCTGTTGCGGAAGGGCGTTTTGTGCACAGCCTTGCATCCTCTAATGGGGAGTCGACAAAATGCCATCAGGGCGGTTCTTTTCAATTTCCTTTTTGGGTTTGTCACTGTTCTTTATGCAGATATTGCTTCAGTGTGCGGTAGTTTAGGTTCTCTCTTCATGACAATCTGCATTTGTGTTTCAACATTCGCAATGGAACCCATCAGCAGCCGAAAGATTGGCAAGACCAGGGTGGCAAAACTGGAGATGGTTAATTTGCGATTGGGGGATCGGGAGGCGATTGACTAGAAAGGTGTCTGAAGTGTTCATTAATCCATTAAACGGCAGCTTGATTTCAGTTGTCTGCATTTTTTTTAAAATAATCAGTGTATGCAAAAAGAAAGAAAATTGTTCAGTAATCCCCCAGTGAAGAAGTCCAGTGATGAAAGGTGCTAGGTTGTTGCAGTTGTTTCCCTTTGTCTGGCAGTTTCTGAAGGGTTAGATGCAGTGTGAAGGGGTCACGTTGGGGACATGGACATGTAGGCTGCAGTCGGTGGGGTCACTTTACATGTGGGTCCACAGTCGGTGGGGTCACTTTACATGCGGGTCTGCAGTTGGTGGGGGTCACTTTACATGCGAGTCTGCAGACCCACATGTAAAGTGACCTTTAATTCGGTGGGTCACTTTGGTGTCTTCACTTTCGTCTCCCTTTTTGCCACCCGCCTCTTGCTTATGACTGGTGGTGGTGGTCAGCTGAAAGACCTGCCACTGATTGGTGGTGGTGGGGTCAGCTGAAAGACCTGCCACTGATTGGTGGTGGTGGGGTCAGCTGAAATCCCTGCCGCTGATTGGTGGTGGTGGTCAGCCGAAAGACCTGCCACTGATTGGTGGTGGTGGTCAGCTGAAATACCTGCCACTGATTGGTGGTGGTGGTCAGCTGAAATACCTGCCTCTGATTGGTGGTGGTGGTCAGCTGAAATACCTGCCTCTGATTGGTGGTGGTGGTCAGCTGAAATACCTGCCTCTGATTGGTGGTGGTGGTCAGCTGAAATACCTGCCTCTGATTGGTGGTGGTGGTCAGCTGAAATACCTGTTCACTGATTGTGAGAGCAGCGTTGAGTGTGTGTGTGTGTGTGTGTGAGAGAGAGAGAGAGTGGTTTTGGTCTTTCTTACTGTGTGCAAACGGTTGTATCATATTACTGTTACCCATACCGTCTGTACTAGCGAGATGTACTGTAATGTTATCTGCTATCTAACATACGTATTGGACATACAGTTATGTTTCTGTAGTGTGATCATGTGTACATTTATGTAGCTGTTCTCTTGTCCCTGCCCCGGGGGGAAAAAATAGAAAAAAAATCTTGTGTAATCCCCTGCGTTTGAACGCACATGCATTGATAAATGTTTTGTGAGCATTTTACAAGTGTGCAAGTTACGTGCTGTATGTAAACATTGTGTGCGTGTGTGCTTACTCGCGGAGTTTTAGCTGGAGAAGAGCAGAGAAAGCCGATTTGTATGCATGAAATTGCTAGAACTTTGAAAATTGGCGTGCTTGCATGTTTGCATTTGAGATTTGACCTTTTTTCTGTGTGTGTGCCCGTTCGGGCGATTACTTGTGTGTGTGTGTGCAAAATTAATGTGCGTTTTTTTGCGAGTAAATGTGTGTGCTCATATGTCAGGGAGAGAGAGAGAGTCTGTGTGTGTGTGTGTGTGTGTGTGTGTGTGTGTGTGTGTGTGTGTGTGTGTACTGCATGAGAGAGAGAGAGAGAGAGAGAGAGAGAGAGAGAGAGAGATCGCAGCCGGAACGGCTAGCGAGTTTGCCCTACCAGTACAGCACGAGTCGTGTGCCGGAATGGGCCAACCAGTGATACACTGCTCACGTTGACGATTTCCACACCCCTTTATCTGCCCTCGCCCGGGTGCCGCGCCGCCCACGCGGTGGTGCAGCCCGGGTGGAGGGCTCGGCGCTTCAATAACGGACAACCTTGTTCACGGGCCCGGCACGCTCGCACGTCACCGGATCGGCCCCAGTCTGGGAGTGGGACAGGACCCAGCTTTGCCCACCCACAGAGACAGCTCGGCATCGAAAGCTGGCCGAGAAAAGCTTAGGCTGGCACAGACCAGATACAGGCTCGGTGTTGAAAGTTAGCTTAGGCTGGTACAGACCAGACAAAGGCTCGGTGTTGAAAGTTAGCTTAGGCTGGTACAGACCAGATAAAGGCTCGGTGTTGAAAGTTAGCTTAGGCTGGTACAGACCAGATAAAGGCTCGGTGTTGAAAGTTTTTTGTTTTGTTTTTATGTTTCCTTATTTTATTTGATGTTTCATGGAATATGATGTGTAGCTCTAGTCGAACAGACCAAAGCCCATGTCCTCGTCAGATTCTTCTGATTCCTCCTTCTTCTCTTCCTTCTTCTCCTCCACTGGAGCAGCAGCAGCAGCTGCAGCAGCAGCGGGGGCAGCGCCGACACCACTTCCGATGTTGGTGACCAGGTCCTTGATGGACACTCCGTCCAGAGCTTTGGCAAAGAGGCTGGGCCAGTATGGCTCACGGTGTTGAAAGTTAGGCTGGTACAGACCAGATAAAGGCTCGGTGTTGAAAGTTAGCTTAGGCTGGTACAGACCAGATAAAGGCTCGGTGTTGAAAGTTAGCTTAGGCTGGTACAGACCAGATAAAGGCTCAATGACCTCGGTTTTGAAAGTTAGAATAGCTTAGGTTGGCACAGACCAGATGAAGACTCGGTGACCTCGGTGCTGGAAGAATAGCTTAGGCTGGCACAGACCAGATAAAGGCTCAATGACCTCGGTTTTGAAAGTTAGAATAGCTTAGGTTGGCACAGACCAGATGAAGACTCGGTGACCTCGGTGCTGGAAGAATAGCTTAGGCTGGCACAGACCAGATAAAGGCTCAATGACCTCGGTTTTGAAAGTTAGAATAGCTTAGGTTGGCACAGACCAGATGAAGACTCAGTAACCTCTGTGCTGGAAGAATAGCTTAGGCTGGCACAGACCAGATAAAGGCTCGGTGACCAGGTAAAGGCTGTAAGCACCGGTTGGTGTTGGAACGCGAAGTGCTGCTGAAGGGACAACTTTGTCCAGACAGGCTGGGGCCCAGCACCTGAACCATCTGAGTAAAGCGAAGGCAGCGGTCATGCCCCAGTCTCCGGCAAGCCCTGGGAATTAAACTTCAGAGTAAACGACGTGGGTTTCTAGTCATCAGGAAATAAAGATGGGAGTGGGGTGGGGGTGGGGTCTGTTCCTCCAACTCGGAGGCATTCTGGTGACCTGCGAACGTGCCTGTCCGCTTTGTGATGATGTTGATGACGATGACGACGATTGCGCCACTTTGTGAGTGGCCGTCCCTGTCCCCTCCCCATCCCCCAACCCCCTCCCCTGTCCCCCCCTCCCGTGTATTATGAACATTTGCGTGGTGTGAGGAGAGGGAAGACGATTCCATTTCCAACCTCACTTCTCGCTGGGGTTTGCTTCCAAGGCACGCAAGATCGAATAGAACCATTTGTCTTTGGTTGTATGCGTCACGTTTTGTTCTCGTTAAAGATGGGTGCATACGGTAGAGACGAGACGACGGCGCCTGCATGTACAAGGTACAAACACGATACGTCGGGCTGCAGTCTTTGTCATGCTATACGGAAAGCGTTTTTGATGTCCGAAAACCAAAGTTTATAATTATTGTGAATGTTTTTGTTGACGATGTGTTTCTCTCAATACGCATGATAATCAGTGGAATAATTGCCTTCAATGGGTGTCCATGTTTGTGAAAGCAGTTGGGAGTTGGGTTTTTTCTCTCCAGCATCGCTTCTGGTGTCAGCAGGACCAGAAAGAACACCGGAGTGTTTGTGTCAACACACGCAGAAAGAACGTCCGGACAACAAATTGTTTTTAGTCAATCAAAATGAGACTTGCCTTCTGTATGCATGGGTGTTTTTATGACCGTGACAGTATCGCTCATGACCAGAGCGGAAAGCCAGTCGCTGTGAGCATTTCTGTTTTGCGTGTGATGTGGTTGTGGTGTGAACGTGAAAGCTCGTACAGAACGAGGTGTTCACTGCGAAGGGATGAGAGAGAGAGAGGACAGACAGAGTGCATGACCTGGAAGTGTTGAAACACGATTGACGCGCTTCCCTCGACCACAGCAAATAAAGCATTGCCAAACTGCACACGTACTCGCCTCGTCTTTGGCTTCAGCGCCTCGCTGTGTGTGTGTGTGTGTGTGTGTGTGTGTGTGTGTGTGTGTGTGTGAGTGTTTGTTGTGTGTGTGTGAGAGAGAGAGAGAGTGTGTGTGTGAGTGAGAGAGTGTGTGTGTGTGCTGGACACAACACAGTCAACTGCAAATACGTCCAAGTCAAACCAGTCAACAATAATAAACAGATCTCGAGAGCTAAGTTTACTCGTACAACAAGCAAGCAATAATAATAGAAACACAAAAAGTAGTAGCAGAGTAATCCGGCATTGCGCAGAGAGAGAGAGTGCGAGTGTGTGTGCGGGACACAACACGGTCAACTGCAGACACGTCCACGTCAAACCAGTCAACAATAATAAACAGATCTCAAGAGCTACGTTTTACTCACACAGAAAGCAATAATAATAGCAACACATGTAGTAGCAATCAAAATTATTGTGGCCACACCTAATGGAAGATGTGTGTGCGCGCCACTGAGCTCTAGTATACAGTAGTGCACACGTGCTGCTCACTACACGACCCCGAAACGGTCCCCATTCTTTAGAAATCCCCAAGAAGTGATGTGGTAGTGTGCGCTATCTTCCCCGATAGCCCAGCTGATAGATTCCCATCATACAGCGTCTCAGTTGTCGCCCTTTGTTCGGCTGACATGCTAGCAAACCTTATCATTTCCGTTTCTGGAACAATCCCAGTCAGTCGTAAGGAAGCCGGGACCAGGATCCCAAATTCATCTCTACTGATTATCGAGGTTAGTTTGTTACCAGAGTTTAAGACACTGGCCCTCTCAAAACAGGTTCCATGTCCAACAGGTAGACTGAATAGATCGAAGAAAAAGAAAGACGCACGCACGCACAGATACACTCACAGGCGTGCAGAGAGTTCTTGAGGGAGTCTTTGTAGCGCTTTCTCTGGCCTGCTGCTTACCCGCCAGGCTAAATGCACCAATGCCAAACTACATTGCAACTTTACAAATCAGAAAGATAATAAAACCAGTAAGTTACGTTTTGTATTGAGTACATCACATTCCCACGAAGAAACCCCAAACTACAATACAATACGCGTTGTATGAATTCATCAATAACGCGAAAGCCTATTTTAAAAATCACATACACACGTCTCATTCGCTCTTAATGCACAATCTCACTTAAATTCTACACTGACTTGACTTATTTTGGAGCCTGTCTCATTCGCTCTTAATGCACAATCTCACTTAAATTCTACACTGACCTGACTTATTTTGGAGCCTGTCTCATTCGCTCTTAATGCACAATCACACTGAAATTCTACACTGACTTGACTTATTTTGGAGCCTGTCTCATTCGCTCTTAATGCACAATCTCACTTAAATTCTACACTGACGACTTATTTTGGAGCCTGTCTCATTCGCTCTTATGATGCACAATCTCACTTAAATTCTACACTGACTTGACTTATTTTGGAGCCTATTTATATTCCGCCGGCACTCGGCACGGGAACCAGCATCAATCGTTTATGACTAACGACAAGCAGGGTGACCTATTTTATTCCGTGGGCCAACGCGGGAAACTGTCAGCTAAAACTAACGCAGTTGAAAAGAAGGAAGAGGATGTGGGGGAAAAAATGAAGATGAATGGATCGGGAAGGTGCATGCAAGGCTCTATTCTGACCTCAGGCTTTAAGGGCCGGACAACACATTCGAACTCTGGGTTCTCAACAGAGGGCACATTAACTTCTGCGTCCGCAGTACCCCACTGTACCTCGAAGCGAAAGAAAACTGACCCAAATGACCACAGGTAGGCTAAAAGTCTTATTCACCGTTCCTGTCTTACCCAATCTGTTTGAAGAAGGCTGTGGAAAATGTAGCTGAATGAACTGAAAAATCAGGCAGAAATAAGGGGCATAATTCATGGCGGCAGGTGGAGCATACGAAGCTATATTCTAAACCCTTCCGGTCTTTGATAGATCCAATCTCTCAACAGGGGGACGCTTGGCATCGAAACGACCGAGTATCATGTGCATCACTATGGTCCAAAAACTAGGAGTCGAAATTTAAATCGACATAATCAATTCCGTTACTGGCAGAAAATGGTTCACTAGGTCGGTTCTTATCTCACAAATCAAAGTCAAACTATCCAGGTAACCGTCAGAAGTTAACGAGTAACGGTCTATCTTCACGTCACCCTTTTTAAGCCAGCGGCTTAAGCGAAAAGGCAGCCTTGGCGGCCGCTTCAGTTAGTTTCCTGTCACAAAGCGGATTTCAGAAGACCAACCCTGTCACCATGCTGTTGCTGTCGTCGATGTCGCTGCTGTTGGTGGGGGCCGTGATGGTGCGCGCGGCAGGCCAAGTCAATACTCATGTCATGAATATGTACAAGCATCCATTCAACGGTAACGTAAGAACAACTTAACTTATTGTCACACCACTACGACTTTTTGCTTTGCAATTTGCATTTATAGAAATTCACCCGTTCTGATTGTACGTGGATTCTGCGGACCGGTTCCACACCGAAACGCCCATGTTACGACCTGGCTGTCCGGACCTACGCACCCGAGATGCCTTCAGATATATACATTTCAGCTGAATAGTGATTACATATGTGGAGAAGAGAGAGAGAAAGGGTGCGGGGGGGGGGGGGGGGGGGGGGAGTCCTATTACCACGTTTTTTCTTCTTCTTCCGTGTACGGTATCAGGTTCACAGGGCACGTTATTGTTGGTTCAATGGTAATGTCTTTTGAGCCGGAAGCTTCGGCGTTCGATGAGGTTATACACTCTATTCAAACTTTTACAACTATTTACATGAGCCGGATTTCCGGAGCTGTTTAGAGTTGGGAGGGAGAGGGGGGTGGAGGGGTAATGGGGGTGGCAGTGCACTGTGTGTGCAGCTGCTCCGGAACCTAGTTATATTCCGCAGCCGCACTCGAATGCTTCCAGGGATGTCGATCAGTGCGGTCAGCCAGGATGGAAGGTCAGTGATTCCAGTTCCTATGGGTGCGTGGCCAGAAAGAATGAGTTGAAGAGCACTGGATGAGGTGTTCTCTCTTCATTGGTAGTCAAGCTCTGTGCTCCTCTTTGGTCACCCTGCTGGTCTGTTGACGTCAGCTGTATTACTTCTGAATTAGTACAGCATGTATAGTGAGTCTTGCACTGTAACTAGCATGGCGTCTCAGTCACAGTAACTGAAATGGGCCAGTAAGTCTTGCTGTCACAGTAACTGAAATGGGCCAGTAAGTCTTGCTGTTTACTGTCACAGTAACTGAAATGGGCCAGTAAGTCTTGCTGTTTACTGTCACAGTAACTGAAATGTGCCAGTAAGTCTTGCTGTTTATTGTCACAGTAACTGAAATGTGCCAGTAAGTCTTGCTGTTTACTGTCACAGTAACTGAAATGGGCCAGTAAATCATGCTGTTTACTGTCACAGTAACTGAAATGGGCCAGTAAATCATGCTGTTTACTGTCACAGTAACTGAAATGGGCCCGTAAGTCTTGCTGTTTACTGTCACAGTAACTGAAATGGGCCAGTAAGTCTTGCTGTTTACTGTCACAGTAACTGAAATGGGCCAGTAAGTCTTGCTGTTACCAAGTCTCGCTGTTTACTGTCACAGTAACTGAACAAGTCTTGCTGTTACCAAGTCTTGCTGTTTACTGTCACAGTAACTGAAATGGGCCAGTAAATCATGCTGTTTACTGTCACAGTAACTGAAATGGGCCAGTAAGTCTTGCTGTTTACTGTCACAGTAACTGAAATGGGCCAGTAAGTCTTGCTGTTTACTGTCACAGTAACTGAAATGGGCCAGTAAGTCTTGCTGTTTACTGTCACAGTAACTGAAATGGGCCAGTAAATCTTGCTGTTTACTGTCACAGTAACTGAAATGGGCCAGTAAGTCTTGCTGTTTACTGTCACAGTAACTGAAATGGGCCAGTAAGTCTTGCTGTTTACTGTCACAGTAACTGAAATGGGCCAGTAAGTCTTGCTGTTTACTGTCACAGTAACTGAAATGGGCCAGTAAATCTTGCTGTTTACTGTCACAGTAACTGAAATGGGCCAGTAAGTCTTGCTGTTTACTGTCACAGTAACTGAAATGGGCCAGTAAGTCTTGCTGTTTACTGTCACAGTAACTGAAATGGGCCAGTAAGTCTTGCTGTTTATTGTCACAGTAACTGAAATGGGCCAGTAAATCATGCTGTTTACTGTCACAGTAACTGAAATGGGCCAGTAAATCATGCTGTTTACTGTCACAGTAACTGAAATGGGCCAGTAAATCATGCTGTTTACTGTCACAGTAACTGAAATGGGCCAGTAAATCATGCTGTTTACTGTCACAGTAACTGAAATGGGCCAGTAAATCATGCTGTTTACTGTCACAGTAACTGAAATGGGCCAGTAAGTCTTGCTGTTATCATCTCTCCTTTAGTCGGTGCCTCATCCAGTCCAGTCCACCCGCCCCGCCATGACAGCTGACTGACAACAAAGACCTCAATCGCCTACGGAAACTCGCACAGCCTGGCTTGTGAGGAAACACAAGGTACTCCACAACTGACCAAAGATTCCTGTTCACATACATGTAGTACTGAACAGGGCAGCATCTACCTACTGCCTTTTGATTCAACACAGACATTTGACTGTCTGCACTGCACTGAGTCACGCATATTTGTTCCTTTGGACTGACGGAGAAATAATTACAATAACAAAAGTACTCTTGAAAAAATCCCGTTTTTGTTGACGTCGTCGCTTTTCGCTGTGTAAAATCCCGTTTTTGTTGACGTCATCGCTCTTCGATGTGTAAAATCCCGTTTTTGTTGACGTCATCGCTCTTCGATGTGTAAAATGCCGTTTTTGTCGACGTCATCGCCGCTTTGGCGTGTCCAGGCTACGTACTACGGCGGCAGTGGCGGAGGCGGGGCGTGCGGCTACGGCCTCCCCAACCCCCCCGTGGCCCGACACAGCAAAATGACGGTGGCCCTTAACAGGCCTCAGTTCATGGGCTCTGTCATGTGCGGCTCCTGCTGGAGGGTGAGTCCCGTAGTTCGGTATCCGTTCCACCCCCGTGTTACCGCAGTAGCACGAACAAGATCCCAGTCATTCTGCCAAAAGCGCAGGTGGCAGGTTACAGCTACACACGCATACACCTTACGTATGTGGCTTTGCATGAGGTGACATGGTGCACGGTTGTATGGTGTACACAGAACTTGCGCCTAGACGGCAGCAGTTTCATGTGGCACCAGCCATGCCAGCGCTGTAAGTACACCACTTCGGTGGATATTCAAAAACGCGCTGTAAATAGCTAGTCACTCACGTAGAATCACATGCGAGCGCAGTGAGTCTGCTCGAGAGCGGAGAATAGCGCTATATAAAAGCAATCATCATCATCAACTAAAGGCCTAAGCCTACATTCAAGTTGTCTCCACTAAAATGATTCTGTGTCAAGATGGGCAGTGTGGGACATTACGCTAATGTTTCGTTTACTGTGAGGGGCAAAGTCACAAGACAGTGTCCGCAAACCACAACCATTGAAGAGGAAGGAGAGCCGAAGCAGGGAATCGAACCGATGTCATCCGCTTACCAGCTTAGCGCCTTACCGCTGGGCCAAACCGGCTCTCCTGTATCATCCTCTACATTCGTTTCTCTCTCTCATAAAGGCACTGTTTAACGCTTGTTGGTGAGATGATGATGATGATATGTGTGTGTGTGTGTGTGTGTGTGTGTGTGCGTGTGCGTGAAGTGAGTTGTTAAACCCTTTAAAAAGGTCCCACCCACAGCATTTACATATAATATATAGTTCTGCTACGTCATTGTGCCAAAGGTCACTGTGACAGTGATACACCGCGCACAAGCATGCACACGCTGAAACTGAATCATTCACACTCACACGCAGAGAGAGAGAGAGAGAGAGAGAGAGAGAGAGAGAGAGAGAGAGAGAGAGAGAGAGAGAGAGAGAGAGAGAGAGAGACAGACAGACAGACAGACAGACAGACAGACAGACAGACAGACAGACAGACAGAGAGGTACTACTGACCGAGAAGCCGGTGTGCGTGTGGCTGTGGTGCAGGTGACGGGGTCGGGTCATGGTTTGGGCAACAACCCAGTCACCGGAACCTTCACCGTTTTCGTGGACGACTTGTGTCCAGAGTGCCACGCTGGTGAGTACAGCCCCACATAATTGGTGAGTACAGCCCCAAACAGCTGGTGAGTACAGCCACATACAGCTGGTGAGTACAACCCCATACAGCTTGATGGTGAGTACAGCCCCACACAGCTGGTGAGTACAGTCCGATGGTGAGTACAGCCTCACACAGCTTGAGTACAGCCTGATGGTGAGTACAGCCCCACACAGCTGGTTGTACAGCCATATACAGCCTGATGGTGAGTACAGCCCCATACAGCTGGTGAGCACAGCCCTACATAGCAGGTACGTACAGCCATATACAGCTGATGAGTACAACCACATACAGCTGATGAGTACAACCATATACAGCAGATAAGTACAACCACATACAGCTGATGAGTACAACCACATACAGCTGATGAGTACAACCACATACAGCCGGTGAGTACATCCCTACATAACTGGTGAGTACAGCCACATACAGCTGGTGAGTACATCCCTACATAACTGGTGAGTACAACCACATACAGCTGGTGAGTACATCCCTACATAACTGGTGAGTACAACCACATACAGCTGGTGAGTACATCCCTACATAACTGGTGAGTACAGCCACATACAGCTGGTGAGTACAGCCCTACATAACTGGTGAGTACAACCACATACAGCTGGTGAGTACAGCCCTACATAACTGGTGAGTACAACCACATACAGCTGGTGAGTACAACCTGATGGTGAGTACAGGCTCTGCACCCTTCCTGAGATTTCTCTGAAGTCAAATCTGTGCAGACTCAACAAAGGTATTTCGGATGAGACTATAAACTGAGCTTCCCTGTGTGTATACTACGCATGCCAAAAGATCACATAGGCACGTTAAGCGTAAAGAGCCAGTAGTCCCGGCATGTCAGGGCTCAGTGGATGATGGAAACAACAAACAAACCCAGCCTGCACTAAAAGCGTCTGAGTCTTCAAGCTGTTGCAGCTGTACACTATATGGAAGCAGAACCAATGACCGGTCACTTAGTGATTATTTTTCAACGTCCCATCAACCTGGGATGTACCTGACGTAACGCCCCATCTACTTTGACGTCAAGGTGACGTTGACCTGGGTGTGAGCGGCGACGGGCGGTGGGACGTCAGCATCCAGGCTGTTCAGTGCCCAGTGGGCAGCAGCAAGCTGGAGTACAAGTTCCAGGGTTCAAACCCCTACTACATCAAGCTGCAGGTCCGAAACGCCAGGTAATCCACCTATCACTTTCGTGGTAGCAGGAACAGATTGTAAGAATAGGCAACTGCCTAAAATCTTAATCCTTGTGTAATAAAGTTCTGAGTGGTAAAATGCATACATCAAGCTGCAGGTCTGAAATGTCAGGCAATACACCAGTCAGTTTCACTGCACTGTCACCACACCAGCCTATACTGCATTGACCAAGCTGTGGGTCTGAAATGTTGGTTTTGTTATCATCAGCTTCTTCCGCATCAAGCTGCAGGCTGTAGCCTAAGTCAACGCCAGGCAGAGCCAGTTTCATGGTCCAATCTCTGCTGAAAAACTGTGATCCCATTTATGTGTGTTGACTATAGCAAAACACATGCTGATAATTAATGTTATGTTCCCATCAAACTGTATACAAATTCCAAGTAGACAATACTATGTTCATATCCATCCATACAGACAAATTCCATTGATCCATAGCCAATGCTATGTTCATGTCAACCCAAGTTTCCATCAATCCATGTCCCCATCAAACCATGTCTACAGACAATGCCATGCCCCCATCAATCCTATCTATAGACAACACCATGCCCCCATCAATCCGTATCTATAGACAACACCATGCCCCCATCAATCCATATCTATAGACAACACCATGCCCCCATCAATCCATATCTATAGACAACACCATGCCCCCATCAATCCATATCTATAGACAACACCATGCCCCCATCAATCCATATCTATAGACAACACCATGCCCCCATCAATCCGTATCTACAGACAACACCATGCCCCCAACAATCCGTATCTACAGACAACACCATGCCCCCAACAATCCATATCTATAGACAACACCATGCCCCCATCAATCCATATCTATAGACACCATGCCCCCATCAATCCATATCTATAGACAACACCATGCCCCCAACAATCCGTATCTATAGACAACACCATGCCCCCAACAATCCGTATCTATAGACAACACCATGCCCCCAACAATCCGTATCTATAGACAACACCATGCCCCCAACAATCCATATCTACAGACAACACCATGCCCCCAACAATCCATATCTATAGACAACGCCATGCCCCCATCAATCCATATCTACAGACAACGCCATGCCCCCGTCAATCCATATCTACAGACAACGCCATGCCCCCGTCAATCCATATCTACAGACAACGCCATGCCCCCGTCAATCCATACATAACATTCCTTGCTGACTGTGCCATGCTCCACCTGACAATGCTGTTCTGCCACCAACCTATGCTGTCACAAGCTGTGAACAAACACGACCATGTTCACTGCCCTGATCAGGATACCAGTGCACATGATGGAGATTGACCACAACAGCTGGCAGAGGATGTCCCACAGTGCAGACGGCCATTTCATCTTCAACTCTGGACCAGTCAATGGCAGCTTCCGTGTAAGAGTGACCGCCATCAATGGTGTACAGATTATCGACACCATCCATGGCATCCGTAAGTCACTGTTCACAGGGTTGTTGAGCTCCTTCCCTTTCTAGTATCCACATCTCTAGAGGTGTGTGTGTGTGTGTGTGTGTGTGTGTGTGTGTGTGTGTGTGTGTGTGTGTGTGTGTGTGAGCCCCTTCCACACGAGGTACTGGGAAGTGTCTCTTTCTAAATAATCCTTTGTAACTTAAACAGAATGCAACTCAAACTGTTCTGGATGGTGTGTGCACATAATGTGTGTGCGCGCACATGCGTGGTGGGTTACAATGTATCTGCTGACACAGAATAACCTCACCTCCTCCAGTTGCATAAAAACTGTATCAAACACCATTTGAAGACATTAAAAAACAAAGCCATGTTTGCAACCCTGTTACCCCTTATTTGCTGCTGATGTTGCAGATAACGGTGTCGCCATCCACAGTGGCCACCAGTTCCCACAGGACAACGGCCTGCCACATTAGATTTGGGGTGCACTGTTTTCATGCCTTGTCCACGCAGTGTTTTGAAAAACAAATACCCCCGATAACCCCATGTGCAGATTCAGTGAATAAAGAACAATTGCACGTACCGCAAAGGAAAGATTTTTCTCTCTGCGACTGACATGCTCAACCTTTGTCTCCTTCAAGTCACAGCTCAAGACTTACAGGCACAGAGAGAGAGAGAGATGAGCAATATTGCACCTTACAATGAGAGAGAGAGAGAGAGAGAGAGAGAGAGAGAGAGAGAGAGAGAGAGAGAGAGAGAGAGAGAGAGAGAGAGAGAAGGTGGGGTTGGTGACAACTTTGTGTTTGTTAATGATTATTGTGTGTTTCAATGTTGGTTGTTTTAACTTGATTATGAAATGTACGTGCCTACGACTCACCTGGGGTGGCAGGCTACCTATATGTGCCTAGTCCTCTGTAAGGTGTGTATTACAGGTGTGTGTATGTGTTTGTGTGTGTGTATGTGTGTGTGTGTGTGTGTGTGTGTGTGTGTGTGTGTGTAAGTGAGTATGAATGAGTGAGTGAATGAGTGTGCTATAAATCCAATGGTGGCAGACAAATGTTGTCATAGTTCAGGAGCTGTGTGAGAGTCGAGGTGGACGTCCTGGGCTGTCCGTCCTAACGAGCCTTCTGGTTTCCGTGGACATAAAGAATTGTTGAACCGTGCTTCGGCACTGGTCACAACTTGTCCCTAATATGTCAACTGACATCTGAGGACATTAAGCATCAACTCATCATCATCAAATGTTGCCATGGAAACCATCAAAAATCCAACATCAGGAACTAATTAGCATGCTGGGTACTGCAAGTGTCGCTACTGGCGTTTCAAAATTTACCACAGAAACATTCAAACTGAAGCAATAAAGGATATAGAAAAAATTGATCTTGCTCTGGCACTGAAATCATGTGACATTATTTGCAACCAATATCAACAAGAAGAGCTCCGCTGTAGTACAGGTTATTCACCACGCAAAGCTGGAAAGGCTAAAAAGTTCCCTTATACAGCAACACAAAAGGCTGGCAAAAGTCAACTGCGTCTTGTCACAAGAGGCCACCTGACCAGAATAGCACTGATCAGATGACTCTCCCTCGTTTTCTACTTCTCATTTTAATGGTGTACTTGTAATAAAAGGCAAAAAGGAGGTGGAGCGGCTAAAAAACAAAAACAAAAAAACAGAACACTAGCCAAATTCATTACTAGTTTTACTCACAAGGATGAAAAACTAAAATGTTACGTCACAAATACACAGAAACTGGAGTATGTCCGTCTGCATCTGCCCCCAGGGATAGCTGGCTCATGCCGACATTTTCACTGTCTGTGCCAGCACAGCTAGTTTAACTTCTGTTTTCTTCACACAACATAGGACTGGACATTCAAAACTCAAGCACCAGATGTTCACAGAATTTTGCCCTGAGGATTTTCTGTATGCCACCATGGTAAATTGTTTTCGGCAGTGGAACACTTCCTATAGGACTGTCAGACCCAGCAGAATCTGAGAGCAGAAACTTGGCCTGCTGACGCGTGTCTGTGAGAGAGAAGTGCTACAGCCCTGTGAAGAACCTCAAATGCTCCAGCTTATAGCGGCATATGTCTGAGCACCAGACTTCCTGCTGCGATTGCGCTGGACAGTTTTCAAACTGGTGTGACATCTATAAACTATAGAGCAGCGAAAGCGGTCATGGCAACCTGTCAGATAATCACTGTAACTGGTCAGTTACACTGCCATCTATAGATACTACTACTAGAGCTCTGCTAGCCAACACCCTGAACATTCCCTTCCCCATCTAGAATGCACACACGCACACTCTCTCTGTGCTGCATTTATATTTTGTTGAGAACTGATCAAGCAAGATAACAGCCGGTACATCTGACCAATTACTGATTTTCTGTCCAGTGTATGCTGTTCTTAACTGGTTAACGCAAACCCTGTCCTGTCTGAGTGAATGCGGAAGGTGAAGTTCAACGCATGCATGACAACTGCCATTCTAAGCAATTGGTGCAAATGTTCTAGAGAGGGAAAATACATACCACTGCCTTAAGTCACTTATAGGTGACCAAGTTCAGCTGTCGTAGAGTGGCAGACAATGTGAGGCATGCATCAGTATGACTGAAACTCAAGGTCGCCCAAAGCAGGCAGACAGAGAATCTCTGATGCACGTTTCTCACCCAGCCAGAGCGAGAAATGCCAAATAAATACACCTTTCCCTACTGGCCATGGGCACACCCCGGAACAACCATCACTGAACGATAACAGTTCAGATCACAAGGCCTTCACATCACATTTCTCCTAGCACACGCGTGCACCATCATCTGTTCATTTAGCTTGGTCCCCATCACCATCATCTCTGAGACACTGTTCGATGTCGCACACTCGTTCGTTCATCGTCACCAGAAGATGCTGGAGCTTCATGCACTTCTCTGCAAGCTTCAACAACAAAGGTGGCTCCTGACCTTTAGACATGGCCTTGACCCCTGCACTCCCCAACTGGTAGCTTGTCACCATGGCAACGTACAAGGTGAAGTTGTCCCGCAGATGATCCAGATGGGAGGGCGTGGTGACATAGCGTCTGCCAAGCTGGACAAAAAAAAAAAAAAAAAAGCTGAAAGACACCTGCAAAAAGTCTGAGGGCAGCAACAAAATCTGTCAGTGAGGCTATTTACACTAGTGAACAATTCCACGCCAAAATGGGCTTGGGTGCAGAAGACTGCATTTACACCTGGCTCTCCGGGGACAGACATGAGCTGCACTTGGCTTGGCTCTGAACAGGGCTGGGCGTGGTTTGTGTTCCACTCAACATCATCTGCTGTCTGGACACAGAGGTCAGAGCTGTGGATGCAGAGCACTGTTAACATACAATGCACCTGGAGTGATAATGGCGTCAAGCTTCTGACTTAAGTCTGCTTCACAACACAGATATCAAGGCAGAGCACTGTTAACATACAATGCATTTGGAGTGATAATGGCGTCAAGCTTCGGACTTAAGTCTGCTTCACAACACAGATATCAATGCAGAGCACTGTTAACATACAATGCATCTGGAGTGATAATGGCGTCAAGCTTCGGACTTAAGTCTGCTTCACAACACAGATATCAAGGCAGAAGCTGCTCTCAAGCCGAGCCCCAGGCCATAGGATAAATGTCTCAGTGACTGTATCACTTTCTCACACTCTTGTGAGTCAGCCAGGTGCTCTGAAAACCATTTCAGTCATAATGCCAGTGCCATGCTTGCCACATTCAAACTGAAAAAATAAACTGAACATGAGCTGGTGTCAAAGGGCTTTCTAGATGCAATGTGAACGCTGAAAAAATTGCGCCTTCATACAGAAAAACGTGAATCAGAAATGTGCAACCAAACACAGATCACAAAAACAATGGATGCCCATTAGGTATTTCTTTTGCATTTCATAAATATACCCATTAGGCATTTCTTCTGCGTTTCATAAATATTGCAAGAACATCATCCATCAGAAATATTCAGCAATTCAAACTCAGAGCACTCCATAACTTCAAAAAAGAAAAATAAGTAAAGCAAACTTTCACAAAGTCAAAGAAAATTAATCAATGGCATAATTATACTTTAACATATATCTTCACAGAATCATACAAAGAATAACTACACACATACACAGACATACAGAGTCTGATAAAGAAGATGAAAATAACTGCACATTTTCTTTCTCTTCCAGCCAGCTTGTGTGGGTCCTGTGTAATAAACCAGCACAACAATGAAAATAATTTGTGTGACTGGACACTTCTAGAAGTTCTACCAGTGCTAGTGTACTGCTACTTCTTAGTCTGACCACAGTGCGAAAACCCAAAAGCCAGATCTGTGCCTGGGTGCAGGCGCACTGACCTCCACATGACAAGTTCTGCATGAGAGCACACAGTAGGAGCTGCCGGCATCATGAGTCTGGGTTGAATGGTGAAGGGTCTCTCCAACACTGACACACTCCGTCACAGCACTCAGTGTAAAGGCCTGGGAGACAGATCAAAGATCTATGCATACAAACGGATGCCTGGGATGACAGGTGAAGATTTTCATTGTGCCAAGAATATTTTTACTCAAATGCTGTTACCAGCAAAACATTTTCCAGCTAAGTGAGAAAACTGCATTTACATTTCACCACCCAAGGGTGGGTGCATATTTCACTGTACAGTGAGCTGTGGTTTGGGGACCGCATAACAGACTGATGACTGTTTAGAGTGATAATGAATGTAATTATTAATATTATGCATGTAATAATACTTTGTATTATAATCATGCAAATACAATGATCTCTTAATTTCGCTTCCTTTGCGGCTTTGGTCCTTGGTCAGTCCGGTCTTGAATAGGTTTTATTTGATCTATCATGAATCATCTGGTACGGTAGTAGTAGTCTGTGACAACTGGCGTAACATTCCAGACTATACATGCCATTCAAATTTCAGTGTAGGGACTTTGAATTTAAACTTTAGAACCTTTAAAAGTATAAATTATAAATACCTGTACTCCATGACTGCATGAAAAGTAGCATGAAATGAAATGAAATGCACTGGAGTTTTCATACAAAAGTAAAGTTCCACTGAAACAATGACACCTCCGTCTCTGAAATGAAATGACCTCAACTTTTCATACAAAAGTTCCACTGAAACAATGACACCTCCGTCTCTGAAATGAAATGACCTCAACTTTTCATACAAAAGCAAAGCTTTACTTAAACAATAACACCTCAGTCTCATCATCTGTGACACTGACAGTGACTTAGTCTCACAGTTCAGTTGAAGGATGGGCAAAGACTGAAAAAAAATGGCAAATACCCCCCCCCCCCCCCCCACCCCCGAATTTAGGCTAACCTGAAAAACAAAACACCCTAGACACACTCCAGTACATAGCCTTCAGAATCGGAACTTCTGAGTCCAGTTCCCAGTCCCATTACCTCTAGTGGCTGAGTGGCAGCAATCCAGTTCGTAGCATCCCCCAAGATGGAGCGACATGATTCACACTGAAAAACCACCTGTGCATCAGAAAGCAGCCCCTCAAAGTCACAACCGGTTGCTTCCTGATCTCCTGCTGCCATCATCTGGAACGCTGAAGTGAAGCCAACCCTCAACACCTTCAAATGGCTGCTGCCATCATCTGGAACGCTGAAGTGAAGCCAACCCTCAACACCTTCAAATGGCTGCTGGAAGCTGCATTGTATGAAGCCAATACCTGCAAGAAAGATTAAATTTTAAACCAATATATATATACATTTTATTTAAATTTAAAAAAAATTCAACTGGTGAGTGACAGCTAAACAGGTAAGATTACTAAGTACTACTAAGAACAGACAAGAGTCCAATTAGAACTGAATAATTTTGGTTACAAAAGGCTGAGCGCTATGGAATATTTCTTCTGAACAAAGTCACAAAGCCCTGACACATGGTGACATGGATAGACACTAGACAGGACACACCAACATGGGGATTCCAGTATATCCCCCCCCCCCACCCCTGGCCCATCACTTGTTACAGGGTTACAGGGGGTAAGCACCTTTGCAGCAACTGACTGGGTTCTTCTTCTTCTGTTGACTTGAGTGACCAACTTCACATTTTTGAAGACCATGTCACTTACACTTTACCTGTACCAAGCAAATACCATCCTCAAAGTTCACACATCTGGCAAGTGACATTTTCATATATTTTAGCAAAATAGTAACCTACAACTTACAAGTGACAGCATCTTTAGGCAAGACTCACCACTTATTTCATCACTGTAGACACTAAATCTAAATGCCAAACTACCACTATCAGTACCACTATTGGCTATTCCCATGCACAGAAGCTATTGACTGCGTAATACTTATAAGTACTTCACTGTCCTCAGATGAGACTAGTAGTACAAAATTTACCAAGGTCCCATAGAATGTTTGCACACACATTCAAAAAGATCACATGGAATAACAGACATACACACATTAAACTTAAAGATACTGACGTTCCTGTCAGAATTCACTGGATAATGAAATTTAGATTTTAACATTTATGCCAAAATAGCCCAACTAGCAGCATGCACTGAGTGTCAGACTCAGACTCTTTGAAATGTTACGATGGACCTTGATCTTGATATGGTACGTCACCGGACCTAACTTTAGGTATACATAAATGTGATGGGAGGGGAGTGCATGCGTGTTGAGTTAGACGGTGTTTTGGGTGGTGATCCATCATTTGAAGTCCTCTAACATGGGGGCCTTCACCTGGTCGTCACTGAGGTGGTTCCAGTCGGTGGAAGTGTGGACAAAAAAGGAGTTCTTGTACTGTTCGGCATTTGAGTGAGGGACTATTCACAAAGAAGGGTCTGGAGTTTAGTGTTCACTGTTGCTTGCCTGTCTATGCTCCTTGCTGTGAAGTCCTGGAATTTTGTCGGCCTAATTTGTCTTTTCTTTGCTGCAATTGCAAGGGGTTTTAAGAACTGTTGACTGGCATGGCTGGTTCATAGTTCAGGAGCTGTGTGAGAGTTGAGGGGGCCCTCCTGGGTTGTTCACCCTAACGAGCCTTCTGGTTTCCGTGGATATAAAGCTATACTGAACCATGCTTCGGCATTGGTCTCAGCTTGTCCCTAATATGTCAACTGACATCCAGGACATTAAGCAACGCAACAGCAGCAGCATGGCTGGTACCAGCCCCTCAACCACCTTACACTAGTTACAGATAATACAAAAAAGAAGGGACCCTATTAATATAATATGTGGAAGAAGAAAGCTGTCACACACACTGGCTCCTGAAAGCCAAAGTAGACATGATCACCAAATGGATGGGTGACCATTACGTGCCAGGCTTTGCACCTGCCCTGAGATTTCTCCAGAGTCAAATTCTGTGCAAACTCTACAAAAGTCCTTCATTTGCAATTATAAATTGAGGTTCCCGGTGCATATATATGTTGTAGCGGGAGAGTTGTGCAAGCTAGCTCGAGTTACGCGTGAGTTCCCCCACCCCTTCTCTACAGTCGGACACTGCCTGCCAGCGACTGGCTGGTGCCGCGCGTTGGTATAAAAGACAGTGCCTGCCCGGTTTCTGTACCATGTGCTTTAAAGTGCTGGTCAACCCCACCTTCTCCCCTGAGTCTACATGCTGAAAAGTGTGTTACTCTTCCCTTAGTTAGAGGACCACGTGCTGAAAAGTGCTGGTCAACCCCTACCCCCCCCCACTTGAGTTTACATGCTGAAAAAGTGTTACTCTTCCCTTAGTTAGAGGACTTGGTGCTGAAAAGTGCTAGTCCACCCCCCCCCCTCCCCCCCAAGTTTACATGCTGAAAAAGTGTGTTGCTCTTCCCTTAGTTATTAAGAGACCTGTGCGGCAAAGTGCAGACACGCATGTTTAGTTATTAGAAGACCTGTGTGGCAAAGTGCAGACACACATGTTTAGTTATTAGAAGACCTGTGCTGCAAAGTGCAGACACGCATGTTTAGTTAGAAGACCTGTGCTGCAAAGTGCAAGCGTTAGTTAAGTTTATGTTTGTTCGTCTTCTTGTGCTACAAAGTGCAAGTATCAGTTAAGTTAGTGCAAGGGTGCAACTTACTTTTGTAGGTAATCGGTACTGAGCCTATGCCGGTAGCTAAGTTAGCTATGGTTTAGTGCTTAGGTTAGGCAGTCATGTGTCAGTTTGGTTTGTTCTTGTGTTTATTGTATGTGTAACATGCAGTAGTGTAAATAAAATTGTATACATTTCTTTATTTGGTTCATCACTATAAATATAATGGGAGTGAGAGTATGTACTGAGACGGAATGTGGTCAGTGCGCATGTCTGTGAGCATGCCTCAGTGTTCTCGTTGTGTCAGTACATGAGTACAGTTTCTGTCTCCACTTATCTTTTGTCTAGTTTCTGTTTTAAGTGGCATAAGTGCATAGTGAAACAGCACACCTACCTCTGAGGAGCGGACAAGCAACCAAACACTAACACAGTTTTTTTTCTGGCTACCAAGGTCGGTTGATTTTAGTGATTTTGAACACAACGTGAGGAACTTTAACACTGAAAGGCACACTACATGAGGATGACTAGAGACAATTGTTTATTCCAGTGTGAGTGTCTCTCCTTGGCAATCTCCAGCCTCCCCCTGAACCTAAAATGAGGAACAGGCCGCAGGTCCGGTTACAATATATTAATACACATATATATATATATGAATGTAGGCAAAAAGATCAAATTTGCATGCTAAAGATCTAGTAGTCCACGTCAGAAAACACAAAAATAACTGGGCAGCATACAATAAATGTGTCAGTCTTCTGACAAATCAGATTCAGTGCTGACGTTGGACACTACTGTCGTACTGACGGGAGAAGATGGTCCAGAGGAGAACTGCCTGATGCACCACGCAGGACTTCAGCCCCAGTAGCCAAGCCCATGATGTTCAATTCACTTTCATACATCTACGCCTAGGAGTAGGGCATCCACTTGTACCTTCACTTCAGTGTGAACTTTTAAGCTGGTCGTACACAATTACTGGTCTTGTCGATCTCCAAATAACAAAAGTCAACCGAAACCTAACGTGCTCAGGCCTGGGTAAGATCCTGTGGACTTCTGCTAAAAATGTTGGGCGTACCACAGTATTTAGGGAATAAATGCAAACACACTTTCTGCTCGCTATCAGAGCTCAGGAGCTGTGTGAAAGTCGAAGTGGACGTCCGGGATTCCCGTCCCTGATAAGCCCACGGTTTCTGTGGACGTGAAGCAACACCCAACTGCTGGCTTGTTGAACAGTTCCCGCAATTTTTAAAAACCCAAATGTGCGAAACAAACCAAACAAATAAATGTTTTGTTACTATTGAAAGCAAAATATGCATACTTTAATAATTCCAATTCCAGAAATATTTATATCAAAACTGTTAACAGTTTAAATAAAAACAAGCAACGGAATGAATAAATTTAAAACTTTAAATAACAAATATTAACTAAAAACCTGGATTGATTTTGTTACTCAGAGTAACCTACCCTACTAGCGTGTCGAACTGACCTGAAAACAAATAATTGAAGGGCCAGTTTGACAAGCTAACGATGCTCCAAATTGCCCGCCAAATTGTTCGTGCGAACGCTCTTTCTGCAGGCATTGACTTCTGCAGAGCGTTGACAGTGACAAGATTTAAACCTCGCTTTGCTTCCGACATGCCGGCCGAAGTAACCATCTTGAAATTTGCCAAGTTGTCCAAGGAAGCTTTCACCCCAACCAGAGGGTCCGAAAAGGCAGCAGGATACGACTTACACAGGTGACTTAGTTTATGAAGGTGGAGATCATACTGCCATTTTTACTGCAGATTTGGCTGACTCGGTTGCAAAATTCTGACTGTAAAGTGTGGTTACAGTTGTTGCGACGACCACTTCTTTATTTGCTTCCTTCGCTGACCTGTTGTTTTCCATGAGAAGACAAGAGATAAGAGTCAATGAACAGCCACAGTTTCGTTCGAGGCATTTCCGATGGAAAACAGCAGACCACTTATCAGCGAAAGAAGCAAACTTTTGCAAACGTAGCCATATTAATTATTATCGGAAAAACGATAATTTTACATTTACAGTCGATTATTTAGCCGCCATGTTCAAATGTAGATCTGTATACATTTTGCGACTAGGGGCATCATGATTTTCAAACAAACCGAAAGTTGCGTGGTTCCCGTGGAGGAATTCCCACTTTGCGCAGTTCAGTGGGAATTCCTCCTCTGATTACCCATTTCGGAATCGACTATCATCTGCGCTGTTTACTTTCGGAACAGACGGTATGGGAAGTAGGGAATGTTGGATTATTGCTCAATCACTTTTTTTTTTGGGTGGGTGGGGGTATATTGAAGTTTTAAAAAGGAGATACATCTTTTCTGGGGTTACCAATACCATTGAATCATAAATGCAAGTTGCCTGAATGTAATTTACTAATTGTGTTATTGCTCGTATTGTTTGTTTTTGCTCCACAGTTTTGTGATAGTGTAATTGGTTGCTGTTGCAGTGCCTATGATTACATTGTGCCAGCCCAAGGCAAGATTGTTGCCAAGACAGACATTCAGATTGCTCTACCGGAAGGCTGCTATGGACGAATTGGTGGGCTATATTTTGTTAAGATAATTTGGCCTAGTGGTAAGGCGTTGGGCTGATAAACAGAAGGACCTGAGTTCAATTCTGCTTCAGCTCTCCTATCAGAATTCTCTACAAAAGCCAGAAAAGGGTTGTGGTCTGTGGACATTGTTTGGATGTTAATCGCCGAGTGTAGTGAAAGTATTTCACACAATCATACAGCACACATCAAGAAATGTCCAGGCTCCATAGTGGGGAAACGGCAAAGGCCTCAAGCCTTAATTTATTCATACACCATCAGCATGGCCAGAGGCACATGGCATTCAGTATTACAATCTCAACACAGACACTGTCTTGTGACTTTGCTCCTCACAATTAACGAAGACATTAAAATGGCGCCTATTGCTGCCCATCTTAATGCAAGAGTCATTCTGGTGGTGATGGTGTAGCATTAGGTACAATTATATATAATCCCCCCCCCCCCCCCCATGTGACATGGAAAGAAAAGTTTTTCCTTCAAGATCAAACAAACACCATGGCTCATGAACAAGTATTTATTCTTGTTAGTTTTTGATGCTGTGGATATATTCTAAAGTAATATTGGAACACTTCCTCAACTTCGGATGTTCTTTGAATTGTAATGCATGTTTCGTGTGACATGTAACGCATGTTTCACATGACATTCAATAATCAGTCAGGTTGGAAACTGTTAAAAGCATGTAGAAAATTTATTTTTTCAGAGTATTTGTACACATTACATGTATGTTTTGACAAGTTTTTTTTTTTTTTGTTTTTTTTTGAGTTTGACAAGTTTTGCTTATGTGAAGAAGAAGAAAAAAAAGGGGGGGGGGAGAGAAGAAGAAAAAGTGATGAGCAGTACTAGTAATGTTTACATGGATTGAGTGAAACTTAACATGAAAATTTAATCAATCATCTGTTCTCATGCAAAACAATGACAACTTCAAGCAACTTTTATTCTGCAAAAAACCCAGCTGCATTTGACACTGGTCTGTAGTGGCTTAGTTTTGCAAGCTGATCAGCAGGCACCCAAGGGATGTCATCAGTTGCAGGGAATGAGAAGCTGCTCTGATTTTCACGCAGGAACTTTATCTGCACTTCTCCAGATGAAACCTTGTAGCCTAAAAGTAGAACCTAGACTTAACAGAGCCAACAAGTGAAATCACAGTACAAGTTGCAGTCCACAACACATCACATTTAGAGACAGCAATCAAAGTTGGAGGAAATGGAAAAACAAGATGTAGTAAACTAGTACATATATAGTTAATAGTATGCTGCCTCAGACCCCTGTCTTTTTCATGAATGCTAATGCACCCCTCCAACCCCACCCCCACCCCAGGAACCAAACAGAAGCAAAACAAAAAACATGAATTAAAAAAAACAAAAACAAAAACGCAAGTAGTAGTACAGTTCTACTCAGCATATTAATATTATGTTGAATTGTTTCCAGCTTAAATTAGTAAAGTTTACTAAAAATGAACAGAACAAAAACAAAAAAACTCTGCAAGCACATCATGTCACTACTAAAAGTAAAACAGGACAGAAGAAACAACAATAAAAATTCCAAACAAAAACTCTGCAAGCACACCATGTCGTGTTAAGTTAGTATCGTTTCTAGTCCTATAGAATTTAGAAGATGGTAAATTTAAATCAAAAGAATCTCAAAGTTACTTCATCATTAATACTATAGCACAGTCTTAGTTTTACACAGAAATCAAAACAAAATAGGGAAGATTTGTTCAACGCACGTTCTGCAACACGATGATACAACGCACGTTTTGTGTGACGGAATCAACTTCCGTCCGGTTCCACGTCACCAGAAACGAATGTTATGTTTTGACCGATTCTTCTCTCCATGTTCATGGACTGAGAAATAATTTGAAATGGGACTGCAACCATTACAAAAAGAACAGTTAATGTCATTTTCAATACCCATGTGCATTAAAACAATATTGGTAGCTAATATCCTATGTACAAGTCTTATCTGGAACCATTTTAGTTTTATTTCTTGGATGTTTTGCATTTTCTTAAAGTTTCTGCTCCAGTCATTGTCTGTATTCAATCTTGCTTCCCATTTTTCACAGCACTTAGGTTTATCTTTACCCTGTGTAAGCATTTCATAATACAGGCGTGAGCCTTTTTGTTGACTGTAAATAATCTTAAGCATCTTTGTCAAATCGGTTGAACTGTTACTCTCGACTGTTAGTCCCATTTTACGTATGTAGCTTTTAATAGCTTGTACACATCCAATATATGTAATGTAATCAGTATTAATTCTGTATATTTCTTTAAACCTTTTAAATAGCATAAACGTACCATTTTCATTCAGAATGTTTTTGATAAAACATACACCTTTGTCTATCCACTTTTTATAAAAAACGGTTTTGTTTCCAACCAGAATATTATTGTTGCAGAAAATAGGATCTGCGACTAGTTCTTCTGAGTTCTCTACCTGCATGTGTTTACCAAACTCTCTATATGCTTTAAATACATGAATCCAAAACATATTAAAATTCTTTTCCTGAGTAGGGAGGCTTGATCCCAATTGTTCAAGCAGTAACACTTTCGGGTAAATTGATGTAATTATACCTTTCCACTTGTGATCACTTGTTTTTAGTTTTCGTATCCAACTTAGCTTCAGCGCATTAATATAATGTTTAATATTTGGTATGCCAAGTCCTCCCTTTGCAATAGTTTTGACGGTTACTTTCCTACTTATCCTGTCTTGTTTTCTATTCCATACGGTCTTCTGCAACGCGTCCACCAGACTGTCTGGTGGATTTGGCAATAAAATCCATAGGTGGATAATTTTAGACAAAATCAGCGACTTCAGAACAGCTACTCTACCGAGTGGTGTTATTTGTCTTTTTAACGATACTTTGTACAATGCTTTTATTTCTAAAAATTTCTCGCGAAAGTTGAGTAGCTCACACTCTTTTAAATTATTAGTAAACCAAATACCAAGTATTTAAAATTTAGTATTTAGCAAATTTGGCATATATTTAATGGGTGAATTTCTTTTATTACCAAGCCATATAGCACTAGTCTTCCCCGCGTTCAAAAAGAGACCTGACTTATTCCCAAATGTATTAATAATCTTAACTGTTTCCTCAAATGAGTTCTTGTCACCTTCTAACATAATTTCAGTATCCTCAGCATACTGCGAGATTTTGTACTCAGTTTCTCCTATTAAAATACCTTTAATATTCTTATTTTGCCTAATCATAATAGCAAGTATTTCTATGCATAATATAAATAAATATGGTGATATTGGGTCCCCCTGTCTACATCCCCTCTGAATTGAAAACCATTCTGATAATTGTCCATTAACTGCGACAGATGACTTTATATGTCTATAAAATGTGAATATCCACTGGCTAATATCGGGCCCAAATCCAAACGCCTGTAAAACTTTAAACATAAATCTCCAATCCACTGAATCAAAGGCTTTTTCAAAGTCTTTTTTCTCCTTCGGCGACCCATCTCGCTCTCGATCGAAGCAGAACTCCCTCCATCTTTTTCTCTCTAAGTGCAATTAGCTCTTGTTTATAAGATTCTATTTTCCCTTTCTCATCTTCTGTCAATTTAATTTTAGTTTCTAAGCTCTGGATATTGTTCTGCAAATCCCTTTCCTTTTCCTGATCCACACGTTTTTTCATTGTAGCATACGAGATTGTCTTTGATCTAATTTTCATAAGTAGTACGTCTAAAAATAGCTGATCGGAAATTACAAATTGAATGTCACACTTTGGGATAAAAGGAAGTTGTTCCCGAGAATAGGGTAGAGCTGCATATTCTTCAATCACGGTTCTTATAACATCATTTATTTCATTTGCAGCTTATCTTTTAATAGGGAATTATTAAATTTCCACAAAAGCTTATTTCTGGTTTCTAATTTCCCTAAAGTCAAAGTCAGTGTGATCATGGAATGATCTGTCCGGTAACCGGGCTTAATGTCTGCTTCTGTCATGTAAGTGGACAGCAAATCTGAAATTAGGAAAAAGTCCGATCCACTCTGTTGAAGGGGTGTATTTCTGCGCCATGTATACCGTCTCATTTCAGGATGAATTTCTCTCCAAATATCTAATAGGTCGAGATTTATCATTAAGTTTTCTACTTGTTCTTGTGCTTTAGCATTATTAAAGTGTTTATAATTATAATAATCTAATGTGAAATCCAAGACTAAATTCCAGTCTCCTCCAATAATAAGATTTTCAAAGCCAACTTCGTTGATCCGTTCCTCAAGCTCGGCATAAAACTCCGGATTATCACGGTTTGGGCCATACAAACTGACGATCACAAATTCTTTATCCATTATTCTGACAGTGGCAAATATATAATTTCCAGCAATATCTTATTAAACCTTGTTTACAGAAAATTCGAAATTATTATTAAATAATATTGCGACACCCCTCGAATTTGAATTATACAAGGCAAAGTAACATTTATAACCCCACTCAGCCCGAATACAGTTCTCTAGTTTTGGATCAAAGTGGGTATCCTGCAATAGGTATATGGAATATGACTTCTCTCTTAAATAGTGAAAAACATCTCTCCTCTTGTGCGGGTCAGCTAGGCCTTGGCAATTCATTGAAACAACCTTAACTGTGTTGGTCATGGTATGCGTGATCTAATCCCACTACAGCCAAGACACACTATCCAACAAAGCAGAAGCATGGAAGGGACCACTTTCACGTGCGAACATAGCTCACAAAAATCCGCCACAAGTGTCCATGCAAACAGTTCAAAACCTAAGCCAGTATAGGCACATGACGTACATACGCACAGATCACAACACGCTGAACCAAGCGCTGAATATGCATGTACAAACATAATAAATTCAAAGTCCATGGCCAATATAGTACAACCAAAAAACAGGCAAACGGACAAACAATACAACCAACAAACAGGCATAAATAGGTACACAATAATTCCACACAAAAAAGTTACAGTATACTAAGCTGTAGAAGAAAAGGAAAAATGATTTTCTGGTGAAATTGCTGATAAGCAGCACAAAAAGATATCATCAGACTGTCGAGTGCAGATCAAAAGATATGAACTTAAAAGACGGGGAAAAAAAAGTGGAGAGACAGACAGACAGAGAGAGAGAGACAGAGAGAGGATAAACTTTCAAATAAAGAAGAAGAAAATACAGAGTAGTTCTCCCTCTCCCTCCAAATCTACCTGGGTCACAAAAAGGAATATAAGGTCTACACAGGCAGACGTATCAAACATATTTGAATACACATGATTTTATCTTGCACAGCAGCATACATCTTTACTTATAAGCATGTTCTTACGTGAAAATTTAACAGACAAAAATGTAATAACAGCCTAGTCTTAGACTAGAGTTACAAATTTGATAATACGACTCCATAGTTTTGATTTACGCAATAAATTAACGTGCAAGGTGTACGATGTTGATCAAAACTACTGGTTTATAATAAGTATATACCTGTGTATACAAATGAAGATTACTTTCTCATTTAATGTTGTTTTTTTGGTTTTCGTTTTGCTTTTGTTGTTGCTGCCCACCTTTTTATTTTATTTTAATTTTTATACAAAAGTGATTTGATTCTATACTCAACAACCACACTGTCTAAACAAGATGATACATACAATACAAACAATACAATCAGCAATAACTCAAAAACAGAGTATCCGAATATTTAAATGGCTTAAGAATAAGTCGTGCAGACCTCGAGTGTAAACAACCGCATGCTGCATGCAGAAAATCAAACACATTCAATTTCCATTCAATTTCCCAACCTTGCCAGTACATTCCTAAAACTAATACTCGGGTGCGAACCACAAAACATGGGCGTCTCGAGCTCCAAGGCAATTCAAACTTCCAAGCAAATGCAGATGTATAAATCAACAAGAATGCAGGCTAAACAAATGAAAGGAGCCGTTTGCTCCTGTACATGCACGTACAAATTGTTACTGTACTATACGCGCGCGCGTGTGTGTGTGTGCGCGCGTGCATGTGTGCGTTTAATGACTGTGAATGTGTGCCTGTGCCTGCATAGACGCGCGTGCGTGCCTGTGTCCGATGAGTGCGCGCATGTGTGCACACTCGGTAAAACACACACACACACACAAAAACAAAAATCCAAAAAATCACAAGTAATAAAAAATAGCAACAAACTTTACATATACAAAATGCTCGCGTGCAGGATACATACATTTCCATCGTTCAAAACTCGTGTCAACAGAATCGATCTACATGCTCATTTTCATAATGCTGCGGTGACAGTCTGCAAACGAGACGGAGAAGGGGTATGGAGGTGTGTGAGTGCGCGTGCGTTTGGATGCGTGTGTGTGTGTGCGCGCGTCAGTGCGTGCGCACATGCGGCTGTGTGACTACTCCTTGTTGTTGTGTTTACACTGATGAGCGTTTTACTGCAGCCAAACTGCACACACCCACACACAAAAATCCCTTTAAAGAGCGTGCTGGATACAGGCACAGCAACAACAGCAGCACGAAAAGGGGGAAAAGAGTTAATTTAAACTGGGCAGTTACACTGTAATAAGGTAAGATGATCTTCACACACATGTATATACAAACAAAAACTACGCAGATAAATGCCATAGTAGTAAAAACACCTTGAAAATAACAAGTCGTGCGGACCGACGGTTTGAACAACTGTGTGCTGCACGCTCCAGTCAAAATAGCCATCAAACATTTCACAGAACATGTCAGGTACTGTCACAAGTACTCAAAATATGGGCGTCTTGAATTTCAAAACAAACAGAACTGTCTCAAACCCCACACAAATATACAAATAAACAGCATAATTCAAAACTGCCACCGTGTCGGTGCAAATACAAATAAAATTTAAAGAAATGAAGTATTCTTGTGACGAGCAAACAGTCTTGCATAACAAAATTCTTTGTTCATCTGCACCCACGGTCCTGGTTGCTACCGTAATACTAAAGATAATTAACGGACATGGGTGGGGACAAGAAAGGTAACCAGGTAACCCGGAGAAGAGAAAATGAAGGGGGGAGAAGAAAGAAAAAAAGAAAGCTGTTCTATAGTATTAATTACTATACAAATTCAAAGAGAAAGCACTCAGTACATAGTACCTCATGGGCAAGATCGTGTCTTCTTTAGTTGTCTTCATCAGCGCTCATCGCATTTGAATACATTGCTCGTTTGAACACCTCATCTAAGTCCGTGTGAATGTTCAGTCTCACAATCCGTCCGTTCTTAACTTTGGCCAGAATTCTCCCGTTGGAACTCCACACTGCCAGGGTTGCCGAATGTTCCATCGCTTTCTTAGACACTTGGTAGTTTGCATAAGTCAGATCTTCCCCAACAACAAACACTTTCCTTTTAAGATTGAGTCGGTTCCTGAGAACCTCGTCCCTCTTCTTGCGGTCGAAGAATCCGATGATTATGGGTCTGCTCCCGGTGCTGCTCCGCTGTCCCACCCTGTGGGCCACCTCGATGTCAGCAGCGTTGACTGGGATGCCGACTTTGTCGCTGAATATACTGCATACCTTCGATACACAGTCGTCTGCAGACTCTGCTTTGTCTTCGGGCACCTTGTATACTCGCAGGTTCCATTGTCTTGTATACTGCTGCAGGTCGTTCTGCTCCCTTTCCAGCTGCCTCAGTCTCCGCTCCTGCTGCTTCACAGTATCTGTGAGGATTTCGGTTTTCTTCTTTTCAGTTTTCACTTCAGCTTCAGTTTTGTCCGTTTTTGTTTCAATGTCAAACAATCGACCTTCTATACCTACTTTTTGGTAATTGTGGTTCCTAACCACGAAATAATGATTCGGCAAGAGACGTATGTTTCATGTGACGAAACGGAGATGAGCCCGCAAGAGGGTGCATCAAACATATTGAACGCTGTATTTATAAATAAAGAGTGCTACTGTATAAAATACTAGTCTGAAATGATCAAGTAACTATAACTGCTTGGAATTTCACCTACCTGCGTCATTGGTAGCCTCCAAATTGGGTGAAATCGTGTGCTAGCAGACAATGATGACAGCCCAGCGACGCATGTTTCTCCTGTGTCAGAGTGTGACGCACAGTGGTAAAAGTGCCCATTCACAAATTCCATGCGTATCACGTGACACAACATCATCAATGTGTGTGTAGATGCCCATGGTACATTCGAAAATCGCAGAAAAAAATATCTTTGTTGGATTTGTTTCGCGAATTTTTGTTTTTGCCGTTATGGATGTTTCACGCAATTTTTTTTATTGCACTTTTAATGCATTTTAGGAAATAATCTGGCAACTTTGGTGTTCAGATCTCGGCATCTATAGTGCTTTGTTATTTATAGCAACAGTGTTTTCCCCGGTTCGCATCGTTGATCTTGTGCAACTTGGAAGTGAATGCGTGTTTCATGACGTGACGGGTCATGAAACATGCGTAATGCTCACTTTCAACCATCATTATTGTACACAGACATACTCAGCAGGCCTGAAATTAGCTTTCTGGTGCTTTTGCATGTTGCAACTTTGCAAACAAATTAGATATGTCTGAATATTTTCATCTGGTATGAAGTAGCTTCCAACACAAGCAGTAGGGTATCGCCATTCCCGTTTTTGGCCACCATTTTTGCGTGACATGGGAGTATATTTTGCTAATAAAAAATAAACAGAACATTTTTTTCCCACCATATTGCTCTCATTGCTTCTTGGGTGCATAACAAAGGGAATTTTCTCCATTTGGTGTGAAAAAAAGGAACTGGTTTACAACAAAACTGTTGCAAAGTGAGTGACTACCAATTAGGACCAGCACTGAAGAAGAACCCATATATATATATCATTGAAGCTGAAAGTGACTGAGGTCTGAAAACTTGCAACACCAAACAAACACTTTACACCATAGATCGGCAGCATTTGATAATCCTTTGTGTATGTATCGTGTGAAAAGGTGGAAACAGTCCGTGTGTCTCAAGATGCTATTTTTCTGTTGCAGCCCCAAGATCAGGCCTTGCAGCAAAGCATTTCATTGATGTTGGTGGTGAGTTGTGTAATAGTATTATACTATTAATACTATACATGCACTATTTTTCTGTTGAAACTGATGGATGTGCTGGACTGCTGGCTTGTTTTTCACGCTGTGAAATCCATAGTAAAGAGAGTTCAGGGACTGAAACTAGTCCAAGACAGACACAATGACTTCAGGACATTTGCTGTTCTTTTGTCCATCTGTGATGGTGCTAGTCCTGTAAATAGTCTGATTTTCAGGCAAAAAAAAAAAAAAAAGAGAGAGAGAAGAAGAAGATCCATCAGTTGATAATCAGTGGCTGTCTTGAGAAGAGCCAACTGTACCATAAACACAAAACTGTATTTGAGTACTAGTGAGGGTTAGTACACGGGTGGTAGTGGTTAAGGAACTATTTTCTCTCGTGACATCAGCGATTTGTGTGCGGATCAGAGGTTGAGGTCAGATGTTACGAAGATTGTTTACCACATGACTCAAGTTTTTCATCTACTGCTGCGTTCTCACCACAGTGAATTCGTAGGGACCATTTGACTTTATTTTGCTATGTAAACATTAAACTTTTACTTTTCTTTGTAGATTAGCATCGTATGCTTGTATGAGATTGTAGTCTGGTTTACATTGCTTTGGGTGAATGGCAGACTGATCTGTACAACTGCACTCTCATTCTGAGTCAAGCTGTTGGCTTTACAATTTTCCCACATTCACGTGTGCTTGGCCCAGCAAGAGACCTGAACGGATCTACACCACTTGTGTGGGGCTGAGACGGTGCTAGCAGTGCCATGCTGTCGCCTTATGTTTATGACTTACATTTTTAGGCACTGTGGTCTTCTGATTCTCAAAATTGTGTCAGTTGAAGCGCATAGAAACGTTGAGAGAGAGAGTGCATGTGCTTAGTGTGTGTCAGCCGTGTTGGACAAACTGATAATCTTGTCTAAATTTGTAACTGAGAAAGAAAAGAAAAACACCAAAAACAATACACTTACACTACAGCAAAATAATTGTATTTGTCGTTTTGTTAAGTTTCTGTGTTATTATGACTCGATGAGAATCTGAATATGTGCATGATAAATGGTCAAGTTTCAACTGATGCACTATGACTACACATCGTACCTCCTGACTACACATTGAGACTACCCAAACTACACTTGTGCATTTGGGGGGTAAACAGGTAAACAGGTTCTTCTCAAGTGACTTCTGTGTGAAGGGGCAGGTGTTTAGGTAGCAGTCTGTGTGACTTGGGCTCCATTACGCTTCAGGCAAGCGCACAAGCGTAGGTAGACAGTCCGGTTGCGCCACTACCACTACCACCCATGTACTAACCCTCTCTAATGTCTTGGGCGGTGTTGGGGTAACAGATTTGTAAAATTCCATCAGACCAATATTTTGGAATCTTGATTTTCTTTACCCTTTAAAAAACAAAACAATTTATGATTGTGAATGGTAGCATTAACCTTTGATGTGAAATAACCAGGTAACTGTATTTATGTGCATTTTATTACCTGGTGGCAGTATTAACCTGTGATGTGAGATAACCTGGTAACTGTATTTGTGTGCAGCTGGTGTGATAGATCAGGATTATCGGGGCAATGTTGGTATTGTGCTCTTCAACTTCGGAGACACAGATTTTGAAAGTAAGTGTTGCTGAAATGTTAGCTGCACTTTGCCTGTGTGCTAAAGTGTGTACACTTACAAATAAACCTGCGATTCCCAGACAAAACTCTGTATCAAATCATGCAATGTGTTCTTACTGTTCTGATTCTGTACATCAACTGCTTTAGGACAAAGCGCTGCTGTTGCTTACTATTCATTGCATCATTTAAGAAACACAACGCCCTTGGTTCTTTGCAGAATGTTCTGTCAAACCACATAATTTGCTCATCAGCGATGGAAAGCAAACCATTTGGAGCTGTTGGTGGTCCAAGAAAAGCATGTCTCATATGATTGCTTTTATATAGCGCTATTCTCTGCTTCTCTCGAGCAAACTCACTGCACTCGCATGTGATTCTACATGAGTGACTAGTTTTTTATAGTGCGTTTTTGAATATTCACTGAAGTGGTGTACTCACAGCACTGGCTCGGCGCACTGGTTGACTGGGCGTAAAACACCAACTTGCTTACAGCGCTGGCACGGCTGGTGCCACATGAAACTGCTGCCGTCTCAGCGCGTTCTGTGTACACCATACAACCATGCCACTTCATGCAAAGACACATACGTAAGGTGTATGCATGTTTAGCTGTAACCTGCCACCTGCACTTTTGGCAGAATGACTGGGATCTTTTATGTGCTACTGCGGTAACACGGGGGTGGAAAGGATACCAAAATAAGAGCACAGAAAGTCGACCCCGGAGAAGAAAATTCTCCTGCTGCTCCTGCAGGGATTCAAACCTGCAACCTTTCAGTCACGAGTCCGGCACTCTAACCACTGTGCTAACTGCTATCCCACTCCCCGGTCACGTATGCACATGGTCACTGGCTGAATGTGGTCTGTTGATCGTGGTTAGCAACACATCAATGATCAGCATGTGCCTACTGATCGCTGTGCTTTTGAA
This sequence comes from Alviniconcha strummeri, assembly GCA_963584105.1. Lineage (NCBI taxonomy): Eukaryota > Metazoa > Mollusca > Gastropoda > Provannidae > Alviniconcha > Alviniconcha strummeri. The sequence continues at coordinate 22,011,926 of OY757550.1, read as the reverse complement.
ACTGATGCAACACTTTATGCTTTTCTGTGTGCAGTAAAAAGGGGAGATCGGATTGCACAGCTCATCTGCGAGCGGATCCACACACCAGAGCTAGAGGAGTTGGAGGTACATGTTCACTGCTTGCAGTCTCCCTCCTGCCCTCCCTCTGTCTGTTGTTAACTGGATGTCTACTTCTGATAATCTTGCCCTGATATACCGGTGGTTGACTGGGCGTTAAAAACCTAATTTCATTCCGTTCTTAGAAACTCAGGCTCAGGGCACAAAACTGCCTGTGGTCCATGGCTGCTGGAACTGTCCCTGGACCACATCCAAACACATAAGAATGCTGATTTTGTACATGCATTATAATCCCCGGTGAAAGGACTGTCCTTCCACTGGTCCACCAGACCACAACATTTAATGAGAAATGTTGAGCCTTTTCTCACCCTACCACAGAAATTCTCTCTCTGGGGCTTGTACCCCACCCCACCCCCTTCCCCACACTACTTTACCAAGCAGAGAGCAGCAACTGTCTAAAGTGACAAAATGAAACACACCAAAACAAGCCATGACTAAAAACAAAAATCTTTTGAAATGATCCCCACCCAGCATCTACCTCTAGTCAGTCTCTCTCCTTCACTAATGGATAATACTTTGATAAGACACTCGTTTTTGAGGAGCAGTAAAAATCATGGAGGACAGTGAAAAGTTTCAGGGAATTTCCAGCCCCGCTCTCTCTCCCTCCTTGCTATCGTTAATTGTACGTGGTAGATGTAATCCTGATCAACTGTTTATATGTTGTATAAATTCACATTGTACTCTAACGTAGAATTAATGTTGTCATTTTCTTGCTTTTGCATGTATTACTGATCATATCGATTTGTAATTTTGTACAATCCACTCACCCCTGAAAGTGTGCATTATGAAACGTGTAAATTGTTGTAGTAATGGAGTAGTATACATGTATACAATTTTTCATCTTTCCTTCAGTGGTTGGACAGCATTACTGTTTCAGTCCTCAGGAGTTGTACCCATGAAATTGTAAACGGTGACAAGCTTGTAAGGTTCCTGGTTCTGTTTCAGACGTTGGACAGCACGGAGCGTGGTGCTGGTGGCTTTGGCTCCACGGGCAAAAACTAAGACGATCAAACAACAGCATGGACGAATCAGAATGTGATGCTTGACTGAGCAAGAGTGAATGAATGTGGCATGACTCTGTGTGTGAGAGGCAATGAAAACTTGATTTTTTGTCGGCATAGCGTTAGTAATAAAGACCTGTGTTTTTTCATTTAATTGATCTGTGTGTTTCTTTCGACACGATACACGAATGGACATATTTTGTTTGCTGGTACACACAAAGTAGCCAAACACAGAACATTTCCACCAAAGCCTTTATTGACTCTGAAACCAAAAAATCTGGTTAAAGTAAAATGAAAAGTATTAGTAAATAAACCCTGAAACAGACCAGTAAGTCTACTCTATAGTAAATTATGCAGTCAGATGCTCCATAATATGCACAGCTAGACATTGGCTGTTTCACAACTCGACTGGAATGTAACATTTTAGAACGAGTACCTTGTCAGCACCATTGTCATGCAAACATACATTCTGAAATAGCACTCGAGTATTCATCGTCTGCTGAGTGCAAATGGAATGGAGTGCACACGTAAAACTATGTACACAGTCTGCATCTTTCAGGAGAATAATATAAAATGTATCCTTTGTCAGTACCATCCCTTGAGAAAAAAGTTGCTAAAAGAGAACATTACCTACTGGGTACTTGAATTAAAAATAGTAAACTACAACTTCAGACCCATCACCATAAAAAAAGAAGTGTGGCTGAGAATGCAAGAATGGGTAAAACCCATGTGGCTTTCTTATCCACCTTTAAAGACGAACCGTTGAAACTGCCAAGAGATTGTCACACTACTTTGATCAAAACTGCCAACAGATTATCACGCTAAGATGAAGTTTACACCCAAGAGTTTTTTCCCTCAGCATTGCGATTCCATGTCCTTGAGCACACAATTCATTGGCATGACTGCACAGGCAGTTATATTCTGAGATTTGGTTTGGGAAAATATTCCCATCACAACTCTATACCCTCTTTAACACATGATGGCGGGGGGGGGGGGGGGGGGTCTGGTAACAACCACAGCCATTTCAAACAACTGCCAGAATTAGGATTAGCTGGGCACTCCTAAATATTGGAAATGGGTATGTTCCTAATAAATATGATCGAGAGTGATACATTTCTGAAAATCTCAGTATTTCATACTCTAGGTTGCAGGCATGGAGCACTGCAAGAGTGAAACACTTCAGAAAGTCTCGGTATTTTATACTCTAGGTTGCCAGAAATGGTAGGCATGGAGCAGCACTATGCAAGTGTAATACAATCTCGGTATTTCATACTCTGGGTTACCAGATACTGTGGGCATGGGGCAGCACAGTGCAAGAGTAAAACACTTCAAAAAATCTCAGTAGTTCATACTCTGGGTTACCAGACAGTGTGCACATGGGACAATGCAAGAGTGAAACACTTCAGAAAATCTCAGTAGTTCACACTCTAGGTTACCGGACGCTGTGTGCATGGGGCAGCACTAGGCAACAGTAAAACACCAGAAAATCTCAGTTCATACACTGGGTTGTTGAATGCTGTGGGCAGGAGGCAACACCTCTGTGTGGGTCCAGGAGGTAAGTTACTGCACCCACAATTCGAGGACTACAGTAAACGTGAACATTATGTGGTTCATGGAGACCATTCCATGGTGTATTTCCTAGAGAAGATGCAAGTGAAAGCAGTAATGTCATTTGACCAAAGTTGTGTTGCCATGTAGAATGCAACTGTGTATGTAAGTTAGTTGAATGATTGTGGCCATTGACCAAAAGGTTAGGTGAGCACGGGGATTTCCCATTTGCAGCATACAACTGTTGCCCATGCAGGTATGTTTGTGGACAGGGCACACTAACGCCCCACAGCCCCTCTGTGATATTTGTCTGCACTGTGGAGTAACACGAAGAGCAAATGAGGTCATAAATATTGTCTACACCAGACTGTCGCTGGTTTTAAGGCACAAGTCTGATTACACACAAACATGAGAAATTGCACATACTGTGTGTAGAATGCAGGAAGATGGGCCATGAAATGAATTATTTATCACGCAGAAAATCAAGGCAGTGGGTTTAACTTTAAGGGCAGTGCAGAAAGCTAATTTTTATGCAAGGCATCATAAAAAAGCTGTCGGACAAAAAGTGGGGCCCGACAGCAACAGACAACTGCCATCCTTAACTACTTCAGAAACAAGTGGGTTTTACACGCAAAATCTGCAAGATAAAGTGAAGTGATGACAAATGAGCTCATATTCTAATACAGATTTCAGTGATCATTCTTTTTTGATTGCCTGCTGTTAAAGAATGTTGGAAATGTAACAAAATGTGTCTAATACTTGTTAATGTGCACACAAGTAGTATTTACAAAAACAATTGCCATCACTGTCTATAACGGCTAAAAAGCATCAACTGCTTCGATTATACAAGAGGAGCAAACACTCAGATGATTCCAATTCAAAAAAGGGTATAAAAATTAAAAAAACTAGTAACACCAACTGCAAACTCTCATGACCTTAAAAGATCTGCAAGAAACTGTAGAGCATGCAAATCCCTAGTAAAATCACCGTAATGTTCGCATGGATTCAGTTGGGTGAGATGAGACGGGAATGTTTAACGTGGAACTTTTTCACCCGTAACCCTTTCACTGCCATGTCACTTTGAAACGACCAAGTGTGAAACTTGAACTCCTTAAGCCTTATCATTTCTTTTTGCATGAGCATGTGAAAAGATTTTCATCAATACACAGTGCTGAAAGCAGATTTGTTATAGGACCCCAAAATCTACCATTTGCAGGGGTGTGTGTCAAATCCACAAATTCAACCACTGCACAAATATAACGCAAAATATGTATACACAAACATGATTTTTTTTTATTTATCTTTTAAATCGAAGAATTAGACCATACAGTATTACCCTGGCTAAAAAACAACAACCTGTTTAAAGCATATACGGCTAAGCTGCATTGTCAAGGTTCCCAGGGCCCTTACAAGTACTTACAAAGTGCATTTTCCAAGCAAGGCCTTTACAATTTGCATCACAGTCCTTAAAAGTCTAGCTAATACTAAAAATGCACATGGGTAGTTATGGTAGTTACAGAAACCTTCATTTTTCCAAGTCAGTCGCACTGGATGGTCGCACACGTTTAATGAATTTTGAAATCGTTCGGACATAGGTTGAGATCATGTCTGAAGCAGACAATGCTTTCCTCCGGGTTCATTTAGATCATGTGCAGCTGAAATAACAGTCGCAAGATTATGCAATAACTTCCAGGTCAGCCATTTGGTTGCAAAATTCAAACTGTGCAAGAACCTGCGCTAACAGCAAAGGTGCCAAGAAAATGTTTGTTCCAAGACCGCTGGCTAACGGACACTGCATACCAGGAGTGGGTACTAAAAGATAAGCTGGACAAAAACTACGCTTGATGTGTGGCATGCAAAATTCAGCTAATTTTTTGTGTTCATTACTGCTGTGAAGGTCCTTACAAAACCTAATATTGGTCCTTATTTTGCTCTAGTCCAAGTCCCTGGGAACCATGATTATGGACCATTCCCTCTATCGATACCATAACCAGATTAAAGAATATAAAAAAGAAATGACAGAAGTAATAACAATTTTATTTTAAAACAGAAGTGCATAATGGCCAATATTAGCGTGACATGGCAGAACGCTGTACATATCCTCCACCACCCCCTGGCTGCTCCAGTCCTAGAAAAAAAACCCCATCTCTTAACCAAAAATATGGGAGACATTTCTGGAGAGAAAGTCACGAGAATGGACCCTTTAGAAAAAACCCCCCCATCTCTTAACCAAAAATATGGGAGACATTTCTGGAGAGAAAGTCACGAGAATGGACCCTTTAGAAAAAAAAAACCCATCTCTTAACCAAAAATATGGGAGACATTTCTGGAGAGAAAAAGTCACGAGAATGGACCCTTTAGGAAAAAAAACCCCATCTCTTAACCAAAAATATGGGAGACATTTCTGGAGAGAAAAAGTCACGAGAATGGACCCTTTAGAACCCCCCCCCCCCCATCTCTTAACCAAAAATATGGGAGACATTTCTGGAGAGAAAAAGTCACGAGAATGGACCCTTTAGAAAAATGCCAAGACAGAAAGAACAAGAGGGCTGGGCTGAAAGACAACAGGGGAACTGAACAACAGCCCTGAGATTCCAGACAAGAGGAAGACGTCAGACCTATCCAGCCTCCCAAAGGTGATGTTGCTGCAAAGACTTCAAGATCAGTCTTCTGACCACACACTTTCAGTCAGTCTCTGATTTCCACACCCCCACCCCCCCCCCCCACACACTGACTCAGTGTTCAAACAGAGTATTTGGCATTCTTCCACAAAAGCAAAGCTAAGGCACGTCACAACGCCATGCCCTACCCAACTTTCTTTTAAATGAAAAGTGCCTGTGTACACTTGGAAGACGGTTTGCTTGTGGTTCACAAGTAGTGATGTGACAGTCCAGCTAAATATTCACAAGCAAGCACAACACATTCCATTTCCAACAGCACATTTACTGGCACATTTACTGGGCATAATGGGACAGGAAGGGCAAGAAGTGGAATTGTCCCAAAGGCAAAGAATTTTCACCAAGCATTTACCATGCACATTACAAACCGAACCAAAATGATTGAATGATTGTGCTTTAAAAATTGGGTCCATGCATAGTATACCAGAATACATTTCATATGCTTAATATAATGTTCAACTGTTTCAGCCCATGCTTTTAGTTAACACTAAGGCACAAGCAGAAACAAGATGATTCGTTTTTAAAATCTCAACGCCTTCACTTTCAGTTCAACACGATGTTAACAATCACAGACAGAGCAATTTCAACAGTAAAAAGAGCACATTCATAAATTAATATCCCATAAAATATACACAGCAGCAGCAGTTAAGGCACACGTATGAGTCTCTCTTTGCGGTCAGTCTGCTGGACAGCGGAGAATAGTGTTATATACAAGTGAGCATCATGCGCGCTTAGATCAGAGTGCCTTGATTCAAGGTGCATGGGTTACAAGTCTGACTGAATGCTTCATACAGCTAACTAAAGGGCAAGCGATGTAAAGATGCACATTCACCTGAAAACCTGAAATGTCCAACTATTTTCATGTGCAGGCTTCATTTATTTTTCTCCCATCAACATTTACGCAGAAGAAGTAAATTTTTTGCTTCAAATTTGATCACGACTTTCAACTGTAAATCTTTAACAAACAGGACCATAAATTGAGCTTAACAAAAACTCTGAGTGTCTAGTTTTCATTCCTTTCCTATCAAGTAAAGTAAAGATAGTGCTTAACGTCCACAGAAACCGTACAGTTTATTAGGGACGGGGAGAAGGGGTGGGGGTGGGGAGGAGGTATGGAGGAGAGGGGAGAGGGAGATTATATACCTATCGCTACACTGTCATCACCAGAATGACTTCTGCATTAAGATGGGCAGCGATGAGAGCCATTTTAATATTTCAGAAGGAAGTGATGGACAAAGTCACAAGACAGTGTCCACAAACCACAACCTTTTTGAAGAGAAAGGAGAGCCGAAGCGGTATCGAACCGAAGTCCTTCCGCTTACCAGCCTAACGCCTTACTGCTAGGCCAAACTGGCTCATGTACACAGAAACTGTGGCTCAGGTAGCACATATATACTATGAAAGTGAACCCTGGGTGCTACTGGGGTGGGGGGGGGGGGGGGGGGGGGCGACTTTTGATGCTTGCACCAAAAACAGTTGTCCTGCAAGCCATGGCTGTCACTTTGTCATCAGAATCCAGGCACACATTTGTGTTTCTCACTGATAACTGGCCATAAACACAGATCCCATCAGTGCAAATTTAAAAATTGCATCCCTTATTTTTAACCAACACAGGTTTTATCAGTACAACCACCATCAACATGGATTTCATTTGAGCAGCACAGTATTAGAACTGGTTGCTAACCATCAACGCAGATTCCCCCTACACAAAGTCAGACCTGGTTTAACAAAAGAATTCTGCAACTCCAGTCTGGGGAACCAGGAAGAAACGAACACACTCTTTCAGCCTTTTGGGCATCTTCATCTTGTACTTCTAGGAAGAGAAAGAATAATGCTGACTAAAGAAGTCTTGTTCCGGAATAAGCAATGCTCAAAGAAAGATTTCAACATTTCCCGGTGTACACTACTGACTTGGCAGGCCAGTGAGTGCAAAATATGAGCCATTCCCCATGCAGTAGTGCCAACTCCTTAAATGAGTTCCTTACAAGGGACGTTTTCTGCATCTGACAGTACCACTGAAATGCTAGCAGTATTCCATTTTTTCACCTGCAGCAGGTGTCTCAACTTTCCCACCACCACCTTGCCCCACTCATCCCTTTTTCAGCATGACACATCCCCGTCCACCTATTCATCATCACGGTTTGGTGAACAAGACTCCTTCCGAGTCTTAATCAGGGGGTGATGAGCTCAGCTACAGAATTACAAGCCGACTAGCGGTCTAGAACAGGTTCCTGAGTGGCAAGTACAGTCACATGAGCCTGCTTGGCACAAACGTCTTGTCAGTATTTCATCTGCAATACCCATGACCAGCTACATACATGCTATGAGTACAACACTCTGATCATTGGGTTCTGATTAATCAAGACAGATTTACAAATGACAGGAAAACGAAACTGTAAAGAACTTGGCTAATTTGTCACACTGAGCGAGTTTCACAACAGTTTCACAACAGTTTCACACACTGCTGCTATTGCATTGCACTAGACTTGGCACTCACAGACTGCAGATGAATCTTGGCATAATCCAAGTTCCAAGGCACAGCTGGCTAAATAGACCAGAACTCTTCATTTGTGTCTCCAATCTTCACTTAGTTTCCACGCTGTCACATCCATCTAGCCCGCTGTGCTGTAGTTACTGATTGCCAAAAGTCAACACTTACTGGAACAATTCTAATTTGGAATAATAACAACAATAATAGCGGTCAATTCTGCAGCGCAATATTTCACTGGCAAAGGTGAGCATACCACACTTTACAAGATCAACAAAAATGTATACGTTAAAACCTCAACAACAACAAACTACACAGTCATAATACTGCACACGTTTCTCGCACACCACACCTGCACACACCCACAGAAGGAATATAACAAGGAGGGTAAATATGGGAGGGGGGTGTAAGAAGACGGAATTTGAAATCTCTTGCGGTATTTTTTGTTTCTTCTCTGGGCACTTATTCCATGTGTCAATACAGCGGAACCCCTCCACAAAGGCCATCCTGAAACTGGAGCAAAAGCGGTCTTGGACTAGGCCAGGTCTGCGGTCAGCTCTTGGCTGAGATGGAACCATGGTGGGAATGTAAGAGAAAAAAGGCAGACATGAATGAGGCTTGGTCTTTTCCCTGGGGTTCCTCTCAAGCCGTTTCCGACACGGAATCCTCATAGCCTCCTCAGCATAGCGCCTGCTGCACCCCACCTCTGTCAGTGTTCATGTGACAGGCCTGGCTGTGTCCAAACCCCAGTCCACCAGTGTGTGTGTGAGTGATTTGGATTGTGGGGGTATAATTCACCCCCCTGTGTGGTGTGTGTGTGTGTGATTTGGATTGTGGGTGTATAATTAACCCCCCTGTGTGGTGTGTGTGTGTGATTTGGATTGTGGGTGTATAATTCACCCCCCTGTGTGGTGTGTGTGTGTGTGTGATTTGGATTGTGGGTGTATAATTAACCCCCCTGTGGGGGGTGTGTGTGTGTGTGTGTGTGTGATTTGGATTGTGGGTGTATAATTCACCCCCCTGTGTGGTGTATGTGTGTGTGTGTGAGAGAGAGAGAGAGAGAGAGAGACAGAGAGACAGAGAGACAGAGATTTAGATTGTGGGTGTATAATTTACCCCCCTGTGTGGTGTGTGTGTGTGTGTGTGTGTGTGAGAGAGAGAGAGAGAGAGAGAGAGAGAGAGAGAGAGAGAGAGAGAGAGAGAGAGAGAGAGAGAGAGAGAGAGATTTGGATTGTGGCTATATAATTCAACCCCCTGTGTGTGCATGGTGTGTGCGTGTGCATGCATAAGTGTGTGGGAGAGTGATTTGGATTGTGGGTGTATAATTCACCCCTCTACCCCCAAGTTGTTTACAAAGGGCATGGATTTGCTGTTGAGTGACCAAGTGTTTGTACTGTATCACTGATTGAGTATTTGTATAGGTGCATACATACTTAACTTAGCATGCCCCCCCCCCACCCCCCCCCCCCACAAACAACTCAGCTCTTTTTGTAAGCGCCTTGAGCTCATCCACGATAGAGGGCCAGAAACAGCCCCTAGGATTAGTAGCATTATGATGATTATTACAATAATGACGCCGTTGCGAGCTCCGGGCTCAGTTTCCAATTCAGCAAAATCTTGCTCATTCAAAGGGCATTTCACTGAGACGTGCTGTGCTTCACGCACCTCTGTCACCACTGCGTAAGCACCACAACCGGCTGCATCACATGGGTCGTCCTTGAACGTCCGGGGTGAGAGGGACTAGCAGACCGTGAAGATGAGACAGGGCAGGGCATTCACATTCAGTCAAGCAGAACACAAACAGGATCAAGAGGTACAGAGATCCAAGAGGACTGTACAACATCTGAATCACATGGGTCGTTGTGGGGCAAGACTGTGACCAGCAGCCCATGAAGATGAGACAAGTCAGTCAGTCAAGCAGAATGCTGACAAGGTTCAGACTGAAAACGTTTCGAGATCCAGAAGCAGACAGAGTGGAAGTTTGAGTAGACTACCACACTGGGCATCTGCAGTCAGTCAAGCATAACACAGACAAAGAGGCTCAGGCAGAAGAGGTGTGGAGACACAGGTGCAGACAGAGACATTCAGAGATCCAGGAGCAGAGACATTCAGAGACCCAGGAGCAGACAGAGACAGAGATCCAGAAGCATACAGAGACATTCAGAGACCCAGAAGCAGACAGAGACGTTCGGAGATCAAGGAGCAAACAGAAACATTCAGAGATCCAGGAGTGGACAGCATGGAGGATAGAACAGAGTACCATAGTCAGTCAAGCGGAGTACAGATAGAGCGGCTCAGGCAGAGGAGGTGTGGGGATCTAAGCTGACTACCACACAGGACACCACAGTCAGACAAACAGAATGCAGACAGGCTCAGGCAGAAGAAGCTGACAGTGTGGGTGGACTATCGCACAGGGCATCCACAGTCAGACAAGCAGAACGCAGACAGAGAGGCTAAGGCAGAAGAGGCTAAGGCAGAAGAGGTTGACAGAGAGGCTAAGGCAGAAGAGGCTGACAGAGAGGCTAATGCAGAAGAGGTTGACAGAGAGGCTAAAGCAGAAGAGGCTGACAGAGAGGCTAAGGCAGAAGAGGCTGACAGAGAGGCTAAGGCAGAAGAGGCTGCCAGAGAGGCTAAGGCAGAAGAGGTTGACAGAGAGGCTAAGGCAGAAGAGGCTAAGGCAGAAGAGGCTGCCAGAGAGGCTAAGGCAGAAGAGGCTGACAGAGAGGCTAAGGCAGAAGAGGCTGCCAGAGAGGATAAGGCAGAAGAGGCTGCCAGAGAGGCTAAGGCAGAAGAGGCTGACAGAGAGGCTCAAGCAGAAGAGGCTGGCGATGTGGGTGGACTACCACAGAGGGCATCCACAGTCAGAAAAGCAGAATGCGGACTGAGAGGCTAAAGCAGATAAGGCTGGCGCTGGACTACCACACGTGGCACTTGTGGTGGGGGTTGAGAGGACTGCCAGCAGGGCAGCGGAAGGCCTCGGCAAACTGCGGCATGTTGGCCACGGACCCCAGCACCCTGAAACATCCAGCACCATGCACACTGTCAGCACAAGCAAGTCCCATAGTCTAGCTTGGTCTTACCATTAATCTGTCTATCAGTATCACACAAGCATGTTTTGTTGTTGTTTTTTGTTGGTGTTTTTAATTCAATATAACAAATATAACAATTATAGAACATGTCAGTACACCTGTTCCAACAATGGATAACAGATGTATACAAATATACATGTACAGGTTATGCACATATCATAAACGAAAAGGTACAGTTATACAAACAGCCATGCAGACAGAGAGTTGGACAAAGTACTTCATAGACAGATATTTGCCTTGCACAGTGAATGACTGATTCAGTGATTGCACGTCACATGTGTATACACACACAAGTGTGTTTGTCTGCATGCACATGTGCTGGATTCTTCCAACCGTGAGTACATTGCCATAAACGTTGCTGCCCTTGGCCCAGTGCTCACACAGCAGATAAGACATAATGCCAGACAGAGTTTTACTCCTCTACATCACAGACACAGATGTCTGTTTTTCAACTGCACGCTATTCAACAATTTAAATGAATACATACAAGTCAACAAGTCTATCCAACAAATGGATGCACGTGAAATAAAACTCTAAATACACCCACTAGCACCCAGTGAACAACACATGCACTCGCAAGCATGCCTTAGGAAGCATTCTGGTCTTCCACTGTGTGCGTGTTTGTCTGAGTGCGTGTGCGCATGCAAGAGCACATGCATGCGTGTTTGTATGTGTGTGTGTGCATTATATGTAGGTATGTCAACTCTGTCCATTTAATGTGATTATTTATATACACTGAAGATACAGGAGGGGTGTGGGGGGGGGGGGGGGGGGAACACAAATACACCCATAAAAGAGAAGAGAATATAGGAGCTGCTACCAACCTGTACTTTGATATAGTGTGTTCATCAGACAGAATGGAGTTCAAGATATACTCTGGGGTGTAGTATGCACACCAGATCTGAAAATACACCAACATTAGTGCGTATGAACGAAAACAGAAGAGCAATGCGGCTCTGTTCTCTCGAGTTGTTGCAGAGAAGCGTGTTAGTGAAGCAGTCGATTACAGTGGTTATCTCATTATTCACCGTGATGCAGAACTTGCCGAGCTTTCTCTCATGCTGGCTCTTAACTGACATGCATTCCGATTCCATTCCTGGTGCAGTCAGGATTCACTGACAACTAATGCTCAACATGAAGTTCAAAGCAATTCGCAAAATAAACCCTGCATTCTCAAATCCCACAGTATTTACCATCGGCAGACAAGCTTTCTGAATGTCCAGCTGCACCACCTCACTGTGCAAGCATACGACATGCCGTCAATTTTTCATCCCGTTTGGAATCAAAGTTTTGGACTACTTGTTTTCAACCTTTTTTTTCCTCTGCATTGATAAAGAGCAAATCAACACAGCTGTGCGCCCAAACTCAAGTTTGAAGCCAAAAACAAATTATTTTGTATAGCTGTTCATAGGACAACCAACTAAACCCTGCAGACCATAAAATATTTGCATGCTTTCTACATTTTCATGCTAACTTGTGTTCAGCCAGTTCCCCTTTAATAATACAATGATTACCTTTAAGTAAGATGATCACCTTTAATTACAATGACTACCTTTAATTATGATGGATACCTTTAATAGCAATGATCACCTTTAATTACAATGACTACCTTTAATTATGATGGATACCTTTAATAGCAATGATCACCTTTAATTACAATGACTACCTTTAATTATGATGCATACCTTTAATAGCAATGATCACCTTTAATTACAATGATTACCTTTAACCCTTTCACTGTTACAACGTTAGTTGAAAATGACCATTAAAGTGCAAAAATTTAAATAAAATGTGCAGTTTTGAAATAAGATTTGTTATAGGATTGGAAAATGTACCGTTCACAGGTGTGTGCGCGCACTTTTCAGCCCAGAAATTTTATGGGCTGGGGCAGTGACGGCGTTAATTACGATGATTATCTTTAATTACGATGATCACCTTTAATTTTGATGGTTACCTGAGCAAAGCCCACAAAGAAGAGCTGCTGCGGGGAGAGGTTCAGTCCCGGAAGTTTCTGCTCCGCTTTCTGGGCTTTGGCTTTTTCACTCAGGTAGGCCGCGTACCCAAACTTCAAGCCCCCGTTGTCCGCAATGTTTTCTGCCAGGGTGTACTCTCCGTTGAACTGAACACACAAACAGCACACAGTCACAAACGTTATCCACGCCTTTTTTGGTGTTTTTTTATTTTTTATCAAGGTGTTCAGAGACTTCGTGCACTTTGTGCCCACTCCCAGATTTGTCCAGCGTCAAAGCTGTGTGTGCATTCTACAAAAGTCCTTCCGATGAGATCATAAGCCGATGTCCCCTGTGCATCCACCCGCAAAAAGATCACCTACCCACATTAAAAATTGTGCAGGGCGCATCAGACTTGGGTGTATTATGGAACCACTATAACAACCCAACATGCACTAAATATGCACTCCACAGTGGTGTAAGTCCTACACCAGTGTTCACACTTTGTGAAAGCACACAATGTTTCCATCTAGTCATCAGTCCTGTTGAGTCCTACACCAGTGTTGTTGTGAAAGCACATAATCTTTTCACTTAAGTCATCAGTCCTGCGGGTCCTACACCAGTGTTGTTGTGAAAGTACACAATCTGTCCATCTGGTCATCAGTCCTGTGAGTCCTATACCAGTGTTCACACTTTGTGAAAACACAATCTTTCCATCTAGCCACCAGTCCTGTGAGTCCTACACCAGTGTTCACATTTTGTGAAAACACAATTTTCCCATCTAGTCATCAGTCCTGCGGGTGCTACATCAGTGTTCTTGTGAAAGCACCTAATCTTTCCATCCAGTCATCAGTCCTGTGAGTCCTACACCAGTGTTGTTCCAAAAGCACCTAATCTTTCCATCCAGTCATCAGTCCTGTGAGTCCTACACCAGTGTTGTTCCAAAAGCACCTAATCTTTCCATCCAGTCATCAGTCCTGTGAGTCCTACACCAGTGTTGTTCCAAAAGCACCTAATCTTTCCATCCAGTCATCAGTCCTGTGAGTCCTACACCAGTGTTGTTCCAAAACCACCTAATCTTTCCATCCAGTCATCAGTCCTGTGAGTCCTACACCAGTGTTGTTCCAAAAGCACCTAATCTTTCCATCCAGTCATCAGTCCTGTGAGTCCTACACCAGTGTTGTTCCAAAACCACCCAATCTTTCCATCCAGTCATCAGTCCTGTGAGTCCTACACCAGTGTTGTTCCAAAACCACCTAATCTTTCCATCCAGTCATCAGTCCTGTGAGTCCTACACCAGTGTTGTTCCAAAAGCACCTAATCTTTCCATCCAGTCATCAGTCCTGTGAGTCCTACACCAGTGTTGTTCCAAAACCACCCAATCTTTCCATCCAGTCATCAGTCCTGTGAGTCCTACACCAGTGTTGTTCCAAAACCACCCAATCTTTCCATCCAGTCATCAGTCCTGTGAGTCCTACACCAGTGTTGTTCCAAAAGCACCCAATCTTTCCATCCAGTCATCAGTCCTGTGAGTCCTACACCAGTGTTCACACTTTGTGAAAGCACACAATCCTACATCTTGCACCAGCAATAAACAATAGACAAAACACATCCACACAACGCACAACCAGCCCGACTTTGCCTGTCACTCACATGCTTGCCATCCAAAGAGAACTGGGAGTACTGGTCCACCATACACTGAGAGTGCTCCATGAAGGCATCTGATGACTGTGCACTCCACCAGTCGTTCATGTTACCATTCTTGTCAAACATGCGCCCTGTAAAACAAACCATCTCAAATACAGCTCTGCAGAAAGACAGCTTGTTTTGCAAACTCTGACCTAAGCCTCTTAGTTTATTCCCTCCATTGTTTCAGAGCGTGAGCAGTCATTCTGTTTTAGATTTTTATTCCCACCATGTCAGGAAGTGACAATGCATGAAACAAGTGAACTGACCAAATTTAGCATATGGAAGGGGAAAATTACCATCACAAATGTAGAAACTGACACACAGCTACAGACATTAACGTGTTGCCCTGAAAGTGTTATCCTCTCATAAAATATCAGGTTGAAAAGAAATTCTATCTTTATCCATGCAAAAAAAAAAGAAGAAGAATAAAAATAGAAGGCAGCAACACACTGAAAATGCTGTGTGGGTCATTTAATCACATTAAAAACATAAGAGTTGAACAAAGAAATTACGGAGACCAAAAAACACCCCACCCAACACCACCACTTTTTGGAACACAGCAACAACAACAAAACTCCACTCAACAGCATCACTTGAAAAGAAAAAAAAAAACTAAATTATACTGAGTATTAAACATATGATATGTCCTGTGTCAGTGTAGCACACACAATGGTGAACATTGCTGCATGCTCTGTAATGAAGTCTATCAAGTCCACCCATACAACACCCATCCCCAGTGACCTTCACTGGCTGTTTGCCAGTCAAACTCAGAACGGACTTCAAACTTCTCTCTCTTAGCCACTCCTGCTGCCTCAGAACCATCCTTCAGTCCCTCCCACAGCTTCTGATCTGCGTGCTTGCCGTGCACGAGAAGGCTAAACAAGCCCTGACAGGTCTACACACAAGTCTACGCAAGTGCTGATTCAGAAGGCCTTAAAAAGTCAAGCATCCTGCAATGATACCCTGACCATGGATTTACAAACCAGTGTGTTAGCCAAAAACCTGTTGCACCTTCCAAATCTCTTTGTTCTTCCTCTCAAAAACTTCCAACTATTCCATGTGTCAACCTGAAAAGTACTGGTGAACAATCTTGTCAACACCAGGTTCCAGTCATGTGGAATTCACTGCTACAGAATACCTGCCTCTCCTTATCTTTGTCATATTTGAAGCTCAGTGTAAAACACATTGCCTTTCCATGATATCTACCTGTCGCTAAGCCGTGACCAACAGCAGCTGTATGCCGCAGACACAGAATGATGGATAATAGATGAACAAGATGGACCTTAGTGTGTGTTGTTGTTTGTGTGTGTGTATTTCTTTTTTTAACAGAGTGCGTGTGTGCCTGTCTTTTTTCAACAGAGTGCGTGTGTGCCTGTCTTTTTTTAACAGAGTGTGTGTGTGCCTGTCTTTTTTTAACAGAGTGCATGTGTGCCTGTCTTTTTTTTAACTGTCATATGTATGTGCAGTAGCTGTTTATTGCATTAATGTTTGATTGCTCATTTGTACTTGTGAATGCTAAGAGCCCATCATTTTTCTCCGAGTATAGCGCTATAAAGGTTATTTTTACTATTGCCTACCGCTGTTGTCAAAACCATGGGTCAGCTCATGGCCGGAGATCATCCCCATGGCTCCATAGGCAAAAGAGCTGCAAAAGAAAAGACAGCACATCATACCCTGACCGTCACAGTACATCATACCCTGACCGTCACAGTACATCATACACTGACCGTCACAGGACATCATACCCTGACCGTCACAGTACATCATACACTGACCGTCACAGGACATCATACCCTGACCGTCACAGTACATCATACCCTGACCGTCACAGTACATCATACACTGACCGTCACAGTACATCATACCCTGACCGTCACAGTACATCATACACTGATCGTCACAGTACATCACACACTGATCGTCACAGTACATCATACCCTGACCGTCACAGTACATCATACCCTGACCGTCACAGTACATCATACCCTGACCGTCACAGTACATCATACACTGACCGTCACAGTACATCATACACTGACCGTCACAGTACATCATACCCTGACCGTCACAGTACATCACCTTGTAACCCACACAGAGTGCACTGTGGGTGTCTGTACACCCAGAGTTTTCATAAAGGTGTTTCAGTTACAGACCTGTCAAGCACCTAAAGCTTCTTATCATAGTATTTGGCATTGGTGACCATAGCAATTGACCAAAAAACATAGGAAATGAGTATTTGCAGGATCAGCACATGTTGCAGGTGTTCTGTGAGTACACACAGGTGCGCATCGCAGTGAGCGTCTCACGACATTGTACCAACCAGACGTCATTACAATCACTGATTTACGACTGCTTGGCAAACAGCACAGTCTTTCCCTTCAGCTGATGTACAGATAAAGTTTCCGAAGGCTTTGCTGTGCTCCCGTTTGGCCAAATACTTGCCAAGATATGTTTTTTTGTTTCTTTGCCAGTGGTTTCGCCAGGACTGAGGAAAAAAATGATTGCGTGCTGAAAGACACTCGGCACATCCAGTCTAAAGCTCCCAGTATGCACCATGTAAGAACTGTGATATTTGGGAACGTATCCTTGAAAGTATATCGGCTGAATGTAGACATCTGCTTGTAATTGTATTTTTGAAAAATTGCTCAGGATTTTTGTATTGCAACGTGGGAATTAAAATCTTCGCAAATTGCGTAAAAACTATGGGCAAAACTAAGACCGGACAGGTCTGCAGTCAACAAAATGTGTCCGTATGCTGTGGGCATGTCTGCACCCATAAGCTTTTGATAAAAGGCTCAAATTAGCGTGGGTGTAGTCACACCTTTGCAGTATGGCATAGGAGAAAACAGCACTGTTTATGGACAAGGCTTGGATGACCCCACAGCCACAACATGCAGCCTTACGGTTTCTGTGGATGTTAGGCATCATGTTTACTTACTTTACTTTTATTGTCACCAGTCAGTCTGAACTGTCACTTATTTTAAAGTGTTTTTTCTGACACCACTCGTCTTTTCTGCCGTTGCTATGCTTTAGGTCAGGAGGCCCAAATGCCTGCTCCCCTACGAGATTTTTGTGCCAAATATTATTTGCGATGCTCTGATTGGCTGAAATTTCTCGGGTGATCAGCAGGCTTGTAGATGTCTTAAAATCGTCACTGTCACTGTCTTAAAATTGGTGGGAAGAAAATTTGTGCTCTATACATACTGCATCTATTGCTGAAAAGACATGTGCAATATTTGTTTTTTCACACTGAAAATAGAAGCATGCAGTATGTAGAAAGAAAGAACATGAAAACCACATCCTGAGTTCAGACTAAAATTAAATGCTGGGTTTTCAATGATGGCTTTGTATTATTACAAAGTATATTTAATACTAACAGAGGAAAGTTGAGGTCAAAGTAAGGTCGCTGAAGCAGACCGGCCAAGATGACGACCTGATTGTAGGTGGAGCTGAAGAATGCATTCACTTCATCCGGCAACATGCTCCATCTGTCAACAGCAAGGCTGGTCGTCAGTACAAAGCTAGTCATGGTTATCATGACATACACACGCACACACATGTGCATGCATGCACACACACACACACACACGCATGCACACACACACATGCCCACACCCATGCACGCCTGTGCGCAGACACACACATACCCACCCACCCACACACATACCTACCCACACACATATGCTCACACACACACACACCATGTATACACACACACCATGTATGTACACATACACACACACACCATGTATGTACACACACACACACCATGTATGTACAGACACACACACACACACACACACCGTGTATGTACACCCACACACCAGACCATTAACACAGCTTTTGTTGACCCCTCACCCCCCACCCAACTGCTCAAGTTTAAAAAAAACTAAAAGACAATACACGTGAAACACCAAACAACAGACAATAAGAAAGGGAACAATCAAATCTGTAGATCCCTGTGTCAATGATGCCATCAAACGTATTTGCTGTTAAGCAGAAACAATACTTTTCCATCGGGTTACATGTACTCAGGAAATTATTAGTTTTTGATGTGATGATCACTAATCTCACCCCCAGGGGATCTCCTGTGGCTAATTACTGACAGATACATATTTTTCGTTGAATCGAGTTATGTTGGACCAAAAGCTAAGCTGGCCTAAAAGCATTAACGACTGATTTCTTTTCTTCAGGTGGGTGCAGGTGGGTGTCTGCAGAGGTAAGCAGTACAATTCTGACACCAGAACTGGTAGGGAAAAGTCAGACTTTGATAGTTCAAGGACACAGGCAGTTGTGAAGCAAGTGTCAAGGACACAGAAAGCTGAACAAACAGCTCCAGGTCACAGAAAGCTGAACAAGCAGGTCAAGGACACAGAAAACTGAACAAGTGGGTCAAGGTCACAGAAAGTGAAGAAGCAAGTCAAGGACACAGAATGCTAAATAAGTAGGTCAAGGACACAGAAAAGCTGAATAAGCAGGTCAAGGAGACAGAGGGACGACCAGATAAGTGTGAAACACACAGAAGGATGATCAAGCAAGTGTAAAAGATGCAGAAAGCCAATTCACAGAGTGTAAGCTGACCAAGCCAGTACGATGAGGACACAGAAAGCTGACCAAGCCAGTACGATGAGGACACAGAAAGCTGACCAAGCCAGTACGATGAGGACACAGCAAGCTGACCAAGCCAGTACGATGAGGACACAGAAAGCTGACCAAGCCAGTACGATGAGGACACAGAAAGCTGACCAAACACTCACTCATTTTTGTCTGGCACTTTCCCCCACTTCTTCCACATGTGGGCCATTTCATACTGAGCCACACGGAAAAAATTGTTCAGGAATTCGCCTTCCACAACTTCTACCTGAAAAATAAGAGAACCCACAACAATACCAGTAATGATAAACGTAACCAAGATTGGTACGGCGCCGATCTTCAAAACGCAGCCTGAGCAAAGCGCTGCAGTCAGCACATAAGGAAGGGGGAAGGTGGTGGGGGGGAAGGTGGTGGGGGAAGGTGGTGGGGGGAGGGGGAGGGGGGGCAGGAGAAGAAAAAGAGAAGGGGGCAAGGAATGAGAAAATGTGCATACTTACAGCCTACACTGAGGGTTGTGGACTGCAAATCAGCTAAACACCAGTCTTAAATCTTCAAGACTTCATCACACACCTCTTGGTAACAGCCAGAGGTTGTGAAGAAAGAGGCAGGGCTTGAAGCTCTGTGCAGAAGACTCTATAACAAACCTCCTGATGACAGTCATCCAGCATGTGAAGAGGCAGGGTTTAAAGCTCTGTGCAGAAGACTCTATAACAAACCTCCTGATGACAGTCATCCAGCATGTGAAGAGGCAGGGCTTAAAGCTCTGTGCAGAAGACTCTATAACAAACCTCCTGATGACAGTCATCCAGCATGTGAAGAGGCAGGGCTTAAAGCTCTGTGCAGAAGACTCTATAACAAACCTCCTGATGACAGTCATCCAGCATGTGAAGAGGCAGGGCTTAAAGCTCTGTGCAGAAGACTCTATAACAAACCTCCTGATGACAGTCATCCAGCATGTGAAGAGGCAGGGCTTAAAGCTCTGTGCAGAAGACTCTATAACAAACCTCCTGATGACAGTCATCCAGCATGTGAAGAGGCAGGGCTTAACTCTTTCATCCCTGTTTTGTATTTGGCATTACTTCCCCTTATTCCTATGTTCGTATGTACATAACAGTCCTTTCATTCCTGGGTTTTCATAAGGAAAAGATTATGAAAGAGGGTATGTGGGTTTGAGTCATCTGTGTCTGCAAGCTCTTAGTAAAACCATGGCAACCTATATATCGCTGTGTAGGTAAATGAAGTCAGAAGGCAATGGTCACACTTTCAGAGTCACTGTCACCAGGAGGGTGACACACAGGTGCAAATAAAGGTGACAAATACCTTTTTTAAGACAAATAGACGAAACCAACGTTTGCAGGCCCACAGAACATGCCAAGAGAAATGGAACATGCTCCCTACTTACAGTCTGATGTCCCAGATAACATCCACATAGAAACTGTCTCCAGAAATTCCATTTGTCACATTGTTTGTGTCCTTGAAATGGTGATGAAAAGGTGACGGTTTGCACAAGAGTAGGAAGCATGAGTTCACAGTATGATTGTTTCATTTTAGTGTAACCCATGCGCCATTTCTATCATATATACACACAATGTTTCCACTGTAACTCTGTACAACTATATTTACTATGTCTCTGTACACATCTGCACTGGACATCAGAGGTATGTCTCGTGTCACAGCAGTGTCCCCCACCTGTCCACTAAAAACGTGGCTGAGTAAAAAACAATGGCAGGTTTTCATCATCCAATTCATCACCACTCTCACTATCATCTTTAAATGCATTTGCAAGCTCTTCTCTCTCCTCTTCTGTCAGTTCAAACAGGTCAAAATCATTTTCGCCCAGACTGTCATAAACATCATCATCAGAGAACTGGTCACTGTCGTTGTACTCATCCGCTGCCATCTTTCCAACTGTACAGAATAACCTAGCCCCATCCCTAGAAATGGAAAAATTTTGTGCACTGGACACTTTCCCACACTCTGGCAGTGGCCAGGCATGGCTAATCAAAGCATTGTGCGGCTTATCAAAACATTCCTCAGGTCCTGTTACACTGGCCAGGGGGAACTGACGTGCTGACCATGTGACAGATAGGCGCGGATTTCAAAGGCAGAACCGCTGCAGCGGCCGGCCGGAAGGTATGGGAGTGTTTATTCTAGCGGTTCTCAGGAATGAAGGGAAAGATTCTCTCAACCGCTGTAGCGGTTTTCAGGGATGAAAGAGTTAAAGCTCTGTGCAGAAGACTCTATAACAAACCTCCTGATGACAGTCATCCAGCATGTGAAGAGGCAGGGCTTAAAGCTCTGTGCAGAAGACTCTATAACAAACCTCCTGATGACAGTCATCCAGCATGTGAAGAGGCAGGGTTTAAAGCTCTGTGCAGAAGACTCTATAACAAACCTCCTGATGACAGTCATCCAGCATGTGAAGAGGCAGGGCTTAAAGCTCTGTGCAGAAGACTCTATAACAAACCTCCTGATGACAGTCATCCAGCATGTGAAGAGGCAGGGTTTAAAGCTCTGTGCAGAAGACTCTATAACAAACCTCTTGATGATAGCCGTCCAGCATGTGAGGAAAGAGGCAGTGCTTAGAGCTCTGTGCACAGGATTCTATAACAAACCTCTTGATAGTCGTCCAGCATGTGGAGAAAGAGGCTAGGCTTGGAGCTCTGTGCACAGGATTCTATAACAAACCTCTTGATAGTCGTCCAGCATGTGGAGAAAGAGGCTAGGCTTGGAGCTCTGTGCACAGGATTCTATAACAAACCTCTTGATAGTCGTCCAGCATGTGGAGAAAGAGGCTAGGCTTGGAGCTCTGTGCACAGGATTCTATAACAAACCTCTTGATAGTCGTCCAGCATGTGGAGAAAGAGGCATGTGGAGAAAGAGGCATGTGGAGAAAGAGGCATGTGGAGAAAGAGGCATGTGGAGAAAGAGGCTAGGCTTGGAGCTCTGTGCAGAAGACCCCACGAGTATAACACACCTCTTGGTAATAGTCGTCCAGCTTGTGAGGGTCCAGCAGCCACTCAGGGTAGCCAAGGACCTTGCCCATGGCCTCCGCCTTCACTCTCGCCTTCTCCCGCGTCACCTCGTCCATCCACTTCAGAGAGTCCAGGTTGGCGATAAAGGCGGACTGCACCCCTGTCAGTATCTTCAGGGCCTGAAACCAAAATCAGTGACGTCTAGGGCTAGAGGTGGAAAATATAAACCCGAAGAGCAAATGCCCTGACAACACATAATCAGAACCAGAAAATGGTTTTGCTTTGGTAACACGAAGAGCAAATGCCCTGACAACACATAATCAGAACCAGAAAACAGTTTTGCTTTGGTAACACGAAGAGCAAACATTCAGATGACTCGCTATCAGAATGGAGAAAAAAACAATTTACACCCACCAGCGAAAACAGGCCACAATGCCTCTCTCTCTCTCTCTCCATGCACACATGCATACACACACACACACACAGACACGCATACACACGCACACACACACAGACACAGAGAGACACACATACACACACACACACACACAGACACACATACACACACACACACACACACACACACACAGGCGCACCCATGGGCACAAACAGGTGCACGCATATGGACACACACACACTAAAATATTAATATCATCTTTATTACAAGTTCTTTTCATGTTTGCCTTGTTGTTGATCAAACTGATGTTTGTGACCGCCATTTATGTAAGTTTGGGCCATACTAATATAAGTATTTTTGCTTGTTGCATGGCCCAACTATTATGTTATTAATGTATTGCTATATATGAAATAAATACTGTGTAACCCAAAACAGGCCAAGGTTTAAAAAAAAAGTTTAAAAAAGCTACTTTTGACAACTGATGGTACTGGGAGCCATGTGACAAATGAAGGCGTCTTACCCGAGACTTGCTCTCAGGAGGAAAGGTCTTGTCCACATAGAGGGCAGCACTGACAAAGCCAAACGCAGACTCCGCCTTGGCCACGCATCGCTGCCAGCGTGGTGATGTTGTTGTCACGCCCAGCTCTACTTTGTTCAGCTCCATGGCAGCGTCAATGAACGGTTGGGGCATGTAGCCAGGGAGACGCTGGATCATGTGCCACATGCAGTAGTCCTGCAACACTCTGAAAACACAGGGCAACAAATGAATGAGCCATGTCGCCAGGGACATATGCCGTCTCGTAACACTGAAAACACGGGGCAACAAATGAATGAGCCATGTTGCCAGGGACATATGCCATCTCGTAACACTGAAAACACAGGGCAACAAATGAATGAGCCATGTCGCCAGGGACATATGCCATCTCGTAACACTGAAAACACGGGGCAACAAATGAATGAGCCATGTCGCCAAGGACATATGCCATCTCGTAACACTGAAAACACGGGGCAACAAATGAATGAGCCATGTCACCAGGGACATATGCCATCTCGTAACACTGAAAACACGGGGCAACAAATGAATGAGCCATGTCGCCAGGGACATATGCCATCTTGTAACACTGAAAACACGGGGCAACAAATGAATGAGCCATGTCGCCAAGGACATATGCCATCTCGTAACACTGAAAACACAGGGCAACCAATGAATGAGCCATGTCACCAGGGAGATGCTGAATCATGTGCCACATGCAGTAGTCCTGCAACACTGAAAACATACAGCAACAAATCACTGAAGCATGAGGCCATGGAGACACACCATCCCACAACACTCTGAAAATACATGGCAACAAGTCACTGAAGCATGAGGTCATGGAGACACACCATCCCACAACACTCTGAAAACACATGGCAACAAATGAGTGAAGAATGTACCCAGGGACACTGGATCACGTACTACATCAAGTAGTCCAACAACACTCTGAAAGCGCAAGGCACCAAATGAATGAAGCATGAGCCATGGGGGAGACACACCTTCCCACAACACTCTGGAAACACATGGCAACAAATGGCATCAAGCAGTCCTGCAGCACTCTGGAAACCATGGAAACAAATGATTCAGGTGTGCAGAAAGGTAGACACTGAATCATGTGCCATATCAAGCAGTCTTGCAGCACTCTGGAAACCATGGAAACAAATGATTCAGGCGTGCAGAAAGGTAGACACTGAATCATGTGCCATATCAAGCAGCCCTGCGACACTCTGGAAACCATGGCAACAAATGACTGAGGCATGTAGCCAGGTAGACATTGAATCATGTGCCACATCGGGCAGTCCTGCAGTACTAAAAAGACATGGCACCAAATGACTGAAGCTGGAGACTTAACCACTGCTCACCAGACAGAGCAGATGTGCTTTGAGACTTCCCATGAAAATGAGCTATTTCTCAGGAAGATGCCTGGAACTTCTGAGACTTCCGGAAGTGGCTTGCCTGTCATGTGTGAAGCAATACATTCAACTTTCTGCTTGTCTTTAATCAGACACTGACGTATTTTGTACACAGGCGATCATACTGTGCATGGTAGACAGGCATAATGCACTTCATACAGGCAAACATAAGTGACATGCATCCTACTTCTACAGCAAGTGCGCACAGCGAAACACTCTTGCTGTAACTACTGCCCGGATAGACAGGTCAACAGAAGACAAACGGCAGGAAAGATAGCCAGGTGACAGAAGCTTACTGTCGACTGGTGTTGGCCAGGAGAGGCCCCAGCTTGTGGAAGTACTTGATGGTGGGAACCACCACAATCTGCCAGTCCAGGATCTCTCGGTTCATCATGCCAGACATCAGGCGCTTGACGTCAACCTGCCCACACCAACCAAACCTTGTCCAGTGAACGACAAGTCACGGGAAGAAGTAAGTGAGTAACTTGGTGTCAACCTTTACAGTTATATCCAGGCAATCGTGAGAAGAAAGGAAGCAGTTTTGCAACATAAGCCGATGGATGAGGGACCGTTGTTAATGAGCTGGGTCACTGCGGATCATATAAATCTTGATCATTTGCAGTCTGGAATGAGATCAGTTTTGGAGGAGATCTGCATTCAAGTTGTCCACAGACACCCACGTGGTTAGAAATTAAGCCTGTGAAGAACTTGCATGACAGGATGGGATAAACAAATGTTGAAAGGTCTCACCTGGTTTCCAATCTCCTGCTGAAACTGGGCCACAGTCATGAGATTGTACAGCTTCAAGGGGTTGATCAGCTCTTCTTTCTTCACAAAGATCTGGAACAGCATAACGTTATGACAGCCAAGTAATCACACACATATATATATACAATAACGAAAAATAAAGTTTTAATTTATCAAGTACAAAATCTTGTCAAGAAAGACCATTCAAAATGCACAGACACAGACACGCACACACACAGGCACATACACGCATGTATGCACGCATGCATGCGCACACACACACACACACACACACGCACAGGCATCCACATCCACAAGTACACTGCACCATTCACTCCATCTCCGGCACCAGGAATGAGCTGCCAACTGTTCCCTGGCAAAGAAATGGCAGTCTTGGCACAAAACAAAACACCACCTACCTCTGCCAAGCTTTTCTCGAAGTTGTAAACAGCCTCCATCTTCTGCTGCGTGGAGTTGTCTCCCCCTAGCAGCTTGCCCACCCGGACGGCAAACCTGAGAAACGCCTTCTTGAGCTTGTCAGCGTCCTGCAGGTACCCCTCTCTTGTGGACAGTGTCAGGCCCGCTTGGCTGAACTGAAACACAGCCACCCACACCTGTACCCACCCTCAGTTGCTGTGCTTTAATTCAGCACAATTTTGGCCCACCGTTAGACTTGCAGGGCCTTAATTCAGCACAATTTTGGCCCACCGTTAGAATTGCAGGGCCTTAATTCAGCACAATTTTGGCCCACCGTTAGAATTGCAGG